>OU342745.1:357753988-358159875 GCA_910589775.1 Avena eriantha
CAATCATCATCACCATCAGCACCCTCATCACCATCTCCATATTGGTGTAAACAATTGGTTGAATCTTGCTATAGTTCATAGGGGAAACTTTCCCGGTGTTGATTACTATTTGTAGTTGATGCTATTGAGTGAACCATTGAATTATTGTTTATGTTCAGATTGTTATACATCATTATTCCATATCTGATCATGATCCATATGATGTCTTCTGAGTAGTTCGTTTTGTTCTTGAGGACATGGGAGAAGTCTTGTTGTTAGTAGTGGAGTTGCGTTGAGAAAGATTCTATAGATTGTTATTTAAGTTGTGGTGTACTTCTTCTAGTGGTGTCATGTGAGCGTCGACTACATGACACTTCACCTATATGGGCCTAGGGGAATGAATTGTGTATTTGGCTACTAATCGTAGGGGTTGCCGGAGTGACAGAAACCCGAACCCCCGTTAGGAAACCATTGCACAAGGGACGTAAGGGTCTTAGAGTTTAAAGCTGTGGTTAGGTTTCTACCTTAATTAATTTCTTGTACTTACAGATGTTTGCAAGGGGTATAATCACAAGTATGTATTAGTCTTGGATGGGGCGGTACATTAGCACAGGTTCACCCACACAACACTTAGCAAGCTAAAGAAGATTAATCGACTATATGAAGCGAAAGCACTTGACAGTCTTCCCATGTGTCCTTGAGAATGTTTGGTCATCTTAGGTAATACAACCGGCTTGTCCTTTGCTGCATAAAGGATTGGGCCACTTGCTGCATTTATTCATACTGTCTTTTATTTACTCGTACTTTGTTTACTTGCTTTATCGAAAACCCCTAAAATCCGTTTGCTAAGTATTTGCAGAGTAATCCTGATCCATACCACTAGCCAGCACCTTTCGCTCCTCGTTGGGTTCAACACTCTTACTTATCGAAAATACTGCGATACACCCCCTATACTTGTGGGTCATCAAGACTATTTTCTGGCGCCGTTGCCGGGGAGTGAAGCGCTATTGGAGAGTGGAACTAGTAAAGGAAACTTCTACTGTGAGTATTGTTTACTTCTGCTAGTTGCTTTATTTTCGTTATGGATAATTCGCTGAGTTTCTTATTTCGTAATTCTACTACCACTGCTAAGGTAGTAGATAAGCCACCACCTGCTGAGAATGATGTTTTCAAAATACCTACAAGAATTATTGATCGTGTTATGGATAACTACTATGTTGAGGATGGAACTGTACATCCCGGTGATCATTTACTCTTTATACACGAATTATGCGGGTTGTTCAAGTGTGTAGGTATTACTACAGATCAATTTAAGAAGAAGTTATTCTCATTATCACTGAAAGGAAGAGCTGAGGAATGGTATAAGCTGCTGAAGAATGGTCAAGCTCTGGAATGGGAGGAAGTAGTGCCTCTCTTTTATTCAAAGTTTTATCCTCCTAGTGAGATTCATAAAGATCAGAATCAAATATACAACTTTTGGCCTCTTGATGGAGAGAGTACAGCTCAAGCTTGGGGGAGATTGAAGTTACTAATGCTCAAATGTCCCATTCATGAGCTCCCCAACAATATTATTATCAACAACTTTTATGCAAGGCTCCCTTTACACGACAAGGATTTATTGGATGCCTCTTGTGCTGGATGATTCACTCGTATGGAAGAAGAAGTTAAATGGGATCTTGTGGACCCAATTCAAGACAATGCTGAAGCTTGGGAAAATGACAAAGGTAGAAAGTCAGGTATAAATTATGATTATGAATGCATTGAATCTTTTTTGGGAACTGATGACTTTCAAAATATTAAAAATGCTTACGGTCTAGACTCTCAAGCTATTGCTTCTTATTTTAAGGCCTTTGCTTCCTACATTGAAGTGCCTAAAAAGAAGTGGAATAAGTATCATGAACCTTATAAAGATATTGCTAAGAGTGTTCCTGCAAGAAATACTGAAGTTTATACTGCTAATCATGTTTTACTTGAACCTTATATTGAGAAAATGTCTTTCCCAGTTAAGATAAGGGACCATTCTATGATAGCTAGTATGGTTAATGAAAGTATGAATAAGGCTGTTGAACCTGATAAACAAATGGTTGATGAACCTATAATAGCAAATGTGAAAGACTTTGTCACTAAGTATGAGGAAGAGGAACACACTATCCTTTGTAAGGATACCTCTAATTTTGTTTCACAAAGTAGTGTTATGAGAGCTAGTATTCCCGTGTTTTCTGTTAGCATAAGTGATCATTGCTATGATAGTCCTTGTGATAGCTATATTGTTAAGTTTATGCATGATACTGAAAGTTATTATGAGAGAGAGAGAAAAGTGTTCTTATGCATCTCAATAATATCAAGTTTCCCCGTTTTATGCTGAAAGTTTTTATGTTGCACTTCTTTTGCCTTCTTATGCAAGTTGCCTTTGGTTTCAACAACTTGTTTGTTTACAAAATCCCCTTGCATAGGAAGTGGGTTAGACTTAAATGTGTATGTGTGTTTTTGTTTCTTAGTGCTCTCTTTCACTTCAATTCATATCCCTATAGGAGCTTCTTCAAAATTATCATGCCCATCTTAATGGCTATAAAGAAAGAGCTTTATGGGAGACAACCCAATTTGTTGTTGCTTTTAGTTTGTTTTTGTTTCTTCGAGTCTTGGAAGTTATTACTTTGGTAATAACCGCTCCTTATCCGTTTTGTTTGGTTTTTGTGTCAAGATCAACTTCTAATGAGAGAGAAGTAAGATTTGGGGAAGTTGTTGTCCCGAAACAGATTTTTGTGCTTCACCGTAAAAATTCGTGAGAGACCTCTATCTGTCGGATTGAGCTGTAATTTTTTGTGCTTCTGCCCCAGGTTGTATTTAACTTGCATTAGTTTTCCACTTTTTGATTTGAGCAACAGAAGATTTTCGAAAAAATTGATCTTTACATGTTGGTCTGTTTTGACAGATTTAGCCACTCTTGCATTTGCTTCTTTATTCGATTTCCTTTTTGAATTATTTTTGGGTCTTCAAAAGGATTTGCTACAGTAGCTTTTTTTTTGATGGTTTTAGTTGAAGTTGGACTCAAAAGGTTTTATCACTTCACTTATACTAATGTTGCTAATGAGAACTGTGTGAAGTTTTGTGTGAAAGAAATTTCCAGGAAGTGGAGACAATGGTGTAATAAGGAAGAGAAAGGTTTTATGACTCAAGTAATAAGTGTATGAAGATGAAGATATTGATGTTATTCAAGAGATGACTCTGGAAGAATTTACTAGATACCAAGTTAAGAGACCTGTAGAGTCTGTTTTCAAATAGGTAACAGTTCTGGTAAGAAAAGTTACGCGAAAATACAATCCAACTATATTTTTGCAGTTTTCAGTCAGTAAGGAAAGCTACGGAGCGAAAAAAGAGAAGGAAACGGAGCCAGGGTGGCTCACACCAACCTGTGGGGCGGGCCCTCCCCTGGCCGCGCCACCAGGTGGTGAGTCCACCTGGGACTCCGCCTCTGACTCGTTTTCTCCCAGTACCTTCCTTTTGATATGAAACTCCATAATATATAACCCCCTGGATCCCCCGAGGTTCGTATATCGCGTTTTCGTCATTATTTTGTTTCGATCTGTTTCTGCCATGAACTATCTTTGAAAGCTTAGAAGCACAATGGTGTCCGCCAAGGATAAAGGGAAGGAGCCTATGGAGGAAGACCTTCAAGACCCTGGGAAGGAGAAGGAGATCAAGAGTGAAGGTGAAGAGGAGAAAAGCCAACACCTGCATACCGGCACTACCATTGCAAGCATTGGAGTGGTGAAACCTGCCAGGGTTAGAAGGACTGCGCGGATGCAGACTGGGGGGAAAGTTCCCCGTCACAGTTTGGCTCCAAGGTCACCTCCTCCACACACCAAGAATCCCTTCCATACCTTTATCCATAACCATGCAGCAAAAGAAGACTCCAAGAGGGAAGAATGGAAAAAGAATCACAAGAGCGGGGATCCACAAACTGAAATGATTATGGGCCGTATTGAGCACAACTCGGAGTTGATTTGTACTCTCACCTTCGAGATTGAAGACTTTGGGAAACTGATCAAAGAGCTCATCAAGAGGATACCACCACCACCGAAGGAGTAATTCGTCATCAGGTTTGGCATCCCCTTGGTTTGTTACAAGCTTGGGGGAGTGCCGCGGTATCACATCACTATCTTCTATCTTTTTACCTTTTTAGTAGAGTCATATCATGAATAGAGGAGTTATTTGTACTATGGTTTGCATTATGGAAGTGTCCCCTCTCTCGTTAGATTTGTATCCCTTGGTGTGAGTTTCCGTTATGGAATATTAATGAGAAGTTCTATCATTCATCCTTTTTGCATAGCTTATGTTAGTTTTCAATTCGTGGTTATATGATTGATCTTGTTGTTAGTATTGGTAGCACTCTGGGATCACTGAGTTAATTTAGTTGGTTTTGGCAAACCTGGCTCAGTCAGTAGAAACACCTTTTTGAGAGTTGAAAAGAAAAAGATAGAAGTACTCTAGAGAAAAAATAATTTCATCATCTTTCTTTCTTGATTTGCCCATAAGTCTAGTATTCTCTAGTTAAGATCTTTTGTGCTTCCAAGGAAGATTGCATGTTTGTCTTTATCACTTGTATGTTTGTTTGTTTCCTTCAACTCTTATACTTGCTACCCAGCCTTGCTAGCCAAAAACCTGTACTGAGAGGGTATTCTTCTCGTTCATCCACCTCCTTTAAACCAAAACCTTTGCCATTTGTGTCCACCATACCTACCTAGTAGAATTATTGCTATTCCAAGTAAATTCTTGTTTTATCTACCTCCCAAATTAAACTTGTTATGTGAAAATTAGTGATTAAAGCTCTCGCGAACTTGATGGCACACTTTACTTTCTTGCATTTAATAAACTTGAACCATTGGGTCCTTCTTTGTTGCGTATATGCTTGCGCTTTATGAGTTGAAGTTAGCCGAACCATGTATCATGGGGACCGCTTTCAACACTTCATTGGTACTTGTACCTAGTTGATATCATGTTCTTTTGCTTATGGATCCCGACAATGTGAAATAAAAGTGGAACTTGTAAGATCATGGAGTTTATATGTGTGTTAGAGAAACACCTAGGCCGCTAGCTTAAGCCATGCCTAATCATGGTGGAAACTTGCAGCATAACTATAGTGAGCATTCTATGAAGCATCCTCAATAAAAACCCTATGCAAATAGCAAATAAAAAGATCGCTGAGATGCTCACTGTCTGCTTGCCTTGTCATTTTGATTATGGGATAACTCTTGTGTCATGTGCAAGGGGTACCCCGTTGGCAGTTCTCAATGATATGCATGTATTTACAATGACAAGAGCTTGCTCGTGATTGAAGTTGAGTAGCATGAGGATCGGTACTCATAAGTAAGGGGCATGAGATTTCAACTTATAACTTGTCAAGCATATCCTCTTAGTTGTGTCACTTTAACCTTAATCACCTAAAGATGCCTATTATAGGGGCAATGAGAGCTAAAAGCTAGTAAGTATCATAATTTTTGGGAGCTCTTTTTGAGACTTGCAATCCTTGCTTCCCTCTGCGAAGGACCCTTTCTTTTACTTTCTAGTTGAGTCAGTAAACCTATTCCCTTCTATCTCAGCAAGTATTTTGAGTTGATGTGTTTCATTCATTCATATGATGATTTATTCAATCATGTCTCTTATGTTCCTTGTTTTGCACATTGCTCTTATCTTGATGTTTACTACTTTGAAAGCTATCATTGAAAAACCAGCTATTTGTGAACTCGAGAAAATTATCAACTATTCTTCGACCAAGAGCTAAGTTTGCCATTACCAATTATGATTCACTTTATGTATCTTTATTGTGTTTCCTTTACTCATTACAAGATGAGTTATATAATAGTGAGTTGTCTTCTGTTATGATCTATGTATTTGATGAATGTGATGCTTCTTGTCCGTATTCTTTTATCGACTCTTCACTCCATAAACTTGAGGCCATGTTTATTGAGCTCAGTTTCGCTTGGGGACAAGCGAAGTCTAAGCTTGGGGGAGTTGATACGTCCATTTTGCATCACTATTCTATGTCTTAATTCACTATTATTCATTGATACATTTCGTATTGAGAGGTGATACTTATGATATTTCATCTATTTTTGCATGGTTGATGACTTTTGGAGCATGGACCGCTGCAGTCAGGATTCTGATGGAAAAGGTGCTGTTTGGAGGCAAAATTCGCGAAGATCAGAAAATCCGAGAAAATATACGGAAAATCCTATTTTTCCAGAAGACTAAGGATCCCAAAAGATGGAGTGGAGGTGGGCCACAGGGGGCCCACACCACCCCATGGCGCAGACAGGCCTAGGCCGCGCCTGGAGGTGGTGTGGCCGCCCTGGCCCACTCTAGCCTCTCTCCTCTGGCGTATATCATCCCCACGAAACCCTAAGACTCGGGGGGCGACCACAGAAAGATTCCGCCGCCTCTACAGGGCGGAAAACACCGAGAGAGAAAGATCTCTTCGGCATATAGATTTCTGCCGGGGGAATTCCTTCCCGGAGAGGGAAGACCATCGCCATCAACACCACCATCAAGCTGGACTTCATCAGGATCATCATCATCATCACCATCATCATCACCATCAGCACCCTCATCACCATCTCCATATTGTTGTAACAATTGGTTGAATCTTGCTATAGTTCATAGGGGAAACTTTCCCGGTGTTGATTACTATTTGTAGTTGATGCTGTTGAGTGAACCATTGAATTATTATTTATGTTAAGATTGTTATACATCAATATTCCATCTCTGGTCATGATCCATATGATGTCTTGTGAGTAGTTCGTTTTGTTCTTGAGGACATGGGAGAAGTCTTGTTGTTAGTAGTGGAGTTGCGTTGAGAAAGATTCAATAGATTGTTATTTAAGTTGTGGTGTACTTCTTCTAGTGGTGTCATGTGAATGTCGAATACATGACACTTCACCTATATGGGCCTAGGGGAATGCATTGTGTATTTGGCTACTAATCGTAGGGGTTGCAGGAGTGACAGAAACCTGAACCCCCATTAGGAAACCATTGCACAAGGGACGTAAGGGTCTTAGAGTTTAAAGATGTGGTTAGGTTTCTACCTTAATTACTTTCTTGTACTTACGGATGTTTGCAAGGGGTATAATTACAAGTATGTATTAGTCTTGGATGGGGCGGTACATTAGCACAGGTTCACCCACACAACACTTAGCAAGCTAAAGAAGATTAATCGACTATATGAAGCGAAAGCACTTGACAGTCTTCCCATGTGTCCTCGAGAACGTTTGGTCATCTTAAGTAATACAACCGGCTTGTCCTTTGCCGCATAAAGGATTGGGCCACTTGCTGCATTTATTCATATTGTCTTTTATTTACTCGTACTTTGTTTACTTGCTTTATTGAAAACCCCTAAAAAACCGTTTGCTAAGTATTTGCAGAGAAATCCTAATCCATACCACTAGCCAGCACCTCCTGCTCCTCGTTGGGTTCGACACTCTTACTTATCGAAAATACTACGATACACCCCCTATGCTTGTGGGTCATCATTTTCTTATCCTAGACCAACACTAGAGTCATTGCATGTGTGTTCTTTTCATAAACCACATATGGATCCACCACAGTCATTACATCGCATGTGTGTTATTTTCACGAACCATATGGATCCACTAGAGTCATGGCATGTGTGTTATTTTCATTAACCATAGCTATATTCATCATGTGTGCTCTTTTCATAAACCACATATGGATCCAACAGAGTCATTGTATGTTTGTTGTTTTCATAAAACACATGGATCCACCAGTGTCATTGAATGTGTGTTCTTTTCACAAACCACATATGGATCCACTAGTGTCATTGGATGTGCGTTCTTTTCATTAACCACACATGGATCCACTAGAGTCATTGCATGTTTATTATTTTCATTAACCACAGCTAGAGTCATTGCATGTCTGTTCTTTCCACAAACCACATGGATCCACTAGAGTTCATTGAATGTGTATTCTTTTCACAAACCACATATGGGTCCACTAGAGTCATCGCATGTGTGTTATTTTCAAGAACCACATGGATCCACAAGTGTCATTGCATGTGTGTTCTTTTCATGAACCACATGTAGAGTCATTGCATGAGTGTTCTTTTCATAAACCACATACGGATCCACTAGAGTCATTGCATGTGTGTTCTTTTCACAAACCACATATGGATACATCTTGAGTCATTGCATGTATGTTCCTTTCATAAACCACATGGATCCACTAGAGTCATTGCATGTGTGTTCTTTTCACAAACCACATATGGATCCACAAGAGTCATTGCATGTGTGTTCTTATCCTAGACCCGCACTAGAGTAATTGCATGTGTGCTGTTTTCATAAACCACATATGGACCCACCAGAGTCATTGAATCGCATGTGTGTTATTTTCATGAACCATATGGATCCACTAGAGTCATTGCATGTGTGTTCTTTTCATTAACCATAGCTAGAGTCATTGCATGTGTGTTCTTTTCATAAACCACATATGGATCCACCAGATTCATTCATGCCTGTTGTTTCATAAACCACATGGATCAAACAGTGTCATTGAATGTGTGTTCTTTTCACAAACCACATATGGATCTAGTATTGTCATGGCATGTGTGTTCGTTTCATTAACCACACATGGATCCACTAGCGTCACTGCATGTGTGTTCTTTTCATTAACCACAGCTAGAGTCATTGCATGTTAGTTCCTTTCATAAACCACATGGATCCACTAGAGCCATTGCATGTGTGTTCTTATCCTAGGCCAGCACTAGATTCATTGCATGTGTGTTCTTTTCAAAAACCACATATGGATCCACCAGAGTCATTGCATGTGTGTTATTTTCATGAACCATATAGATCCACTAGAGTCATTGCATGTGTGTTCTTTTCATAAACCACATATGGATCCACCAGAGTCATTGCATGTATGTTATTTTCATGACCACATCAAGAACCATTGCATGTGTGTTCTTTTCATAAACCACATATGGATCCACCAGAGTCATTGCATGTCTGTTCTTTTCATAGACCACATGGATCCACCAGTGTCATTAAATGTGTGTTCTTTTCACAAACCACATATGGATCCACCAGTGTCATTGCATGTGTGTTCTTTTCATTAACCACACATGGATCCACTAGAGTCATTACATCTGTGTTCTTTTCATTAACCCAACTAGAGTCATTGCAGGTCTGTTCTTTTCACAAACCACATGGATACACAAGAGTTCATTGAATCTGTGTTCTTTTCACAAACCACATATGAATCCACTAGAGTCATTGCATGTGTGTTCTTTTCATAAACCACATATGGACACATCTAGAGTTATTGCATGTCTGTTCCTTTCATGAACCACATGGATCCACTAGAGTCATTGCATGTGTGTTCTTTTCACAAACCACATATGGATCCACTAGAGCCATTGCATGTGTCTTCTTATACTAAACCAGCACTAGAGTCATTGCATGTGTGTTATTTTCATAAACAACATATGGATCCACCAGAGTCATTGTATGTGTGTTATTTTCATGAACTACATGGATCTACCAGTATCATTGCATGTGTGTTCTTTTCATGAACCACATCTATAGTCATTGCATGTGTGTTCTTTTCACAAACCACATCTGGATCCACCAGAGTCATTGCATGTCTGTTCTTTTCATAAACCACATGGATCCACAAGTGTTGATGAATGTGTGTTCTTTTCACAAACCACATATGGATCCACCAATGTCATTGCATGTGTGTTCTTTTCACTAACCACAAATGGATTCACTAGAGTCATTGCATGTGTGTTCTTTTCATTAAACATAGCTAGTGTCATTGCATGTCTGTTCTTTTCATAAACCACATGGATCCACCATTGTCATTGCATGTGTGTTCTTTTCACAAACCAGATCTAGATTTATTGCATGTGTGTTCTTTTCACAAACAACATCTAGATTTATTGCGTGTGTGTTATTTTCATAAACCACATATGGATGCACCAGAGTCATTGCATGTGTTTTATTTTCATGAACCACATGGATCCACCAGTGTCATTGCATGTGTGTTGTTTTCATTAACCACAACTAGTGTCATTGCAAGTTTGTTCTTTTCATAAACCACATGGATCCACCAGTGTCATTGCATGTGTGTTGTTTTCACAAACCACATATGGATCCACCAGTGTCATTGCATGTGTGTTCTTTTCCTAAACCAGCACTAGAGTCATTGCTTGTGTGTTCTTTTCATAAACCACATATGGATCCACCAGAGTCATTACATGTGTGTTATTTTCATGAACCACATGGATCCACCAGTGTCATTGCATGTGTGTTCTTTTCATGAACCACAACTAGAGTCATTGCATGTGTGTTCTTTTCACGAACCACATATGGATCCACCAGAGACATTGCATGTATGTTATTTTAATGAACCACATGAATCCACCACTATCATTGCATGTGTCTTCTTTTAACAAACCACATATGGATCCACTAGAGTCATTGCACGTGTGTTATTTTTATAAACCACATGGATCCACGAGTGTAATTGCATGTGTGTTCTTTTAATGAACCACATCTAGAGTCATCGCATGTGTGTTATTTTCATAAATCACGTATGGATCCACTAGATTCATTACATGTGTGTTCTTTTCACAAAACACTTATGGATACAACTTGAGCCATTGCATGTATGTTCCTTTCATAAACCACATGGATCCACTAGAGTCATTGCATGCGTGTTCTTTTCACAAACCACATATGGATCCACTAGAGTCATTGCATGTGTGTTCTTATCCTAGAAAATGACTAGAGTCATTTCATGTGTGTTCTTTTCATACACCACATATGGATCCACGAGAGTCATTGCATCACATGTGTGTTATTTTCATGAACCATATGGATCCACTTGAGTCATTGCATGTGTGTTCTTTTCATGAACCACATCAAGAGTCATTGCCTGTGTGTTCTTTTCATAAACCACATATGGATCCACTAGAGTCATTGCATGTATGTTCTATTCACAAACCACATATGGATACAACTTGAGTTATTGCATGTATGTTCCTTTCGTAAACCACATGGATACAGTAGAGTCATTGCATGTGTGTTCTTTTCACAAACAACATATGGATCCACTAGATTCATTGCATGTGTGTTATTATCCTAGGCCAGCACTAGAGTCACTCCATGTGTGTTCTTTTCATAAACCACATATGGATTCCCCCGATTCATTGCATCACGTGTGTGTTATTTTCATGAACCTAATGGATCCACTAGAGTCATTGCGTTTGTGTTCTTTTCATTAACCATAGCTAGAGTCATTGCACGGGTGTTATTTTCATAAACCACATGGATCCACGAGTGTCATTGCATGTGTGGTCTTTTCATGAACCACATCTAGAGTCATTGCATGTGTGTTATTTGTAACATCCCTGATTAGTTGACCAGAATGCAAAAATCAGGGGGAACAAAATCTTTTTCTTGCTTCATGCTGAAGTGTTGCTTGTTGTTTGGATATGCTTATGCATATGAATGTGCATTAGATGACATACTCCTTACCTTAACACCAGTTGACAAAAGCTACTTCCCAAAATAGTCTTGGCTTAATTTCCATATTCTCAAATGTTCTGGCATTTCAAAGCATGAGCCAAGATGCTATTGTAACCAAAACTATTCTTGTAACTTCTATTGACAGAACTATGGAGAGTTATATAATATAATCTCCTTATGTTTTCAAGATAGAACCTTCAACTACTCTTACCTCTAGGATCTCCAAAACCTTTTTGTAAGCTTTTGAATTCTATTCCTGGTAGAGATAACAAGGATCTTACCTTGTTCAAACTCCAACCTATTTCAAAATACCCATCCTTACCTCAAGCTAAGCTTGGTGGTAAACCTAGTAGTAGTTGAATTGTTTGTAAGATGAGTTACCTTGATCTGCTGTTTGAATTGTGTGCTTAGGAGATAGTATGAGCTACTCTAGGAGCTAATCACTAGGATAAAGATGTCTCCAAATCATCCCACCCTAAGCAAGGAAACAATCTAGATCTGATCCCTAGCTACTAGGTGATCATCTGAAACCCTTACCCAGATCAATTCTATAGTGATCTATTCTTGAAGCTTCCAAGTCAACGAAGCCCAATATCAAGCAAGGATCCCTTCTACTCAATATACTCTTCAATATCATCCACTTGATGATGTTTGGGTACATTGCAACCCATCAATGCCAAATTTGGTAAGTCTGGAAATCTGTGTCCAACATCACCTTTTTGAATGCCTCCTTTTCCCAACTCTTGTGCATTATTGGAAATGCACTTGAACCATATTGTTAACCATCCTAAGGACTACCAGCGCCCACTTTTCCCTTGGTTAGATCACCCTTCAACCCACTAGTTCTTGATGGTTTTGCAGGCAAGAAAATAACTTTTCCTGCAAATCTAGTCATCATGCCAACTTTGCTAGAAGCTCCCACCACCATCCAACCTCTATGGACCAACTCTTCGCATGGTTGTGTCCTAATCATATAGGTCTATCAATATCTACTTCACTTGTTCCAAGTGGACCTTTGTGCTACTTAAACCCACAAGGTTTTAAAGGCTAGGATATAATCTGCTTTGGCAGGCTTATTTTATTCAAAGTTTGAAAGCCTGTCCTAGTGAGCTCAAGAAGGATAAAGCTCAAACCTCTACACCATTACAATTTAGTTGACTTGGTATATCCAACCATCTACCCCATGCCCCAAGGGGAGATCTGAACTCCAAGATACAACCATGTTTTGATGGTATGAAATTAACATCACCCTAGATCTTTAATCTAGGGTATTCCACCAAAATCAACTTAGATTATCCAATCTCAAGGTTGAAAATGCTTGCTACACCTTTTCTACATCATCTACATTGATCATCAAGATTTATCAAATATTACCCATAATTATTTTGGCTCCACATCAATTTAATTCTTTAATAGACAAATTCTTCAAAACCTCTTCCCTAAGGGAAAGTTTGGATTTTTCCAAAACCCTTCCCCAACTCTTGGCTCATTTGAGATCCATTTATCACACCCTACCTTGTCACTTCAAAAATAAATATTCTTGAAGAGCTTTATTATTTCTTTTTGCCTATTTTCTTAAATGGCAGAAATGGAATAATAATTGTTTTAAATACTTTTAATGCCCAATAAATCTTGGGAAAATTCCCCTCAGTGCGTATTCACATTTGGGACCATCACAAACCAGAAACCAACCTTGCCCAATGTAAAATTATCCAATGATCTCCTAGATACTGCTTCTGCAGTTTTTGAATAAATAGATTTAAGTGGACTTTGAATCTTTAGAAAAATCCCAAATAAATCCTAGAGAGGCCTTTTAACTCTATCCATCTACTAGTACCATTTCCCCATCTTGGACAATGCAAGTTTTTGAACTTGTTTCACAACCATCTATTCCCCCCAATTTGGCAAATCTAGCTAGAAATGAACTAAACCAAGATCAAACCACAACCACTCTTGCAAGACAAGGCACCATAACACCCAGCACTCATCTCTGGTCGTGATCACTATAGCATGGCACTGTAGCACCCCTTCCCCTTGTCCTTTAGTGCTTGGAAGAAGGAGAGAGGCACCCATTGGTCATAGCCTCTTCTTTACTTCTTGCAGCAGCCATCTCCCCTCACCCCACCTCTGCACTCGACCAGAATACCACTCTCACGCCCACAGCAACCTCCCCTGGTTTCACCTCACTCCCCCACATGCTCCATGGACCAAGTCCATCAAGGACTACTCTCCCTCGCTATAATTGGCCAGAGGCCACCCCACTCCCTCCTGCTCCCTCATTCCTTCCCCTCACCCTCCCCTGACCTCCCAGAGAGATCTAGATCCATCTCCTCTACTCCCCCTCGCCATGGAAAAGAGCAAGCTCTCATCTCGGTCTCCCTCGAGTAGTGGAGTGCAGGATCGACCCCGACCTTCCCTGGGGCCTCAGATCCCCTCCATAGCCTCCACATAGCTCCCATGTTCCTTCCCACCTAGCCCCTGTTCCTGCATGGAGCTGGAGAAGAAGAACCTCCCCCTCTCGGTCATCCCCATGGATCGAGCTACGTTCTCTCTTCCCTGCTCCCCTCCCCTTGCATGTTGCATATTTGGGACCCCCAGGTCCCCCTGCCTCTAACCCTACTCCCCTTTTGGCCAGGGACCGCCTCTCTCGTCACCGGCGTCAAGCTCCGACGAGATCTCCCTCGGGCGTCCTCGCGCGAGCCATGCACCGTCGTCGAACCCGCCCTTGCCGCCCACCGTTTAGGTTGCCGTTGTCCACCGCGTCGTCTTGGCACCTCCCCGGCGTCCCTCCGCGCCCTAGGTAAGCTCCCCCGTCGCCGCCCGATGCCCTAGGGTTTCCCCTGCCTGTTCGCGCGGCGAGAGGAGGACGACGCCCCGGGGTCGTCGATCGTCTTTTGATCAAACGACCACCGTCGCCTCTTACCGCTTCGCCGCCCCGGGCAGCTTACCGGCAGGCCTTGTTGAGGGGGTTTAAAATCTCGCCTCCCGCGTGGCGCATCCCCAGCCTCGGCTGAATCTTCCTCTGCTGGCCCATTTTCGTTTGGAACCCAGCCCACGAGGCAAATTCCCCTTTTATTTTAGCATTTCTTTACCAGATCTATTTTTGGCCAGTTACTTTAATTCAAAATGAAAATGGTAAATACCTCCAACTGACCAGATGCAAATTTTCTAGGATACCTTAGGGTTTTGTCTATCTTGCTGTACCAAAAGCCTGGCAAAATACAACTGATATCTCCTTTGTAGATTTAACTACCAATAGGTATCCTTTCCAGTAAATAAATTCCTCAGAGAACTACACATCTCCAAAATGGATGAAACCAAGTCCATTTGGAAGCATACCCATGGGCCTACCTCTAGAATTTATCTCATGCCAAGGTGAATAGTAGTTTGCCTTTAGTAAAAATAGCAAAAACTACTAGTTTCTACATTAGGTGATTTCTCTGGGTCAACCCAACAAAGGTATTGACCCAATTCCAACTCCATGTGATGTGGTACACTAAGTCCTATCCAAATGCAGGAGCTCATGATTTATTGAGCCCTGGATGTTTTTCTATGAATTAAACTATTTTGTGCATTGTTTATTCACCTATTAATTCACTACAGTAGTTCTGCTCAGCCAAAAATATTGATTCCAATTTCTACAGAAAGTTATTGGAAGTACCTACCCTGTGTCTTTGGAATCAAATCAAAAGCCACTGTAGATTTAATCTGGTGAAAAAGACAAGTTATGTACAGAACTGCCTTTGGGAAATTCCTGAGGGCATTCAATTAATTATTTTGACTTGACCCCAAATCTCAGTAAACAAGTACACCAAGCCCTACCCAGCCATCCAAGGAAATAATTTTTGGAGCTCCAGAACTTTTCTGGTGAAATATTTCCAAAAACTAGAGCCTTTAGCACTAGAATATTCATAAGTATTTCAAAGAAAAGTGATAAAATAGTGAAACCAATTTTGTTGGTTTAATTTTATCAATACCTATCTGTTGGTATCATGTTTCTACAATGGTATCATACAGAATATGTCTTGGTCCAAAAATTCCTCTCCTAGGTAAATTCTAGACTCTAAATCCTAAGGGGTGTTCATCCCCTTCTCCAAGGCCATCTCAATCTCCTAAATCCAATCCTCTCAAAACCATCTAAATCTTAATTAGGTATTATTCAATTGCTTGTTTTATGTATTGTTGCTTGTATGCCTTGTGTTGATTGTGGCTTGGTTTGCTTGCATGTGCTGTTGGGACGACGATAGTTGCGATGAAATCGGAGAGCAGAAGAAGTGGTATTTATAATTGGAATTGATTATTATGGTTTTCTAAGAAGAAGTCCACGGACAATTATGCCATATTTCTTATCATCAGGCAAGCCACCTTCTTGCTCATAAGCCTTGTCCTACTATTTTACTTATGCATGCTTTATCAACTGTTTTTATCAAAATTGCATTGTTTTGCTATATGTGGATATATACATACATATATGGTAGTGGTTTGGCCCCTCCAAACCATTACACTTTGGTACTACTAAGTATAACCCCCTTGGTGACACCTACTTGTCCCTAGTAGAATAGATGGTGCATATCCACCATGCCCCTTTGGAGACCTCGTTTTTAGCCGAAGTAAAAGGTAGCGGATGGGAAGACCCTAGAAAAAGTTTTACCAAATGTTTTATGATAAAACCTTGGTGAGGTGGGACCTCCCAAGAGATGTTGAAAAAGAAGAAGGTTTTGTTTTACAAAATGCTGGAGGAAAACCGGAGGAAAAAGGTTTACAAAAACGCACCTGGTTCTTTGCAGTCTAGCTATAACAACTTAACCCTGTGCAACCACACTACTCTGGTATGGGACAGGGCTGGATTTGAAGGTTGTGTATTCCGGTATAAGCTGCCTCGTAACTACTAGAGGGGATCGGGAATCCCCGGAGGGTGGGCCTTCTCCGATAAAGGTGGGACCTCGAGAAGGAACAAAGGGTCGGTAGGCCTCCACGCGTTACTATGAGCCCCTCATTGAAAGCGCACACTCGAGAAGTGGAAAAGGCGCTCCGGTTGGTCCTCGCCCGATGTCCCGATGTTGAGGGGATTAACACTCATAGGGTAAGGCACTTATATTGGAGTGCGCATCTGGAGAGTCTTGATTGGATACTCGACCCATGATCGGTGAAGATCAGGGTAGTGTACCCAGATGGTGTGGGTAAAGTATACAACCTCTGCAGAGTGTAAATCTATTCGAATAACCGTGTCCGCAGTTAAGGACGGGTTGGACAAACTTCTGTAGAGCGGTGCTGGTTTTGGTTTTCAAAAAGGATTTCCGAAAAGAAATGACATTGGAAATGTTTTGACCATGAGATGGTCGGAAAGCATCCCTGTTTTGACCATGGGATGGTCAGGAAGGGATGGAAGGGGTTTGGCCATGGGATGACCGTAAAGGAGGATAAATGGGTGACCCAGTCCTAATGTTTTCCAAAACTTTTTAGAATGGTTTTCAAAAATGGTTTTACAAAAGTTTTCAACAAAGATATGTAGATGCTATATCTACAAGAGAAACTATGTAGAAAAGAACACCTCTTGGAACCCTCCAACTACCACAGCCATATTGCATACCCCCTTATTATTACTATTCTCTTAAGGTGGTTTGCGAGTACATTCAAAGTACTCACTGGCATTGTCCCTGGCTATTATCTTGGCCAGATCTCAAGAAGAAGACGAGGATGGCGACTATGCGAGCTAGGACGTTCTCCCAGTCAGTTGCCTATAGGTTAAGGCATGGCTCGGGCTCTGCGCTTGATGAAGTCCGCCGCTGATGTTTGATGTAGCCAGAACGGCATTTATATAAGGCTTGTACTTTGGTATATTCTCGGATGCTGTAATGATACTTGTCGGTTATGTGCCACGACTAACTGATCATGGGATCGTGGTTGTATGCATAACAGGGATTCTCGGAGGATTAATCCGGGGGCCCCACAGACTTGGTATCAGAGCCATCCTGACTGTAGGAGAACCTTAGTTAGCATGGTCATTAGACAGGAACCTTATTTTGAAAACCCAGGCTTTCGAAAACTAGTTTCTAAATGAGTTTCAAAAGTTCTACTTCTTCTCCTACTCTAAGTAAATGCCTTCAAAAATGGTTTCCTCTATCCCTCGTCCAAACTTCAAATCTACGGATTTTAAAAATAACTAGGATCTCGAACCCGGTGAAGATAATGAGAACCAGATGAGGACAAGCAACTACCAGCAAACATAAGGAGACTACAATATCGCCCTACCAGCGGAATCCTCATAATCAGAAGACATCCGTTGTTGCACTATCAAGAAACGTCCAAGATACGACGAAGGCTTCATTTGCAAGATAGTGACCTAGACCTCAATCCCGTGATCTCTAGGATCAATCAGTCCTAAGGATAGGATTCCCCAACATCACAACTAGTTAACTCCTTGGTCCCTGGCGTTGACAGTGTTTGCTTGCCTAAGTGCATCCTGTGTTGCTTGATGTGTGTGGTTTGCTAAGGACATTGCGACCCCCTTGCTCTGTTCGCCTTGTTTGTATGTTTTGATTTGCTTTGACCTATTTAAAAATGTGGCTCGAGGAGCGATAACCCACCTACTAACTCAGGAAGCCCTGTGTTAGATGTCGGTAATGAGACCCAGACTAACCTCGAGTGTATATGAGAGGAAAAGAATCACAGAACCAGGAGTTTGACATCGTAAAGTCCAGATACACTCGAAGAATCCACCTCAGCAGGACGGCACACCTCGTCAAATTCACCTTGCAAGACTCGTCAATGGCACCACACTCCTTTGTTCCTCAGTCTACTACAACAAGAATCATGTTGAAGCCGGAAGTCGATCACCGAAGGATCCTCAATATCCACAAGAAACCCCTCGATAAACCAACCAAAACAAGAAGTGAAGACCTAACCACCCTAACCTTTAGTGTATTAGAGCTTCTGACCGCCTCAGGAGACTAACTAATCTAGTCGACCCTACCCAAACTAAAGGAATGATCCTCCCGAGAAGATCAGAACCACCCCCAAAGTCATATGATTAGGAAGTGTGAAGATAGCTCCCTCAAAGCTGGATATCTCTACCTTGACTGAAGACTACCCCGAAGAGTCATAAACCGCTAACTTACCTGGAGCTAACACCATGTTATAAGCTTCGTTAGGAAACCACCCCCTCCAAGGTTGGTAAAATAAAGCATCCCTCGAAGACCCCATCTCAAGACTCCGGGAAGATAAAGCCTTCCGCTAACATCGGGTCAGCACTCCAAGACAGAAGATCGGTAACCCTCCTGAAGCACCTTAGTGAAGCTCTAAGGTGGAAAGACTGCGTCTTTCCACTCAATCTCCAGAGGACTATCTACCAGAAGATACATCAGAAAATGTCCCCGGATCCAAAGTTTTTCCCGCCAAAGAACAACCGTGAGTTATCTGATGAGAAACTAACTGAAGGTTCTACAAAGCCCCCTCCGCTACCTCAGCTGAAGACCCACTCGAAGGACCGCCGAACTGCTAACCCCTAGGTCCTTAATGCTTAGAGGACGTGAGACTTCCATGACTCCACCAGGCTAAGTACGAAGAATAGTAGTATATAAGCCCAGTAAGTCATAATCCCCGGAAGACTTCTGAAGACCTCGACTACAGGGAAATGATGGACGAAAATCTTTAGAACCTCCATCAATGAAGTCAAGAAGGAAGGAATGTGTTATCTCCAAGCTAACCCAGTCAAATCCTAAGGGGGGAAGACTGCGTCTTTCCCACAGAATAGAGTAACCCTTCACCAGAAGCAAATCCAAGAGTTTCAACCGTAAGATCTTTAATTAGGATATGCTACACCCCCAAGGTAGAGCTGTATACTAGGCCGTAGATTTTATCCTCCGACGAGTATCCCGTGAAGTTCAGCATCGAGGTAGTCTGCCCAGTCTAAGCCCTCGATGATATAGAGTCCGGAAGGAAAAGAAGGTCATCTCTCAAAATCAAAACTGGACGCTGCTCAACTCTCAGTGCATCCCCGAAGACTGAAGCTCAACATAGACAGGGTAACCACTTTCAAAGACGGAGTCCGTAAGATAGCACGCCTGAAACCAGTAGCGCTAACCTTGACTCAAAATCCCCTAACCTTACTCTCCGGAATCTCGGGACGAGATTCTTTTAAGGGGGAAAGATCTGTAACATCCTGTAACTACCTCGGTGAATTACGCTCTTAGTTACATGCCTAGATGAATGAAAGTGGTTAAAATAGTAAGGTGGGGCCTAGGGGCACTCATGGTAGACCCTTCGGCCATCCTAACCACTTTCAGAACATCGGGACAAGAACGAGCGGCGTAATCGGCAGGCGAAGGGATCAACTACATACACAAATGAGTATGTATGCAAACCACATACAACAGTCCTCAGAGCCATTCCATCTAAAAGAAATAGAAATATTGCAACGCCATACGGCAAGATTCAAATATCCTAGATAGAGATAATAATTTAGGATAGCTCCTCATTCAACAAACATCAGAGTATCAGGCGGAAGCGGAAAACAAGATCCGAGTACGGATAAGAAGCAAATCGGCATAAGATGCCCCATAAATAAACACATCCCGCCCACAGATCTCACGGATCCCCGTTCCCGGAATCTCTACACCGAGTGATCGTTGCCAACATCATCTGTCTCTTCCACCCAGTATCCATCTTGCGAATACACCTGTTCATCTGAATCAAACAATTTATCGTGTGAGACCCTAGGGGTACTCAGCAAGTCTTTATGCCACTAAAGGGGACAGGGGTGACGCAATTGCAGCAAAAGATAATATCTAACAATTCTATAGATACTCGCTAACCATCCGCCTAACCAATGATAGACGGATGTCCGTGAATTAAGAACAATAGTTATAACAGTATAATTAACAGATCCATCCTCCTCCTCGCTTACTAACGAGGAAGCGGACGAACAACCCCCATCATCCATTGGCAGTTTTATTAACCATTCCATGAGTATTGCACTATTTACTAGTCAAGTACTTAGTCAAATTAAAAGCGGTATTTTAGTTATACTTGTCTATGATCGAGAAACTATGCTCCAAGTCGTCCATAACCGCGTACACGGCTTTCAGAAAGATTTACCCTGCAGGGGTGCACGAATAGCAACACACACTCAATCAACCTCGGAAAAACCAACTCAAAACCCAACGAGGCATTCACGACAAAGCAATCACAGGATTCACAAATATTTCAGGGGGCCACCACATTAAGCTACCCGCAACGAAGTTGGCCGGCTCCGAGACGGACCCAAGGTTTGTGTCAATGGTTGTAAACGACTGGGAACCCGAAAGTGTGACTAGGCTTGTCGATACCGCGAAAACATTCCACGATCCAAAACAGTACAGGTGCTCCACGCACAATCTTAATAAAGCAGTAACATGGCATAAGTACAGGATAGTAATAAAGCCCCAAACTACTTTGTGGCCCCAAGAAATAAGAATGAATCAAGCTCTGGCTCAGGGGGGGTCCATATGGCCTCCCGGATGTGGATAGTGCGAATAAACAAGGAACAGGAATCAAGTACTCGGGGTCCTACGGGACACAAGTGAGCATGAAAACCAAATAGCAGATATTGCTCACCGGTGCCTCTTTCATTAGTTATCCCATTACTACTCATGTTAAGTTGTTTAGGTACCTCGTTATCCATTAGACACTCACATACCCTACACATGCTTTTCTACGACTCGCATGGCTCAAACAACTCCTGTGGTAATGGCTCATGGGATGGAGGAACAAGCTTCGGTGGGGTTTAAAAGTAAGGATATGCAGTACTTGGGATTCAATTTAATGCAATCGCGACTCAATGATGCAAGAATAAGATAGAAGCAATAGGTACTATATGTATGCAAGCATGTGGTAGTTCTTGCCTGGTAGTTCATTTGAAGCGAGAGATGGATCTAGGTAGTACTCCTGTGATTCCTGGTAATTCTCCTGCTGGGCGTCTATTCGAAGAAGAACCAAACAAACAAGGGCCAACATAAATAAAGTGCACAAGCATATGAATTAAAATGCGACAAGCAAACAAGCATGCCATGATGAATGATGCACAATTTACATGGCATTAAAGTAGCATGGCATGGTGAGGTGTGGAATACAAGAGTAAAGCATTTTATTATTTATTTGGTCCAATTTTGTTGTCATAAACAGTTCAGATGTTTAATAATGACATGATGCATGCTTCAATTCAGAACAAGGACTGCATAGATAGAACGGGCTCGTCGCGCTGATCGATTTAGACATATTATTTGCCAAATTTGGAGTTATAGAATTAAAGTTATTAATTTATTAAGAAAAGGGCATTTTATTGTAATTTTAATCATCTCGAAATTTTAAAGTGTTCAAATAATATTTTGAAGGGCATATTTGAATCCCTCACATTTTTTTGATTCAAAAACATATATTATTTGTAATATTTGGATTTATAATTCAAAAGTTGTTTAAAATATGATTTGAATTTGAATTAAACATTTACAAAAAAGTTTAATCAAAAACAGAAAAGCAGAAAACATTTTACACCCAGACAGACCCAACCCCAGTCGCTGACGGGTGGGCCAGCTGCTGGCGGGGACATACGCGCGCGGAAAACTTTTCTCACCGCGGCCTGACCTAGCTACTGCGATTGACAGGCGGGGCCAGCGGCTACGGCCCCACGTGACAGCGGCTAAGCCCGCAGAGGCTGACAGGTGGGGACTGCACTGGACCACGGGTCAAGAGTGCAAAAAGGCGGGTGCCTTTTTGTAAAACGACCCACGTCGATGACAGGTGGGGCCTAGCTGGACCGCGGGTTGCGCCGGGAAAAAGGTGGGGGGGGGATTTGAAAAGCGACCCGCGGTACTGTTTTTCTTCCAGCGTTTGTCTAAAGAAACTGACGGGCAGCACAGCGTGGCGAGGCAGGGACTCGAACTGGGGATCTGGCGTGCGTGGGTGGCGGAGGCTACCGCTGGGCTAGGGAGGGGTTGGTGCTAGGAACCGCAGGCGCGGCTAGGTGTGTCTCTGCGACGCGATGACGAGCAGGCACGCGCGCGACGCCGGTGCATAGAGGGTGCTCGTCGAAGGGATTGGCACGACCAGGAAGCGACGTTGAACGAGAGGGTGTCAGGGGGGTCCGGTTGCTCACCGCGAAGTTATCGGTGGTGTCAGATCGGGGAGAGGTGCGGCGGATCGTCGACGAGGCTGGCGGCCGGAGATCTAGGGTTTGCGTTGGGCGGCGCTGGTTCCGGCGGTTCTGGTACTCCTCCTCCTTGCTGGCGCGTCCAGGGTGAAGCAGGGGACCGTCCTTGGTCTCCTCGACCACTTGCACGACGAGCTTGCTGGCTGGAACGAGGGTACGACGGTGGTGCTGGCGGGGACCAGCGAGAGGTAGCCGGCGTCAGTGGAGAGGAAAGAGGGGAGAGGCAGGGGCTCTAGGTGGATCTGGGCGATGTAGAGGAGGCGTGGGGCGGAGGGTAAAGCGAGGGAGAGGTAGGAGGGTGTCGTGTGGGGTTCGGGGTAGATAAAAGGTGGCTTCGGCCACCTTTCTCCACCTCCTCTCACGTGCTTGACATGGGAGGCCAGGGCAGGGAGAGGGGCTGCAGGTGGGGACGGCGAGGTGTGGTAGGCCGGCTCGGGCTGGTGGGGTAGCTTTGACAGGGAGGAAGAGAGAGAGGCCGAGAGGGGAGGCTCGGGTAGCTCAGCTAGGTTAGGAGGATCTCGGGTTAGCTAGGGCTAGGGTTAGGAGAGGGGGGTAGATGGGGTGTGGGACCAGGAAGAGAGGATGGCTGGTGGGACCAGCATGGTAGAGAGAGAGAGAGAATAAGGGTTAGGGTTTAGTTAAGGAAAAATTAGGGTTTGAGGAGAGAGAGAGTAGGTGTTAGGGTTTGGTTTAGAATTTTTAGGTTTTTAACACAAGCTTATAGATCAAGTCAAGATGAAGGGTGAGGGAGTGTAGGGATTAAAAGGTGCATGATCATGACTTGGGCAAGTGTAAAGGAGAAAAGAAAAGCAATGTAGATAGTTTCTCATATGAGCATGCATGAAGAAAATTAATGGTGTTGATGAGATCATGGGGATGGTGGAGAGGTATGTAGATGATTCCATAAAGGAAGAATCACTTAAACCAAGAGAAAAGCAAATGGCTAAAGGTGGTGGTACTCTTGCATGGCCCATGCAAAATAATTAATGCCATGTTTTATTTTGTGAAAACAATAATAATAACATGGAATTATTCTTATGCATTCCCAAAAAGTGGAATAGAGGCCAAGCAAAAGAAATTATAGCTGAATCCATCCCAACCCACATGAGCTAGAATAAATATCAAAAGAAAAAGAAATACAAGCTCATGGGTAATGGGATGGTGGAATTATAAGGTGGTGAAAAGAAAGGTGATGGAGTTGAATAAAAGATATGCCCCCAACTCAACTTGGGCATTAAACAATATATCAATAACCAAATACAATACCAAGAGGCAAATACAATTAATAATGCATATGAGAGAAGAACCAATGCAAGGGGGTTTTATATGATGCTCAAATGCAAGGTGGCATGATGACATGAGCATGATATAATTATGATGCAACAATTGTATATAGGAAGTAGCCATTATATTACTAGACCAAGTAGCATTACCATTGTTAGACAATTGGGATGCTACACATCCCAATTTCAGCCACCCTGATTAGTTGACCAGAACACAAAAATCAGGGGAACAAAAACTTTTTCTTGCTTAATGCTGAAGTGTTGCTTGTTGTTTGGATATGCTTATGCATATGAATGTGCATTAGATGACATACTCCTTACCTTAACACCAGTTGACAAAAGCTACTTCCCAAAATAGTCTTGGCTTAATTTCCATATTCTCAAATGTTTTGGCATTTCAAAGCATGAGCCAAGATGCTATTGTAACCAAAACTATTCTTGTAACTTCTATTGACAGAACTATGGAGAGTTATATAATATAATCTCCTTATGTTTTCAAGATAGAACCTTCAACTACTCTTACCTCTAGGATCTCCAAAACCTTTTTGTAAGCTTTTGAATTCTATTCCTGGTAGAGATAACAAGGATCTTACCTTGTTCAAACTCCAACCTATTTCAAAATACCCATCCTTACCTCAAGCTAAGCTTGGTGGTAAACCTAGTAGTAGTTGAATTGTTTGTAAGATGAGTTACCTTGATCTGCTGTTTGAATTGTGTGCTTAGGAGATAGTATGAGCTACTCTAGGAGCTAATCACTAGGATCAATATGTCTCCAAATCATCCCACCCTAAGCAAGGAAACAATCTAGATCTGATCCATAGCTACTAGGTGATCATCTGAAACCCTTACCCAGATCAATTCTGTAGTGATCTATTCTAGAAGCTTCCAAGTCAACGAAGCCCAATATCAAGCAAGGATCCCTTCTACTCAATATACTCTTCAATATCATCCACTTGATGATGTTTGGGTACATTGCAACCCATCAATGCCAAATTTGGTAAGTCTGGAAATCTGTGTCCAACATCACCTTTTTGAATGCCTCCTTTTCCCAACTCTTGTGAATTATTGGAAATGCACTTGAACCATATTGTTAACCATCCTAAGGACTACCAGGGCCCACTTTTCCCTTGGTTAGATCACCCTTCAACCCACTAGTTCTTGATGGTTTTGCAGGCAAGAAAATAACTTTTCCTGCAAATCTAGTCATCATGCCAACTTTGCTAGAAGCTCCCACCACCATCCAAACCTCTATGGACCAACTCTTCGCATGGTTGTGTCCTAATCATATAGGTCTATCAATATCTACTTCACTTGTTCCAAGTGGACCTTTGTGCTACTTAAACCCACAAGGTTTTAAAGGCTAGGATATAATCTGCTTTGGCAGGCTTATTTTATTCAAAGTTTGAAAGCCTGTCCTAGTGAGCTCAAGAAGGATAAAGCTCAAACCTCTACACCATTACAATTTAGTTGACTTGGTATATCCAACCATCTACCCCATGCCCCAAGGGGAGATCTGAACTCCAAGATACAACCATGTTTTGATGGTATGAAATTAACATCACCCTAGATCTTTAATCTAGGGTATTCCACCAAAATCAACTTAGATTATCCAATCTCAAGGTTGAAAATGCTTGCTACACCTTTTCTACATCATCTACATTGATCATCAATATTTATCAAATATTACCCATAATTATTTTGGCTCCACATCAATTTAATTCTTTAATAGACAAATTCTTCAAAACCTCTTCCCTAAGGGAAAGTTTGGATTTTTCCAAAACCCTTCCCCAATTCTTGGCTCATTTGAGATCCATTTATCACACCCTACCTTCTCACTTCAAAAATAAATATTTTTGAAGAGCTTTATTATTTCTTTTTGCCTATTTTCTTAAATGGCAGAAATGGAATAATAATTGTTTTAAATACTTTTAATGCCCAACAAATCTTGGGAAAATTCCCCTAAGTGTGTATTCACATTTGGGACCATCACAAACCATAAACCAACCTTGCTCAATGTAAAATTATCCAATGATCTCCTAGATACTACTTCTGCAGTTTTTGAATAAATAGATTTAAGTGGACTTTAAATCTTTAGAAAAATCCCAAATAAATCCTAGAGAGGCCTTTTAACTCTATCCATCTACCAGTACCATTTCCCCATCTTGGACAATGCAAGTTTCTGAACTTGTTTCACAACCATCTATTCCCCCCAATTTGGCAAATCTAGCTAGAAATGAACTAAACCAAGATAAAACCACCACCACTCTTGCAAGACAAGGCACCATAACACCCAGCACTCATCTATGGTCGTGATCACTATAGCATGGCACTGTAGCACCCCTTCCCCTTGTCCTTTAGTGCTTGGAAGAAGGAGAGAGGCACCCATTGGTCATAGCCTCTTCTTTACTTCTTGCAGCAGCCATCTCCCCTCACCCCACCTCTACACTCGACCATAATACCACTCTCACGCCCACAGCAAACTCCCCTGGTTTCACCTCCCTCCCCCACATGCTCCATGGACCAAGTCCATCAAGGACTACTCCCCCTCGGTATAATTGGCCAGAGGCCACGCCACTCCCTCCTGCTCCCTCATTCCTCCCCCTCACCCTCCCTTTACCTCCTAGAGAGCTCTAGATCCATCTCCTCTACTCCCCCTCGCCATGGAAAAGAGCAAGCTCTCATCTCGGTCTCCCTCGAGTAGTGGAGTGCAGGATCGACCCCGACCTTCCCTAGGGCCTCAGATCCCCTCCACAGCCTCCATATAGCTCCCCTGTTCCTTCCCACCTAGCCCATGTTCCTGCATGGAGCTAGAGAAGAAGAACCTCCCCCTCTCGGTCATCCCCATGGATCGAGCTACGTGCTTTCTTCCCTGCTCCCCTCCCTGTGCATGTTGCATATTTGGGACCCCCAGGTCCCCTGCCTCTAACCCTACTCCCCTTTTGGTCAAGGACCGCCTCTCTCGTCGCCGGCGTCGAGCTCCGACGAGATCTCCCTCGGGCGTCCTCACGCGAGCCATGCACCGTAGTCGAACCCGCCCTTGCCACCCACCGTTGAGGTCGCCGTCGTCCACCGTGTCGTCTCGGCACCTCCCCAGCGTCCCTCCGCGCCCCAGGTAAGGTGCCCCGCCGCTGCCCGACGCCCCTAGGGTTTCCCCTTCCTATCCGCGCGGCGAGAGGAGGACGACACCCCGGGGCCGTCGATCGTCTTTTGATCGAACGGCCACCGTCGCCTCTTACCACTTCGCCGCCCCGGGCATCTGACTGGCGGGCCCCGTCGAGGGGGTTCAAAATCCTGCCTCCCGCGCGGGGTGTCCCCAGCCTGGGCCGAATCTTCCTCTACCGGCCCATTTTCGTTTGGAACCCAACCCACGAGGCAAATTCCCCTTTTCTTTTAGCATTTCTTCACCAGATCTGTTTTTGGCCAGTTACTTTAATTCAAAATGAAAATGGTAAACACCTCCAACTGACCAGATGCAAATTTTCTAGGATACCTTAGGCTTTTGTCTGTCTTGCTGTACCAAAAGCCTGGCAAAATACCGCTAATATCTCCTCTGTAGATTTAACTACCAATAGGTATCCTTTCTAGTAAATAAATTCCTCAGAGAACTACACATCTCCAAAATGGATGAAACCAAGTCCCTTTGGAAGCATACCCATGGGCCTACCATCTAGAATTTATCTCATGCCGAGGTGAATAGTAGTTTGCCTTTAGTAAAAATAGCAAAAACTACTAGTTTCTTCCTTAGGTGATTTCTCTGGGTCAAACCAACAAAGGTATTGACCCAATTCCAACTCCCTGTGATGTGGTACACTATGGCCTATCCAAATGCAGGAGCTCATGATTTATTGAGCCCTGGATGTTTTTCTGTGAATTAAACTATTATGTGCATGGTTTATTCACCTATTAATTCACTACAGTAGTTCTGCTTAGCCAAAAATGTTGATTCCAATTTTGGCAGAAAGGTATTGGAAGTGCCTACCCTGTGTCTTTGGAATCAAATCAAAAGCTATTGTAGATTTAATCTGGTGAAAAAGACAATTTATGTACATAACTTCCTTTGGGAAATTCCTGAGGGCATTCTGGTAATGATTTTGACTTGACCCCAACTATCAGTAAACAAGTACACAAAGCCCTACCTAGCCATCCAAGGTAATAAATTTTGGAGCTCCAGAACTTTTCTGGTGAAATATTTCCAAAAACTAGAGCCTTTAGCACTAGAATATTCATAAGTATTTCAAGAAAAGTGATAACATAGTGAAACCACTTTTTTTGGTTTAATTTTATCAATACCTATCTGTTGGTATCATGTTTCTACAATGGTATCATACAGAATATGTCTTGGTCCAAAAATCCCTCTCCTAGGTAATTTCTAGACTCTAAATCCTAAGGGGTGTTCATCCCCTTCTCCAAGGCCATCTCAATCTCCTAAATCCAATCCTCTCAAAACCATCTAAATCTTAATTAGGTATTATTCAATTTCTTGTTGTATGTATTGTTGCTTGTATGCCTTGTGTTGATTGTGGCTTGGTTTGCTTGCATGTGCTGTTGGGACGACGATAGTTGTGATGAAATCGGAGAGTAGAAGAAGTGGTATTTATAATTGGAATTGATTATTATGGTTTTCTAAGAAGAAGTCCAAGCACAATTATGACATATTGCAGATCATCAGGCAAGCCACCTTCTTGCTCATAAGCCTTGTCCTACTATTTTACTTATGCATGCTTTATCAACTGTTTATCAAAATTGCATTGTTTTGCTATATGTGGATATATACATACATATATGGTAGTGGTTTGGCCCCTCCAAACCATTACACTTTGGTACTACTAAGTATAACCCCCTTGGTGACACCTACTTGTCCCTATTAGAATAGATGGTGCATATCCAACATGCCCCTTTGGAGACCCCTTTTTAGCCGAAGCAAAAACTAGGGGATGGGAAGACCCCGGAAAAAGTTGTACCAAATGTTTTATGATAAAACCTTGGTGAGGTGGGACCTCCCAAGAGATGTTGAAAAAGAAGAAGGTTTTGTTTTACAAAATGCTGGAGGAAAACCGGAGGAAAAATGTATACGAAAACGTACATGGTTCTTTGTACTCTAGCTATAACAACATAACCCTATGCAACCACACTACTCTGGTATGGGACATGGCTGGATTTGAAGGTTGTCTATTCCGGTATAAGCTACCTCGTAACTACTACAGGGGATCGGGGATCCCCGGAGGGTGGGCCTTCTCCGATAAAGGTGGGACCTAGAGAAGGAACAAAGGGTCGGCAGGCCTCCACGCGTTACTATGAGCCCCTCATTGAAAGCGCACACTCGAGAAGTGGAAAATGCGCTCCGGTTTGTCCTCGGCAGATGTCCCAGTGTTGAGGGGATTAACACTCATAGGGTAAGGCACTTATATTGGAGTGGGCATCCGGAGAGTCTTGATCGGATACTCGACCCACGATCGGTGAAGATCAGGGTAGTGTACCCGGATGGTGTGGGTAAAGTGTACAACCTCTGCAAAGTGTAAATCTATTCGAATAGCCATGTCCGCGGTTAAGGACGGGTTGGACAAACTTCTGTAGAGCGGTGCTGGTTTTGGTTTTCAAAAAGGATTTCCAAAAAGAAATGACTTTGGAAATTTTTTGACCATGAGATGGCCGGAAAGCATCCCTGTTTTGACCATGGGATGGTCAGGAAGGGATGGAAGGGGTTTGGTCATGGGATGACCGTAAAGGAGGATAAATGGGTGACCCAGTCCTAATGTTTTCCAAAACTTTTTAGAATGGTTTTCAAAAATTGTTTTACAAAAGTTTTCAACAAAGATATCTAGATGCTATATCTACAAGAGAAACTATGTAGAAAAGAACCCCTCTTGGAGCCCTCCTACTACCACAGCCATATTGCATACCCCTTATTATTACTATTCTCTTAAGGTGGTTTGCGAGTACATTCAAAGTACTCACTAGCATTGTCCCTGGCTATTATCTTGGCCAGATCTCAAGAAGAAGACGAGGATGGCTACTATGCGAGCTAGGACGTTCTCCCAATCAGTTTCCTATAGGTTAAGGCATGGCTCGGGCTCTGCGCTTGATGAAGTCCGCTGTTGATCATTGATGTAGCCAGAACGACATTTATGTAAGTCTTGTAATTCAGTATATTCTCGGATGCTGTAATGATACTTGTCGGTTATGTGCCACGACTAACTGATCATCGGATCGTGGTTGTATGCATAACAGGGATTCTCAGAGGATTAATCCGGGGGGCCCCACATTATTTTCAGAAACCACGTATGGATCCACTAGATTCATTATATGTGTGTTCTTTTCACAAAACACTTATGGATACAACTTGAGCCATTGCATGTATGTTCCTTTCATAAACCACATGGATCCACTAGAGTCATTGCATGTGTGTTCTTTCCACAAACCACATATGGATCCACTAGAGTCATTGCATGTGTGTTCTTGTCCTAGACAATCATTAGAGTCATTTCATGTGTGTTCTATTCATACACCACATATGGATCCACCAGAGTCATTGCATCGCATGTGTGTTATTTTCATGAACCATATGGATCCACTTGAGTCATTGCATGTGTGTTCTTTTCATTAACCATAGCTAGGGTCATTGCATCTGTGTTCTTTTCATAAACCACATATGGATCCACCAGTGTCATTGCATGTCTGTTGTTTTCATAAACCACATGGATCCACCAGTGTCATTGAATGTGTGTTCTTTTGAAAAACCACATATGGATCCACCAGTGTCATTGCATGTGTGTTCTTTTAATTAACCACACATGGATCCACTAGAGTCATTGCATGTGAGTTCTTTTCATTAGCAACAACTAGAGTCATTGCATGCTTGTTCTTTTCACAAACCACATGGATCCACTTGAGTTCATTGAATATGTGTTCTTTTCACAAACCACATATGGATCCACTAGATTCATTGCATGTGTTTTATTTTCATGAACCACATGGATCCATGAGTGTCATTGCATGTGTGTTCTTTTCATGAACCATATCTAGAGTCATTACATGTGTTTTTTTTTCATAAACCACATATGGATCCACTAGAGTCATTGCATGTATGTTCTTTTCACAAACCACATATGGATACAACTTGAGTTATTGCATGTATGTTCCTTTCATAAACCACATGGATACAGTAGAGTCATTGCATGTGTGTTCTGTTCACAAACAACATATGGATCCACTAGAGTCATTGCATGTGTGTTCTTATCCTAGGCCAGCACTAGAGTCACTGCATGTGTGTTCTTTTCATAAACCACATATGGATTCACCCAAGTCATTGCATCACATGTGTGTTATTTTCATGAACCATATGGATCCACTAGAGTCATTGCATTTGTGTTCTTTTCATTAACCATAGCCAGAGTCATTGCATGTGTGTTCTTTTCATAAACCACATATGGATCCACTAGAGTCATTGCATGTCCGTTGTTTTCATAAACCACATGGATCCACCAGTGTCATTGAATGTGTGTTCTTTTCACAAACCACATATGGATCCACCAGTGTCATTGCATGTCTGTTCTTTTCATTAACCAGACATGGATCCACTAGAGTCATTGCATGTGTTCTCTTTTCATTAACCATAGTTAGAGTCATTGCATGTCTGTTCTGTTCATAAACCACATGGATCCACTAGAGTCATTGCATGTGTGTTCTTATCCTAGACCAGCACAAGAGTCATTGCATGTGTGTTCTTTTCAAAAACCACATATGGATCCACCACGGTCATTAAATGCGTGTTATTTTCATGAACCAATATGGATCCACTAGAGTCATTGCATGTGTGTTATTTTCATAAACCACATATGGATCCACCAGAGTCATTGCATGTGTGTTCTTTTCATTAAGCATAGCTAGAGTCATTGCATGTGTGTTATTTTCACAAACCACATATGGATCCACCCATTTCATTGCATGTGTGTTCTTTTCCTAAACCAGCAATAGAGTCATTGCATGTGTGTTCTTTTCATAAACCACATATGGATCCACCAGAGTTATTGCATGTGTGTTATTTTCATGAACCACATGGATCTCCCAGTGTCATTGCATGTGTGTTGTTTTCATGAACCACAACTAGAGTCATTGCATGAGTGTTCTTTTCACAAACCACATATGGATCCACCAGAGTCATTGCATGTATGTTATTTTCATGAACCACATGGATCCACCACTATCATTGTACGTGTGTTCTTTTAACAAACCACATTTGGATCCACTAGAGTCATTGCACGTGTGTTATATTCATAAACCACATGGATCCACAAGTGTTATTGCATGTGTGTTCTTTTCATGAACCACATCTAGAGTCATTGCATGTGTGTTATTTTCATAAACCACATATGGATCCACTAGAGTCATTGCATGTGTGTTCTTTTCACAAACCACTTATGGATACAACTTGAGTCATTGCATGTATGTTCCTTTCATAAACCACATGGATCCACCAGAGTCATTGCATGTGTGTTCTTTACACAAACCTCATATGTATCCACTAGAGTAATTTCATGTGTGTTCTTATTCTAGACAAGCACTAGAGTCATTTCATGTGTGTTATTTTCATACAACACATATGGATCCACCAGAGTCATTACATCACATGTGTGTTGTTTTCATGAACCATATGGACCCACTAGAGTCATTGCATGTGTGTTCTTTTCATTAACCATAGCTAGGGTCATTGCATGTGTTTTCTTTTCATAAACCACATATGGATCCACAAGAGTCATTGCATGTCTAGTGTTTTCATAAACCACATGGATCCACCAGTGTCATGGAATGTGTGTTCTTTTCACAAACCACATATGTATCCACCAGCGTCATTGCATGTGTGTTCTTTTCATTAACCACACATGGATCCACTAGAGTCATTGCATGTGTGTTCTTTTCATTAACCACATCTAGAGTCTTTCATGTCTGTTCTTTTCACAAACCACATGGATCCACTAGAGTTCATTGAATATGTGTTCTTTTCACACATCACATATGGATCCACTAGAGTCAGTGCATGTGTGTTATTGTCATGAATCACATGGATCCACGAGTGTCATTGCATGTGTGTTCTTTTCATGAACCACATCTAGAGTCATTGCATGTGTGTTCTTTTCATAAACCACATATGGATCCACTAGAGTCATTGCATGTGTGTTCTTTTCACAAACCACATATGGATACAGCTTGAGTTATTGCGTGTATGTTCTTTTCATAAACCACATGGATCTAGTAGAATCATTGGATGTGTGTTCTTTTCACAAACAACATATGGATCCACTAGAGTCGCTGCATGTGTGTTCTTATCCTAGGCCAGCACTAGAGTCATTCCATGTGTGTTCTTTTCACAAACCCCATATGGATCCACCCGAGTCATTGCATCACATGTGTGTTAGTTTCATGAACCATATGGATCCACTAGAGTCATTGCATGTGTGTTCTTTTCATTAACCATAGCTAGAGTCATTGCATGTGTGTTCTTTTAATAAACCACTTATGGATCCACCAGAGTCATTGCATGTCCATTGTTTTCATAAACCACATGGATCCACTAGTGTCATTAAATGTGTGTTCTTTCACAAACCACATATGGATCCACCAGTGTCATTGCATGTCTGTTCTTTTCTCTAACCACACATGGATCCACTAGACTCATTATATGTGTGTTCTTTTCATTAACCACAACTAGAGTCATTGCATGTCTATTCCATTCATAAACCACATGGATCCACTAGAGTTAATTGAATATGTGTTCTTTTCACAAACTACATATGGATCCACTAGAGTCATTGCATGTGTGTTATTTTCATGAACCACATGGATCCATGAGTGTCATTATACGTGTGTTCTTTTCGTGAACCACATCTAGAGTCATTGCATGTGTGTTCTTTTCATAAACCAAATATGGATCCACTAGAGTCATTTAATGTGTGTTCTTTTCAGAAACCACATATGGATACAGCTTGAGTTATTGCATGTATGTTCCTTTCATAAACCACATGGATCCACTAGAGTCATTGCATGTGTATTATTTTCACAAAAAACATATGGATCCACTAGATTCATTGCATGTGTGTTCTTATCCTAGACCAGCACTTGAGTCATTGCATGTGTGTTCTTTTCATAAACCACATATGGATCCACCCGAGTCATTGCATCGCATGTGTCTTATTTTCATGAACCATATGGATCGACTACAGTCATTGCATGTGTGTTATTTTCATTAACCATGTCTAGAGTCATTGCATGTGTGTTCTTTTCATAAACCACATATGGATCCACCAGAGTCACTACATGTCTGTTGTTTTCATAAACCACATGGATCCACCAGTGTCATTGAATGTGTGTTCTTTTCACAAACCACATATGGATCCACCAGTGTCATTGCATCTGTGGTCTTTTAATTAACCACACATGGATCCACTAGAGTCATTGCATGTGGGTTCTTTTCATTAACCACAGCTAGAGTCATTGCATGTCTGTTCCTTTCACAAACCACATGGATCCACTAGAGTCATTACATGTGTGTTCTTATCCTAGACCAGCACTAGAGTCATTGCATGTGTGTTCTTTTCATAAAACACATATGGATCCACCAGAGTCATGTAATGTGTGTTATTTTTATGAACCAATATGGATCCACTAGAGTCATTGCATGTGTGTTATTTTCATAAACCACATATGGATCCACCAGAGTCATTGCATGTGTGTTATTTTCATGAACCACAGCTAGAGTCATTGCATGTGTGTTCTTTTCATAAACCCCATATGGATCTACCAGAGTCATTGCATGTCTATTCTTTTCACAGACCACATGGATCTACCAGTGTCATTGAATGTGTGTTCTTTTCACAAACCACATATGGATCCACCAGTGTCATTGCATGTGTGTTCTTTTCATTAACCACACATGGATCCACTAGTAATTGCATGTGTGTTCATTTTCATGAACCACCGCTAGAGTCATTGCATGTTTATTCTTTTCAAAAACCTCATGGATACACTAGAGTTCATTGAATGTGTGTTCTTTTAAAAACCACATATAAATCAACTAGAGTCATTGCATGTGTGTTCTTTTCACAAACCACATATGGATACAGCTAGAGTCATTGCATGTCTGTTCTTTTCACAAACCACATGGATCCACTAGAGTTTGTTGAATATGTGTTCTGTTCACAAACCACATATGGATCCACTAGAGTCATTATATGTGTGTTCTTATCCTAGACCAGCACTAGAGTCATTGCATGTGTGTTATTTTTATAAACCACATATGGATCCACAAGAGTCATTGCATGTGTGTTATTTTCATGAACCACATGGATCCACTAGTGTCATTGCATGTGTGCTCTTTTCATGAACCACAAATAGAGTCATTGCATGTCTGTTCTTTTCATAAACCACATATGGATCCACTAGAGTCATTGCATGTGTGTTCTTTTCACAAACCACATATGGATACAACTAGAGTCATTGCATGTGTGTTCTTTTCATTAACCACATGGATCCAATAGAGTCATAGCATGTCTATTCTTTTCATTAACCACATATGGATCAGAGTCATTGCATGTGTGTTATTTTCATTAAACATACCTAGTGGCATTGCATGTTTTTTCTTTTCATAAATTACATGGATCCAATAGTGTCATTGCATTTGTGCTCTTTTCATGAACCACAACTAGAGTCATTGCGTGTCTGTTCTTTTCATAAACCACATATGGATCCACTAGAGTCATTGAATGTTTGTTCTTTTCACAATCCACATACGGATACAGCTAGAGTCATTGCATGCGTGTTCTTTTCATTAACCACATGGATCCACTAGAGTCATAGCATGTTTGTTCTTTTCATTAACCACATATGGGTCAGAGTCATTGCATGTGTGTTCTTTTCATTAACCACAACTAGTGGCATTGCATGTTTGTTCTTTTTATAAACCACATGGATCCACCAGTGTAATTTCATGTGTGTTCTTTTCACAAACCACATATGGATCCACCATTGTCATTGCATGTGTGTTCTTTTCCTAAACCAGCACTAGAGTCATTGCATGTGTGTTCTTTTCATAAACCACATATGGATCCACCAGATTCATTGCATGTGTGTTATTTTCAATAACCACATGGATCCACAAGTGTCATTGCATGTGTGTTCTTTTCATGAACCACAACTAGAGTCATTGCATGTGTGTTCTTTTCACAAACCACATATGGATCCACTAGATTCATTGCATGTTTGTTCTTCTCATAAACCACCTATGGATCCACTAGAGTCATTGCATGTTTGTTATTTTCATAAACCACATAGATCCACCAGTGTCATTGCATGTGTGCTCCTTTCTGCTAGAGTCATTGCATGTTTGTTCTTTTCATAAACAACATATGGATCCACTAGAGTCATTGCATGTGTGTTATTTTCACAAACCACATATGGATACAGCTAGAGTCATTGCATGTGTGTTATTTTCATTAACCACATGGATCCACTAGATTCATTGCATGTCTATTCTTTTCATTAACCACATATGGATCCATGTGGTTTATGAACTGAACACTCATGGTGGCCATTAGATCGTGTCTAATGGTGGCTGTTAAATCTCGTCTTCTAGAAGGCCCACCATCGTGAAGAACTAGTTGTCTGTTCCAATTATTGTAGACCGTTCGATTGGGGCGCGTGGAGGGATAAGATGGTTCTTCTTAAGAGAGATCCATGAGTAGGCTGTCCTGCGACATGATTGGTCGTGCTTACATTTTACTTATATTAGTATTATTCCACTCCCCTATAGCCTACTAGTAATATCATAGATCTCGTGAGTGAGCACGTCTACTCCACAGCCCCCTCCTCCACCACACGTCACCATACCCAGAAGACACCACCGGCTTTCGTGCGCCGTGCCCGGACGACAGCCGCCGATTCTTGGGTCACTACCTTCATGCTAAGAAATCATTTTACAAGCTTTTTAATTTATCTTACATATTCCTGCTATTCGCTGATCTAACTACTGATCTTTTATCCAATTTCTCGACGAACTTCAGATGTGGGAGATGATGCAGCCCCAAGAATCTAGAGATCTTCGCGCGCAACTTTGCAGCGATGTTCCCGCTCATGTGCTCCCACCCAGGATGCTTTGGTCATTACTCCTACCAAGAGCTCCCGCTCCACGAGCTCGCATGCCCGCACGGCGCATGCTCCTGCATGGAGCCTGGCTGCAACTACACCAGCCCGCTGGTAGAGCTTGTCGTCCACCTTGCAGAGGAGCACTTGATCAAAGTGATTAGGATCTCGTACGGCCACGCCCAACTTCTCCAAGAGCAGGTGCCGTTCACTAACTCGGCACGCCGCTAGCTAATTTTCCAGTGGGTGTACAGCTCTATTTTTGTCCTGACCATCACCGCCGGTGTTCCGGAACCAGAGATGGGCCCACCTTCGTGTGTGCGGCATGCGTCAGGTCGGTCTCGAGCGCCTGGCCCTTATACACAGTGTGCATGTGGGCAAACGCTCAGCCGCCGTCGTCCGATAGCATTCTTGTGCTAGCCGAGGCGCCGAGCTGCCCGACGCCGCGGGAGGTGGAGTATGCGGACCGAAGGTCGATCCTATGTGTGCCATCTCAGTACCTTGTCGGTGCTGGACCGAACAGCCATATGCATTTCTACATTTGTATCGAGAAGACCGACAGGGAAATGTAGTACTTATGCTATCATTACTGTTAGACTTAAGCGATGCTTCTTGGGTGCGTAGAGCATATGTGTTGTGCGAATGTACCCCAGTTGTAGTTTTTTAGTACTCCTTAATAATTCGATGAGTTATTAGTCCCATGTAACACCCCGTCCACTCCTGGGCCCGGGGGTGTCACTCCTGGCAGCTTAATAGGATATCTAGACTAGCCCCACAGACCAACACTAGTCTTTTCTACGCACTTTGTCCTCACTCGTGCGCACCCGGTTACCCACTTCCCGGTCGGTCACCCATCCTAGAATTGCTCTAGGGCAAGCACGCTTAACCTTAGAGTTCTTTTTGAATGAGCTTCCAGAAAAGAAGTTGCAACTTGTTTGTATGAGTATTCTATCAATCCTATTAAGCCATGTGCCTGGTCTCACATACACCCACCCTTTAGAAGATCGATGCCCTCATCGATCAAGCACACCCCAGGAACGTTCCCTCTTGGCACGCGTATGTGCGTCTAGTGCCGGGACATGTGCCATGCCGTGTCCACTCTGGGCCACACGCGACATGCTCCACATGTCCCGCCACTAACCCGCACACACCCGTGTAATCGCAAGGGTCGGCTCTGATACCACTTGTAACACCCCGTCCACTCCTGGGCCCGGGGGGTGTCACTCCTGGTAGCTTAATAGGGCATCTAGACTAGCCCCACAGACCAACACTAGTCTTTTCTACGCACTTTGTCCTCACTCGTGCGCACCCGGTTACCCACTTCCCGGTCGGTCACCCATCCTAGCATTGCTATAGGGCAAACACGCTTAACCTTAGAGTTCTTTTCGAATGAGCTTCCGGAAAAGAAGTTGCAACTTGTTTGTATGAGTATTCTATCAATCCTATTAAGCCATGTGCCTGGTCTCACATCCCATCAGCTTGTTGTTGTCACGTTGCAAAGTCCGCTTACTTTGGACAAACTAGCAATACCGCGTGCTCCCGCATGTCAGTCTCAGGTGTTCCATGGGCCCACCTGCCAGTGTCACATCCCCCTTACTTCTCTTCCTTCCCCTCGAAGCCACTGTCCCCACTTCTCTTCCATCCCGCCACTACAGTCTGATGGTTGTAATCTGATTTTCGTTGGATTGTTTACATGTAACCTACATGGATAATGCAACATGCAAATGGCATAGACACAATTTCTAAAGTGGAAGCACTTACACGCTGCTATTGCACATATTTCTCAATATATCTCGCCAAACCCATTACAATAACTGTACTCGCAGTGAACACAATCAAAATTGCAACCAGCCTAAACACATATGGATCCACCTTGATTGGTGACACCACTGTGCCCTTCCCAGCGACATCCACTCCCGCCCGTGGCTTGCCCTTCGCCAAGGAGGAAACAATGGTGTTCTTCATTGATTCATCCCCATCGTCCTCCACATCGGAATCAACAATGACGAATGAGATGGGGTTGGCGTGGACCGATCCTCGTCGTTCCTGGTGGCTCCTGCTAGAGCTCGACGCCGCATCAGTCCTTCTACAGGTAGGAGGGGCTGCACTCGGAGACATAGTGTCGTCGCACTGCTCAAGAAACCATGGCCATTTGATACTGCGATGGTAGGATCTTGGGGTGGATCCGCCACGGCGAGCCCGACTAGGAGCGGTGGAGCGGATGGATCTACCGGCACGATCCATGACAAGTTCCGAGGGAGTAAGAGTGTGGGCCAGGCGTGTCTGGTTCCTAAGCAAGGCCTTTGAACCATGAAATTTCGTCCAAAGCGCGCGAGAGGGCCTTTGAACCACGAAGGCGCGGGGTTTGGTTGACAAGTCCGCACGCTAGGTCCCCCACCTGTCAACCGAATGTGGATGGTAGGATTTTGCCCGAGTTATTAAGTGGGGATAAATCATGCTTCACTGCGCCACTACTCTAACACCCAAAGTCTCCTCTTTCCTCTGCCCTCGCTCCCCTCGCTCATGGCTCATAGCTCATGCAGTTCATCTCGAGCGGAATAAGGGTCGGCTCAATGCCATCAGGCGGGTTCCCCCATCAGGTACCGGAGGACTCCCTACGATTACTACCCTGATATGCTATGTTTGTGCGGTGAGAAGATGCCAAGATGGATTTCGTGGACTAACAAAAATACTGCAGGAAAATTCAGCAACTGCAGCATCAGAGCGATAAGTTCCAACTGTAGGTACAATGGTAACCCAGTTCTGGAAAGCGTAATGTAATTTTTTTTTTGTTTCCTTCGATCTACTTTGCACAAAGGGAGGGGAACTGGCTGTGACAAGTTTGTGTGGATCGAAAAGCCGCTGACAGGTTTTCACAAAGAGCTTGTTCAGGATCTGCGTGATGCTGTTTGGGACAAGAAAGAGGAGATTTGTGCGTTGGAGAGAGAGATCTGGGAGCTTCGTCAGGTGTAGGGGAGGCAGGAGCAGGGAGGTGGTGAGATAGACGGGCTCAATATTAGGCCAGATAGTGGACACAATTTCCTCATTATCTGAGCATTATCTATTTCTTTTGTAGTTTATGTTGCCATGCCATTTTCCATCAGCTGAAATAAGTTGCTGCTTCATGGAGTGTAGTAGCTAGCTTAGAACTTGTTTTTCAACTCAGAACCTTATCATAAGTGTAATGCCAATAGCAGGGATTTATTAAGCGCCTACAAATAATTCATGTTTGTGCCACTAACATCCATCGATTTTGGAGACCCCTTAACCGCTCAGCTATCGCAATCCCGGTGGTGTGATTGTTCAGATAGTAGTGGCACAATCACAATTTTGGATTCAACTAGTGGCCTTGGCCGTATCCAATCCTCAAGTCGTGATACATTTTACTCTGAGTACGGGAGGAAGATTGTTTCGCCCGACAAGTTCCACACACAGAACTCCAGATTTTAACCAAACTACATATATAGGTTCAAGTTCAATACATTATTAGGCTTCTACACTGCTAGCCTTCTTCCTCTGCTTGGGTGCCAACTTTGTTCCTCTTGCCTTCACGTCCACTGGCTTCTTCATTTCCTGCCTTCTTCCTCTTCTTGGGTGCCAATTTTCTTACCTTCACGTATCCTGCATCTCTAGGTCTAGGGAAGTTAGGCTAATCAACACCAGAATCGTGTCCAACATCATCACTCCACTCATTTTGGTTTTATTCCCGCAGCAAAATCACTAAGTCGGTTGTCTTGTTTCTTACCTTGCGCTTCCTGTAAAAAAATAGTACATGTATTACTATCTTATATCTACAGACTATAAACATTTTTTTGAATGTACCATCTCATACCTAGGTTTGGGAGCATTAAGGGTACAGCCCGCTGCTCTATGGCCTATAAGATGGCAGGTCTTGCATCTGTTTTTACCCTTCTTGCTAGCACAGAAAGCCGAACCCTTCTTCTCGAGAAAATTCTTAAACCTATTCTCCTGAGGTCTTCCTCTGCCCCTTTTTGTAACTGGCTGGCAAAGCTCGAAACTCGGCTGGACTTGAGGCCACTGAGATGGGTCTGTACATGGCTAGACAGATCTAGCGTACGCAGCTCTAAACTTTTCCCTAGAGTAGTAGTCTGACAAATACTGATCCAAATGTGGTAGAGTTCTTTTCTTCACCAAAAAGGCCAAGGCGTGGTTGCAAGGTTTCCCGGTATGTTGCCACTCTAAGCAGGTGCATTCTTGTAGCTAGATGTTCACAACATCCCTTTTGCCACTCTTGGACATATCGACCACCTCACAGCTGCTGCTGGTTGATGGGAGAACCCTAAGATGAGCAAGTCCTCGACTTCTCTTGTGCAGTTGATGTACAAATGCCAGTAGCATATGTACTCTAAGTCTCCTACCGATCTCTCTCCTTATATTTAACAACTTCATGATCATACCACGTATGCTATCCATCAAGATATGAACAAGACGCACTTTTATGTCCTTCACCCAGTTATTCAGGCATTCTGCAAGGTTGTTTTTTATGTAATCAACTTTGATGCCAGGGTTGAATTGACTCCTCTTCCATAGCTGCGAATGATGGACAACTAAGTACTCCGGAAGTTCAGGGGCTTCCGCAAAAATCTTGCTCATGAAATATTCGATGCTACTAGGTTTGTAAGCTCTAGCAGCAGGAAACATGTAACGAAATACGCTGCCTGCCTAGTGTGAGTACAAGTTAAGCATCATATGGGCATGAAATTCTCTACCTTCAGCTCGCGGGAACACCTCCTTCACTTCATTCATTATCCATTTGCATGCATCCGTGGATATAGCCAATGGATCCATGTGGCCTATTGAACTCCTGAGCTGCCTCATAAACCAGACCTAGTTTTCCTCTGTTTTTGTTTTAGACAGCCCGAATGCCGCTAGGAACATCCAGTTGTGACCATCAAGTGATGTGGCAGATGATAGGCAACCTTTCCATTTGCTAGTTAGGATAATGCTATCTACACTCAGATATGTCCCACAGCCGTCCTTGAATCCCTGGATGCAAGGTTTAAGCACCATGAAAAATCTTTTGCAATAAATTTTACCACGTACTGATTAAGTTGTACATCATCCTGAAGCTATTGGTCCAATCCCCGTGAAAGACCCTCAGAGATTTCCCTTTACCTTTCCAAACCGTGTAATATGGTAGGACAATGTTTTATTTAGAATCAAGGCTAGTCTGAATATTCTTCGCGGTCTCCTTAGGGTTATCCTTTAGTATGGACATAGCTTGTATAGCCACCCACTCCGTATCAGCCATTGGGGATTTCAGTTTGCTGCCTATCGGACACATGTGTGGAGGTCCCATTTTGTTCACCTGCAACACGGATTCATTTAAAAGATAAGCGAAGTCGACTCGTTGCCAGAAAGATCTTGCACAACAATTGCAGTTATAGAGTGAAAAGAGAGAAAGTTCTAATGGTTTGCTGAATTCATTGCCCCAGTACCCTAATTGCCTTCGATGCAGGTAAGGCTCTTGATGTGATCCTCCATGGACAATGTACTTCGACCCGTCCATTCATCCACGTTAACCTGCAAATGGCCTCATACCTCTGAGAAGTGGTCTTCAGTCGATGAACGTCGAACTCCCCCTTGATACAAAAATGTAGGGACAACACCTTGAACTCATGCATGCTCCTGAACTCGGTGCCGACCGAAATTATAGGATACTCATGGTCATGTTTCATTTCTTCTACTTCAACACCCAAATCATCATCTGGAATGCCATCCTCATCGTTAAGTTCCTCGTCTATTTCATCATCACCAGATTCTTGATCCTCTACAGTGCACTCTTCTTCATCTGATTCAGAATCTTGGCCATCGTCTCTAATGCCTAGTACTGTACACATCATATTGACTCCCATGGGTGGGGTTGCATCATCATCTCCACCTGGATGGACCAGAACATTGCCCCAATCTACCTCACCGGCAACTCTGTTTTCTCCCAGACACTCGGTTGGTTCTGTTGCAACCACATGGGGTGGTCTTATGTTTGCACGCATCCCAGCTTCTTCAGTAGACAAATAGAAGTCAGAATCTATTTCATCTTGACTGTACAAAACCCTCTTGCTCTTCTTGTATACATCCTCCTTCCTGATGTAATCTTTCCTGATGGTATTAGTAGGGCTTGACATCTGCATTCTGTTCCACATCAAACTAGCCTTTTTGCTGCTGCTCTTGGGTGTGATCTCCTTTCTGCTTCCCCTCACGAGTATTGGCTCCAGGGTGCTAGCATCATTGCCTCACCTCTGCGGCGTGTTCTTCTTCAAATTAGCCCTTTTTCTACTACTATTGGGCGTGTTCTCCTTCGTGCTGGCATTATTGCTTGACCTCAGCGGCGTGTTCCGCTCCAAATTAGCATTTTTTCTGCTACCACTAGGTGTGGTAGCCTCCGTGCTAGCCATCTTCGCCTTTTTCTACCACTCCTAGGAGTGTTCACCACCGTGCTCGCCCTCTTAGCGTTTTTTCTGCTACCGTTCGGTGTGGCATTTTGACTGGATCTCAGGGGTGTACTTCGCGGTGTGGTTCCTTTTTTCGTGCGACTCTTGGGTGTCCTCTTCTCTGGCGTGGTCTCCTTGGTGATGTTCTTCTTTGGGGTGCCCTTTCTGGGGATGCTCTTCCTGCTCCTCTTTATGATGCTCCTCTGTAAGGCTCTCGTCTGTTCGAAGCTACCCTCAGTCGCACAATCCCTAGTGATGCCATGGATCAGGTCACACATGCCTTATGCAAGTCAATCATCTCTATTGTCGAAATCCAGTTCCTCTTCAACCGTTTGCACTATCAAGTGGATGTACACTTCACCTCTATAACGTTTCCTTGTAAATGGTACAACTAAATCACTGGTTTGTTTTAGTTCTATAGACTTTTTGCTCCTGTAACCAAAATATACCAAATGTGCTACCTGGGAGGACCCTCACAGCACCTTCACACATAATGATGCCATCAGGTTAGATAACTGTACCACTTTAGGATCGTATCTGCCAAGGATTACATCAAACTCGTCATAGATTTTTTCTGTGCCATCATCTAATTTTGTAGTATACTCTTCGACACCGATACAAATGATTACTTTGCCATCATCAGGTTTTGCAGGATAGAAACCTCCGAGAGGTTCGAGAGGTGGAGCGGCACTATCAGACCTAGCCACAATGCCACCGTCGCCATCACCACCGTCATCGTTAGCTGGAGAAACCTCGGTGGAAGTACTAGGACTAGGAGCAAGGCGATGTCCCTTAGCCGCGGGAGCTACAATACCTAGTGGATAGGCAGGGCCACAGCTAACGGCAACCAAAATAGGAGTAGCTACTGCCACGCCACATCGACGATCAGGAGTAGTTCCCACAACAGTAGTGTTTCGAGTGCTAGCAGAGTCTAGACCATGAGCTAGCTCTAGACCAGCAGCTTGCCGAACCTAAGCATGGGTTCGAGGAGCACACAAGACAACAGTATTGGCAACAACAGTAGGGCAGCCTCCGGAAGCCTTAGTTTGCTCAACAGCGGTAGGGATTGGGTCAACGGAGGCCAGATCAACAACAACATGAGGACGACTAGTACCAGCAGATCCTAGAGCAGGGGTTCGCACAACTTGAGCACAATTTCAAGGAGGAGCAGCACACAAGCCAGCGGTCTTGGCAACAACAGCGGGGTAGCCTCCGGAAGCCTTAGTTTGCTCAACAACGGCATGGATTGGGTCAGCAGCAGCCGGAGCAACAACACCACGGGGACGACTAGTACCAGCAGATTCTAGAGCAGAGTTTTGCACAACTTGAGCATGGTTTCTAGGAGGAGCAACACACAAGGCAGCAGTCTTGGCAACAACAGCGGGGCAGCCTCCGGAAGACTTAGATTGCTCAACAGCGGCATGGATTGGGTCAGCAATCCTTAAGTAGATTTTGCTCCTTCTCAAGTTGAAGTGCAAGCTGGCTTTTCTCTTTGGAGAACTCTTGGTCGAGTTTCTCAAGCTCAACTTTCTGGAGTTTCTTTAGATTTTTATTCTCAGCTCAGAGCCGAGGTATTTTGTCGTCCTTCTCCTTCAGTTGAGATTGGTGTTCTCCCGCTTGATCAAGAAAATGGGTCATCAATTCAGGCATAGATATGCATTCCTGATGAGACTCTACAAGAGCTTTTGATCTGGTTGACTCGAAATAAAATTACAAGGCGAGTCAGAAGCGACAAGTGCAAAGATGAGGTGCAAGAGGAAAAATACCTTCTAGGTCAGCAATGCGCTTCTATAGCTCTTTGTTCTAGGCCTCCACATCGGCTAGCAAAAGGCGAATCACAAGTTAATTTGGTTGATCAAGAACAAAAAAGAGTACTAGGGGCAATAAGGCAGAGACGTACCCTTATTCTTCAACTCAAGCAGCAATTTCTTATGCTTGATGGAGAGGCCCTTATGCGCAAAGAGGAGTCTCTGAAACTCGGGAGTGCGCCTATTGTTGGAAATCTGAAAAGATAATTGTTAGTCGCTAAGTAAATTGGATATTCGACTCTACTCAAGATTCGAACCGAGTAAACTCGATCCGAATGTAGGTGGCTAGATATTCGACTCTACTCAAGATTCGAACAAGGTAAACTCGATCCAAATCTAGGTGGCTAGATATTCGACTCTACTCAAGATTCGAATCGAGTAAACTCAATCCGAATCTAGGTGGTTGGATATTCGACTCTACTCAAGATTCGAATTGAGCAAACTCAATCCGAATCTAGGTGGCTGGATATTTGACTCTACTCAAGATTCGAACCGAGCAAACTCGATCCAAAACTAGGTGGCTGGATATTTGACTCTACTCAAGATTCGAACCGCGTAAACTCGATCCGAATCTAGGTGGCTAGGATATTCGATTCTAAAGGGAATTTTAACTAAGCTACAAGGACTTGGCTCAATATCTCGGACAAGTTAAGGTTCAAAATTAAAATATGAGGTTTTGGTATGAGAGCATCCAGCCGAGTAATATCTTACTCCCCCAGAGGCTCGGTGACTAATGGGTATGTGTTGACTATTGCAAGTACAAAAATGCAGCCAAGATATTTACCTCCATCATTCTGTTAGCATCCGTAAGAGCTTTCATGGCAGTATACATCCTCTCGCCAATCTCTGCCAGGCCAAACCTTTGGGGTAAAGAGTTTCCAGAGGTAATATCGACGTATTCAACATTGTTCCATTTGTCGGCATACTCAGCAAGTGAGCCGAGGCCTTGACCACTTAGAGTCTGAGTCAGGACTAAACCTTTCTCGATAGAAGCTTTTTGGGTGGCCATCGCAGCAGCTGGGCTAATGTGCAGCGTAAGCTATTTTTCCTTAGCCGAGGCAGAAGCACTTTTCTACAGCATTGTGGCGACTGATGGCTGTGGGGGTGCAGCCCCAGCTTTCTTCTAAGTCACCTTAGTCGCCACACCTGTTTTCTTTTGCTTATCAGTTGGGTTGACTCGCTGCTGAGATGTTGTTGGCCGAGGCTAAGGCTGTGAGGTTGGCGAAGTCTGAGACTGCAAGGTCTCATGAGATTTGGGTTGCGGGCTCTGCCGAGGTTGGTCTTGTGGCCGAGTCTTAGAAGACTCGGATAATGTTGGTGGTGGTTGCTACTGCTGGGTCAAAGTAGACACAGAAGTTGATTGCTACTGAGGTAGGGGTTGAGCTGGTGCTGGGATTACTGCACCTCGAATGAAATTGTCTCAACGCCGGTACTACTGTCGCCACAATCTTCACTATCTCTCTCTTAGGGGCAAAGGAATCATCCCTCAAATCCAGCATGGGAACATCCTCTAGGATGCCTCCTCCACCTCCGCCGACATTTACTCCCTCCGACCGGGATGGACTGCTATCTGGTGCGGGATGAGTATAGCCATGAACTGGGCTGAGTACCCAAGTATCGTCGCGAGGAGGAAAAGGTGGTGGCCTATGGATTGGAGAGGCCATGTTGGAACCGCTCTGGGGAATGTTCAAGGTAGCCCTGCCAAGTGAAACAATGAGATAAAATGGATAAGATAAGATAGAGAGAAACAAGAAAGACAGAAAGAGAGAAACAAGAAATACAAAGATAACCCGGAGGAGAAATTTTACGCTGTAACAACTGGTGGATCCATCTACCTCACAGGTTTCTTCTCGGGCTTTTTGAACCTATTCCCGGGCCTAAATGACTCGGCTAGCGGGGCAGAAGTTGCTATGTGCTTCTTCACAATACCTTGGCCTCCCACAGCAACGGGAGGCACATCCTGCACCTAACCAGTCGGGTTAGCTAGGGTAAAGTCAGGCGGATAGGTAAATAATAGTGACATTGGGTCAAGTACCTCAAGAACAAATCAATCATATTCCTCCTCATCATCATCCGGCTAGTCCCTTTATGGTGATAAGACAGAAGTCTTACCACGGGGTCTGCCAGAAACAGGGTCAGGAATAGGCATGAACTCCTCAGAGTCCGTCTCTTCTCGATCCGAGGTGTCGTGATCCTTGCCCCAAGTAAGGGAAGGATTTGGGGTATCTTTAATAGTTTGTAGAAGAAATTTCTGCACAAAGGAACATAGAGAGATCAAATAGGCAAATATGCCGACATAACGCATAGCTCGGCAAGGATGACTCAGGAAAAATTACTTGGGGCACTGGGTTATCTCGGCTAAAAGGAGCCGTGCTCCACTCCCATGTCTCGGAAATGTCCGTCTTAAAGATGGACTTGACATGCTTACAGATTGGAGCTTTAGTGAGCTCGACTGTGGAGACGCTTTTCGAATCAAAACAACCGCTCATATGGCATATCTTGTGGCTGCGGCGCTATAGGGGGCATACTCGGTTACTGATGAAATTTGCCATCAGATCATCGCTATATAACCCGGCCTCCTTCAACTCAATGGGATACTTGTCAACCATGTTAACAAGCGTGTTCTTCTTCTTCAGATTAATGTCCCATTTGAGCTTGTTAGGAACGCCGACAAAGAATGCTGGGAGCCAAATCATGTCTCTTATTCCAGGGTGCAATATGGACTAAGATCCGAATAAATTGAACCTGTTGTGGCTTTTCCAGCTAAAGTTGCTAAGACCGCACCCGTTTTGGGGACTAATATTGGGGGAATGACCCTAGGTAGGGTCAAGCTATGGTATAAGGACAAAGTCGATTGAGGTGTAAGTCGGTCGAGGTACGAGCCGTCCGAGGTATAAGTGGGCCGGACGAGTAAAGGCTGAGTTACCCAAGGCTGAGTTACCCAAGGCTGAGTTACCCAAGGCCGGGATATCCCGGCAGGGCCTGGCCAACATATAGCGTATGTCGGCACAGTGCCTATGTTGTTTCATGTGTGTAGGTACCAACCTGGCCGGGTCATCCGGACAGGGCCGAGTCAGGGGTTGGCGTGCTCAGGAAGGAGTGAGCCAACCCCAAGGTTAGTGCTTTTCTCTCTTCCGGAATACCTGGGAGACAAGCGCTAGAGACAAGGGCATATGGAACAAGGTATGAGGAGAGGTTCACGGGCGTGACCGTGCCTGACCGTTGGCGATCAGACAACATGGAATCTGGGAAATTTCCGTGCAGACACTAGCGACTAAGGAAAGGAGTTGGTCACACTTCTAGTTTGGTACAAGCATATACCAGGAATATTCAGGCCACGTATGGCCTAGATGTAACCTGGACACCCATTTATAAGGTGCGCCAGGGCCTCCAAGGAGAAGTTTGGTCCATGAGAACTACGCGTAATCTCTAGAGGGAGAGAGAGGCAGAAGCACTTCATCTTCTTTATCCTCTCGATACAGCTCAAGGAGCACTTGTACTAGCTTAGAGACCGTAATATAATATCTAGAGGCAGGAGTAGAGATTTTATCTCCATAGGAGAGCCTCGAACCTGGACCTGGATATATTGTGTGTTTGCGTGTGTTCTTTGTGTGCGAATTCACCGCATTATCCCTCCGCGGGTACCACTAGTCTCCATAGGCCCCATCTTTAGCCTACCCATGGCATCTTCCGTGACACTACCATGACAATGGTGGGATGAAAGTACAGAAGAAGTGAGATTGTGATGTATTCCTCGTTGTAGTAAGCGATTTGTAATTATTGATCCCTATGATGCACTATTTAGGAGGTTGAACTTCTTGGCTTGAAATGAAAAGTGTATCCTATTTCTGAAGCAATTGTACCTTATGTGTTCCTAGATATGAAGTTCATATACTCTGCTCTATCGTGACTATCTCAACTATGTCGCAAATGGACTATTGGTGTTCGTTACTGAAACATCAAAGCGATGCTTCAACTATTCCTCGACTTTGGTTTGGTAAGGGTTTTTGGTTCAAATCCTTGGCTTGGCTGCTCCATGTAGTCCAACTATCGAGTAGTGGTTTTTTGTGTATCCACACATGTCCAGGAAGAATTATGCCATTGAACTGTCCTACGATGGTAATTCATGTGTAGTTTTAATGTTCGTGATATATAAAGTAAATTAGGCATAGGACATTAACATTCAAGTGATTTCTGCATAACAAGTGTGTAATTAAGCTTTGAGTCTGTAACACCCCGTCCACTGGGCCCTGAGGGTGTCACTCCTGGCAGCTTAATAGAAAATCTAGACTAACCCCACAGACCAAGACTAGCTTTTTTGCGCACTTTGTCCTCACTCGTGCGCACCCGGTACCCACTTTCCGGCCGGTCACCCATCCTAGAATTGCTCTAGGCCAAGCATGCTTAACTTTAGAGTTCTTTTCGAATGAGATTTCGGAAAAGAAGTTGCAACTTGTTGGTATGAGTATCCTATCAATTCTATTAAGCTATATGTCTGGATCTCACATACACCTACCCTTAGAAGATCGATGTCCTCATCGATCAAGCATAGGCCAGGAATGTCTCCTCTTGGGTGAGTTCAATAGTTGCATCATCAAATGAAATAGTTCCAATCAAATAATCAAATTACAACAATGATTAACCAAAATTTTCTCACACATACAAGCAAATCAAATGAATAAACAAATAGTTCTCATCACAAACACAAATAGGAGATTACATGATGATCATTGGCGGCCATGCCTTGTCTAGATATGGTCCGTGAGATCTTGTTGGAGCTGCTTGTGGGTATGCTCACATTCAATACCTCTGTAGGAATCAAGAAATGCTTGAACCCCATCGGGATTCCTTTGTGGTTTCACTTGGCTTCCCACATTGTCATAAAAAATCTCCAAGTCTAAACCTCTCTCATCTTCAATGATCATGTTGTGAAAAAGAACACAGCATGTCATGTTGTTCTTGAGGGTTTTCTTGTCCCAAAACTGAGCAGGCCCTTTCACAATAGCAAATCAAGCTTGCAAAACACTGAAAGCTCTTTATATATCCTTTTGGCATGCTTCTTGTGCCTTGGCAAATTCAGCTTTTTGCTTTTCTTTGGGGTGTTTGATGGTCTTCAGTAAAGTTGCCCAAACGGGGTATATACCATAAGCTAGATAATACTCCATGTTGTAGTGATGACCCATAACTTTATAATTGCAAGTCGGAGCATCCCCACCAGCTAGCTTGGAAAATAAATGGGATCTATGCAAGACATTGATGTCATTGAGAGATCTCGACAATCCAAAAAAGCAACGCCAAATCCACAAGTCCTCCGATGCTACGGCTTCAAGCACAATTGTTGGATCATGGCTTTTACCACAATATTGACCTTGCCATGCTTTTGAGCAATTTTTCTATTGCTAATGCATACAATCTACACTACCTAGCATGCCCAGCCAACCTCTCTTCTCATTTTGAGCCATTAATCGTTTGGTGTCTTCTTCATTCGGGCTCTCTAGATACTCGACACCTTACAAGCATATGATCATCTTGGCAAACATCGACACAACCTCCATGGTTGTATCTTCACCAATGCAAAGGTACTCATCGGTATAGTCAGCTGGGACGCCATAAGCGATCACCTGCATGGCGGCAGATATTTTCTGATATGCACTGAACCCAAGAATGCCTACCGCGTTTCTACGACGAGTGAAGTAGTGGCAGTTAGCCTCGCAAGCTTCAACAATTTTGATGAACAAGCTGTGTTGCATCCAATATCTTCTATGGAAGAGGTGAGGAGCATAAGTTGGTACCTAGGCAAAGTAATCTTCCATGAGCTGTTGATGGCCGAGGGCGCGGTTGCGCAGGATGGAAACACGACCGAGAATTGAGCCCCGCCTCCGCTTTCACAATTTCTCTCTGTCTTACAGCTCCTTCATGGCGAGGATGAGGATCAACTTCCCATTGTCGTCGTCGTTGAGCATCTCTTTGATGTTAGAGTCGTCGAATGTCGACAAATCTTCCAAGAAGAAGAGTTCGCTCTCGGTCAGCGGCAAACTCATCTACAAAGAACCCCTATCAAAATCCGAACATCGGAGTGGTTAATTTGGGCGAGATCGAACCAGATTTTACCGCTGCGAGTTGGATGCGCCCGATGCGAAGCGTTGGTCGACTCTCGGAGCAGCAGTGGTCGCCGGTGCGCAGATCCCGCTGCCTACGTGAATCCAGCCGCCAAACTCGCCCTCGGTGTCACATCCATGGCCGTCGCCCGCATAGCTGCCTTCCGCTACAAAATACACAGTCGCCTCCTTGAAACTGACCAACCTAGCGAGGCGACAGGATGTGGGGAAGTAGGCAACGGTGAGACAGGGCCAGAGGAAGGACAAATCGATGCGTCGCCTCGATTTGGGGGAAGAGCTCGCATGAGCGGTGAATGTTCTGTCCGCCGAAAATCCCTAGGGAAAAATGATCGTGCTCGGGTCGGACTCTCATCCTGGGACGGTACCGTTCGATGGCGCAATTTCACCGGGCCCTGAAAAATTGTTTACGGATTTGTACCTTTTACGGGCACTGATAGTTTACGGGTACTGGTAGCTGGCTTTTTTACCGTTTGGCTCACGGAACGGAAAACTAGCGTGAGACGGCACGTCGGTTCGGGAACACGCGCCATAAATCCCCTCACCGTCCACTCACTCCCCTACGCACGTGCCAACCACGACGCGGCGAGAGAACAGGCTACCAATCGGCGCACAATTGCAGCTAGCGGGCCAGTTTCGCTGACGTGCGGGAAACCAATCAAGCCCTTAAGATCTGGGGTTGCACGAGAAGCACGAATTAGGGCACTTTTTAAGGTACATAAAATTTACGATTGTGCCCTTTCAAGGCACTCTCAAAAGTATTTAGAGGCATTGAATTGGAGTATCCTTAGAAAACAGTGCTGTAGTGATCTCACACCCTAGACACGCAGAAATTCTCAGTCAGTTTGATCCTGACCGAGTCAATAATTGAAACCACAAGCGTCGGGAGGTGGAACTTGTTATAGACAAGCAACAAGTTTTCTAGATCGAAGTTTTCAGTAAGAGTCAAAATGGAGAATGATTTGGCCAACAATCCATGGAAATCATGTATGTGCAAATTAGTCAATCAATCAACCCTGAGATTACAATGTTGAACTCTATCGAATGATTACAGAAAGAATCAACTCCTCAGCCTTTTCTTGGTCATGATGTCCACCACCACACCAAGAAAGAAAGAAAAGAACCATGAAAAGACACAGCGCGTCGATCCTAAGCAACGATATGTGATGGCCTAAAGCACGCGGCAAGGTGAGGAAGCCTGAAGTGGTGGTGGTGACGGTGACGGTGCTGCTCTTGGGCCCTCGCTGCGTCGACCGCCTTATGGAACCTCTCGACGCCGCAGGGGACGACGATGGCGCCCTCGTGCGTGAACCCGTACTTCTCTTGCGCCTCCACGAGCAGCTCCAGGATCCGCGGGTGCCCGAGCAGCGCCACCGGCACCGCAAACCGGCGCGGCGCCTCCTCCTCCTCCTCCTCCGCGCCCACCCAGAATGTGGCGCATCCCTTGGTGGTCGCAGCCGGCGCCTCCGCCTCCGTCGTGTCGTGGCGGGAGGCGGTCCCCACGAGGAGGTGGCCGCGGGCTTCTTCTTTGTGCTGCTTCATCGATCGAATCCCTCCCTGGTTCTTGTTCTTGGTTCTTGCCCGACTTCGCACGCGGCGGCGAACTGCTGATGAACTCCTCACTTCGCGGATCGGTCAACCTTAGGTCCTGGTGTTGTTCCTCTCCTCTTCCGGTTGAGAATTTGTGATCTCCCGGGTCCTGGCTGATGAATTTATATACTAGCCGTCCGTCGGGTGGCGGCATGGACGCGCTTTTCCTTGCCTATCGACGAATCAGTCGGTATGTCGGTACGCACTCCGATTACGGGTAGGCTTCCGTTTGACTTTGACATAGCCGAACTTTACAGTAGTACTAGCTGAATGCCCGTGCGTTGCTACGGTTCACTAATCTTTAATTTGTGTTATAAAGGTGCAAATCTATTTTTTTGTGTTATGTTATGGATCCGATAAGACGTGGTATGCCCCTAGAAAAACTCCAACGCCTGCCCAAAAATGACATCGGTGCCCAATAAACAACCTTTTACGGCACCAATGCATCAAAATGCGGCTCCATCAGGTAATGTTTCCAGCGCATCCTAAATTTCAGCCCTCGATGATGCATATTTGCGGCACAATGATGGGCATGCTGAAAAACCACAGCCTTGTGCGCGCATCCAATTTCTGAGCTGAAACTATTCTGACGTGTGTTCCCATCTCCCGCATCGCCTTCCGTCAGTCAGAATCCGACCATGGTCGGACATTCCAGCACTCTCACACTCATTGCTTCTCTGCCGCCGCTCCCGCAGGCTCTGCCAGGTTCCCGCCGTCGCTAGCAAGAACCATCACCATTGTAGCTACCGCGCCAAACCCTAGCCCCGACGCACCGCTTTGGCCGCTAGGTGCGGCGGGGAATACCGTAGTCGCGCCAGCCACCACCACGAAGTCAAAGGGGGAGGTCAATAGCATGAAGCGGGCATCGTCCGTAGCAGGGACTAGAGGGAGGAAGAAGAAGGTGAACACCGGCCCGCATGGGCATCCACCAACCCCTACTGTGACGGGCGGACAATTCCTGGCACCACCGCCCTTGAACAATCTAGTCAGTAACAATTAAATGGCGCCAGGATATGTTGTTTTCTCAAAGATATGCATTCTAGCCTTTCAGATCTGGTGCAGTTGCTGATAATTTTTTACAAAGCACGAATTGTGAACTCTTGCACTTTAAACTTTGAGCTTGTACTTAAAATAGTCCAAGTCTAGAAAGCCAAGGAATTATTATTAGAAGACTGAACATGAAAGGAATTGTTTTGTTTCCTCCGCGTACCTATTGAACGGCATGTTGAACGCCACGGTGTGCTCCTACCGGCTCACTGTCTAACGCAACCCCCTCCTCTAGCACCTGTATAACCGCCCGCGCTGCAGACGTGGCGCTGCGGCTATGCATGCGTACCCATGCAGTAGCTTGTTGAGACAACTGGGGATTCTGTCAAATAGCCGGTGTGCATGCCCCATGTGTGCGTACCGAGCCGGCACATGGCCTCCCAGGATGGTGGCCGTCAAGGAGTAGGTGATGAACATCCCGCGACGCCTTCTTTTGGGTCGGCGGCGCTGTCTTCTTTTTCCCGGCCATCTTGGTCTGAGCCGGCGGAGGGCCACACAACGCCCTCCGTGGAGAAGTTACGAGGCACACTGGGGTGCATCTGGGCGGCATGGGCTACAACTGGATCCTTCCGAACACCATGGTGCCAAAATCCATGGTTGTAGGCAGGGGGGCCATGGTCGGGGAGAAGTAGGGGAGGCCATGGCGTGGTCAACAGTGTCGGGTGAGATGGAAGAGAGATCAGGTGACGGATCCGCTCCTCTTCTCCGTGAGTGGGCGGAGGAGCGTGGGGGGGGGGGGATGTGCGCACGCAGCCAAACACGGAGGTCTCGCTCGGGAATTAACTTGGCGGTGGCGGGTAGTGTAAAAGTGAAAAATCTACGTGGACAAAACTGACCAAAAAATATCGGACGAAAAAAGTTGTGCGGTGAAAACCACCGCAAGCAAAATTATAGTATAGATAAGAAAAAATTAGTGAAACTCAATCATAAGAAACTCAGCTTCTATAATGTATTGTATAGGCTGCAAAGCTTCAAGGATCCCAGAGGTTGTGAGCATCCAGATCGGCTATGCATACTTGTGAGATTGTGAGACAGATGCTACCATCGATCTAATCTCATTCACAGCTATATCCCGTTGTTTCTAGGATTAATAGGGACACACTGATAGTTACATGTTTTATATTTTGTCATAATTGATCTTGTTAAAGTTTGCCACCAAATAACTGCTTGCCTACTCCCCATTGGACAAGCCACGTTCTTGCTGAAAATTATCTTGATTTTCTATTCCTGCATACGTTCATCGCTTCAACTCATCTTTGACTCAAGCACACTCCTAAAAAAGACTAAACTGTTAAAAAATGGGCATTAATTTTACTGCACTTTGTTGCGCATTTTTACCGGAAGCAACAAATGAATAAATCAAGGTTGCGAATAAGCATGAGCTAACCGTAGTCCAGCTTGACATGAGATTCATCCAGGATCGCCCATTCACGGATATGCTCCATAGCCTTTCCCGCCACAAGTCTAGATGACATTGAGAATATTTTCAAGAGATGCAGAGACCCAACAGTGTCTAGATATTTATTTCACCTTTTTTGATAGAATGAGCAGTAATCTTCAAGATGCAGAAGACAGTACACCATATGGACTTTTTCTGTTTGTACATGCCCACACCCTATGAAAGCATAATAACTTCACTGTTGATAGCACATAAGTCATAACTTTAGTACCTGACTAATCAAGATAAAATTTATTTTCTCTACCGGTTTAAGATGAACATGTAAAGTACAAAAAAGGAACAAACCGTTATGAACCAAGACAACAGCTGAACTGTATGAGTAAAAAATAGTCCGGTTTCTAATGGTTCAGGAGCCAACAAAGAACATGAACAATATCAGATTGGGTGAACAGTGAACAGTCCTGCCACCGGTCGCTGTATTTCCATTGGATCAGCAGTCTCGCCAATTGCAGCTGCTTACTGATTTAATGAAACTAATTACTGTCAGTACTCCTCCCCTGCTATAGGAAAACATCACGGGATGTATCCATAATCTATCTAAGGTACCAATTGTGCACTTCTGCAGCCTGGTGGAAAGTTAGATTAGGTCGTTGCCAGAGATTTTGACGCCTAAATCGACGTTGACCGGAGGCAACCTCGGGCGAGTGCACAGTCGAAGGTGTCGCTGGATCATGTAGACTTCGACGGTGGGGCTCCCCTGCGCATATGGTCCCCTCAGAAATTGCAGCTCCGTGTCGTCGAATCTGACACGGAAGATCGAAAATGGGTGAGCCAGCACTGCGGCCCGCCATGACCAACCTCCGCCGTCTGCTTGCCCTTCCGCGAGAGCTGCCCGTGTTCGGGCAAGGGTGCGGGAAGTGGTGGAAACTAGGAGGGCATGTAGGCGTAGGGGGTGGAGGGACAGGCCAGGTCAGTGGAGGCGACGACGGTGGCGCTGAAACCTTAGGCAGCCGGTCACATCCCCGTCGTTCTCCGGTTTCCCATGGTGGCGGCGATTTCGGTGGGGTGGGGTGGGTGGCGCTGGGGGATCGCTACTTTATATTCCTAGAACGAATGGGGCCTACTCAGGCAGCGCGAATTGGAGAGGCGCCGGCGGCGAGGGAGACCAGGATCAGGTGGAGCATGCAGTGAGGCGTGGATAGCGAGCCATGAACACTTAAAAACAATAGCGGCTATAGTCGCAGAGAAGCGTGCAGATCGGACCTACGAACTACGAACCAATCTTACGTGTAGAGTATTTCTGTTAGTTTGTTGAGACATGGGAGATTTACGTGTGGCGTATTTCTGTTAGCTGTTGAGACAAACAAGGATGTTTGTTTTAGGTAACCCAGTTATTCACGTGATAAAAGAGATATAAAGGGAGAGGTTATCGATGTGGAGTGGCATTGCATTTGTAATTTTTGCATGTATGACACCAGACATTCTCCACGTTTTTTGAAATTAATAGTAAAGATAGTACCCGTAGTAGAGAAAAAAAATATTTTTGTTTTGATCCAGCCCACAGACTCCCGAATCTGTACCGATCATGGCAGGCCTCGAGAACAATTGAGCCCATGTTCCATCTTCTATACACCGGTTTAACAACAACATTTATCTTTCTTTCCGAAACCTGTCTTCCGTGACATCTTGTTTTTCTTAAGACCAACCACATATTTTATTAATTAAAAATCAATTTCGAAGATGTAACATACATGGATACTAAAGGGCAAACTGGGATAAAATATCCTGAAAACTTTGCAGATAAAACCGTAAGAGATCAAAAATCAAATCAATACCTAGCATTTTCTGCAATCACCCAAACCAGCGGCCGCCATCCATTTTGAGCACTGCTGAGACGCACGCCGGAGCCTCATTATTTAAGATGTTTAAGCATTACGAACGGAGTTTTAAAAAGGGCATTACGAACGGCCATAGCGATGGAGCTAAAAGAAAAAAAATTGTCTTTTTGAGCTTTATGGCCGTCTTTATTCAAACCTCACAAGGTACAGACTTACAAATTATAATCCCTGTGACGCACATGGGTGATGGGCTGCATTTGTGGGCTCGGCCCAACAGATCAAGCCATGGAGAGGTGAGGATAAAGGAACGCAGGAGATATGTCTCGCGAGATTTTGGTGCGACCTCTGCATAATGCACATAACAATAACATGTTCGTCCAAAAAAAGATTAAAAAAGACGAAACACAAGAAATCATGAAGAAACTGTAGATTGCCTACAGTGGCGGAGAGTCAAACCGTAGATCACGTTGTCATCTATATCGAGACACCTCCGTAAACATGTATCGATTCTCCACACATGATAGAGTAAGCAAAATAATCGTTGATCCCAAATTTTGGGATTCAAACTCCAGAAAGTATTGCTAGTTTTGGTAGAGACCAGGAGAAAACTACCGCAGGTGCAAGCAAGGACAAACACAACCGGAGAGGTACCGATAACGAGCACACACATGACTAATTCTATTAGATTCTCGACTTTCAATGTTTGAAAACCTGCACACACGCAACATGGTTTCGTTTCAACTGGAGATCAAAACAGGCAATATCCCCAGTTTTTGGCAACAATTTCTCCTTCCTAGCGTGCTCGTTTGATCAGACAAAATGAAGAGAAAACAGGGCACACATACTGAAAATGGAGGATTGGACTGTGTTCAAGTTGCCAAGTCCCACTGGCTATGTTGTGATGTTGTGTACTTGCACTACAGTTAGGCTTCTTTTCCAAGTCTCTTCAGTCTATGGCATACAGACACATATAGCGAAAAAACAATGCCAATAAGATCATCTTAGGGCATGTACAATAGTGCTGACTCAGCTGTCTGCAACGGGAGGTTATAGATGGTTTTGATGATGTGGAGAGGAGAGAGAGTAAGGCTGTCTATAAAGTTCTACACAGTCTGTAGTAATCTTACAGACAGCTTACAGACGATATGATGCTGTTCTATTAGTGGTGTCTGTAATTTGTACTCACGTATAGCTGACTAAAAATAGATATCGTGCAGACAGACTGTTATATAAGTTGTCTATAATATTGTCTATATAGACACCATCTATCTAAACCAATGTGCATGCCCTTATTAATTCCACATACCACTGTCTTCCTCTGCCAAAAACAATAGGAACTTCTCTCAGTTTCACAGTTTTCACTGCGTTGTTAGTTGTTACAAGATCCTTGATCGTTAAAAACTTGGATATTGTGATCCTTTGGAGTGAACCATAACATTTATCATATATTCATATCCCATCGCCATACCGTCAGTGAAAGAGAAGCAGTCCACCAGAGGAGGCGACCGTTATAGCATGAGAACTGAAGGAAAATAAGCGTAGTTCGGCCTAACCGATAAAGGATCGCTCCTTTTGGAGAGGAGAGAACTGTACTGCAGCATTCTTTGCTTGTTGGCAACAATGGCGTGACCGAGTGTTTATATATGGTATTCCCAGCGTATGATTTCTTTTGACAACCTGGAGGTCTGTGGAGCATGACAGAGTAAGCAAAATGATCATTGCACCCAAGGTTTGCTGTATGAATTCAAACTCTATTTTCGGAAGAGAGAGCGGAAAAAAACTATGGTAGGTACAGCAAAGGACCGAAGGACCAACACAATAGGAGAGGTACGGACGTACTCCCCATTCTGTCCAAGTTGAAATAGTCCGTAGACATGTTATAATGGAGTATAATTTGTTAATAGTGAAAGAAGCACAATCATCGGATAACGATTTCGAAACAAATCCAATGGGCGCGATTTTCAGTAGATTATTTGTGACAGGAACCATTGGATATTTTCAGTAGACTATTTTGGAAGAGAAACTACCAAGAGAAAACTATGATAGGTACACCAAAGGACAAACGGGAAAAAGGTACAAGAGTGGTCCATTTCTCCTGTTTATTAAAATTTGAATATTCTGTATAACGGTCATTAATGTATTACTCCCTCCAAATTCCACAAATTGTCTAGATTCGCATTTAGACACATAGATACGTGCGAAATTCGCGTATCTTTTTCTGAACAGAACAAGTAGTATTTTTTCAAAAATTTCACCGATCTATTAATAATCATAAACAATATTATAAAATGCTCCAAAAGTAATAAACATACAAATAGGTCCCTGGACCATCTAGTGACGACTACAAACACTAGCATGAGTTGAAGGCGTGCCACTGTTCTCGCCTCTCCATCACCAGAGTCAGGAAAATCTTGTCGTAGTAGAGCTTATTATAGTAGACATAGTAGTAAGTCGCCGTGCTAAGACCCCAAAGAGCCGGCACGCCAGAGCAACAACCGTCGCCATCGATGACAACCATAAACCGGAAGAGACTGATCTAAAACCACACCATTACATGAAAACCGGTCTTAAACTTGAGACTCTTTGGCTCTGATAATGTATTGAAGTGATGATCTGACTAGTTTAGCCAAAAGTCCGAACTGTTGGAGAAAAGCTGAGTAGTATATGTGCATATTTTAACAAAACCACCCAGATCTCAGGAGATTCGCCGGACACACGAATCCATGCATCCTCCGCCAGCGCTAGACGCACCTCCAGAGCGAGGATAGAAAGAGAACCCTATTTTAACTTCAGGATGTAGCCATCGTCTCACCATTCTGAAAAAACACTACAAAACAATCTAGACGAAAAACTGTGTCACAGGCGAGGAGTCACTAGTAGAAACCAGGCCTTTAGACCCGGTTCATAAGGACCTTTAGTCCCGGATTGCAAACCGGGACTGCCAGATCGGGACTAAAGGTCTGGCCTTTAGTCCCGGTTCTGTTACGAACCGGGACTAGAGGTCCACCACGTGGCCCCGCGAGTCACGCTAGGCTGGAGGACATTTAGTCCCGGTTACGAACCGGGAATAAAGGTTCCCTGCCGCGACAGAGTTTTGGGCAATTTGGCTGCCGCGGCAGGAGATGGGGTTTTAGGATTTTGTGTTTTTCTTTTCATTTTATGTTTTGTATTCAATTATTTTTTATTATGTGTTTTCATTACAAACAAGTTTTTGTATACATACACAACACTACTACACAGTACTTGTACACGTTGATGCATATATAATATAATTTCTCTTACAAGCATACATGCATGGAGGTCATTACATGGAGTCCCAACCGGTCCAGGGCCTGTCTATTTGATTACATGGATATCATTACATGGATGCTTTAGGGTCTATATAGAGAGTATTCTCCGTATTGTTCTATGACATCGTCGACCTAAAATCCAACCAGTTCCTCTTGGATTGCTAGTAGGCGGTCCTGTGGTAGGAGCTTGTCCCACATCGCATCCAACTATAAAGAAGGAGATCATATGAATTAGACTCAACACAACTTATTGTAATAAAAATAAAGGGTGAATATATTGTTTACTTACTAGAACAGTTTCCAAGGGCTTCTCAGTAGTGATGCGAATGAACTCGCACACGTAGAATCCATATAGATTAGTCCCCCGTGGTTGCCTCGCGCACTTTACAAGAATAGAGTTCAATCAAATAATAACTCTAGCATGATAAATGTACATAAACTAGAATTAAATAGATGTGCGGACCTAGATCGTACTACTTATCGGGATCGGTTTAAAAATCAGCTCCTCACGCCATTGACCGCAGACCATGTTCTTGAACCGTGTCCAAACACTACCCGATAAAGAAAATGAATGTATGAATTATAACTAGATATCTCAGAAAATGAACGAAAGAAACCGGTTGAAATTACCTCTGGAGCATATCGATAATGCTACGGTACTCTTCCATGTCTTTGTTTAATGACTCCATGCTCTTCCCAAGTCAATAGAAATGCTTAGAAGAATCCAGTGGTAGCTACACAAGGTTTACATACGTCAGTAACTCATCATTTACATTGAACATCGAGTAAGCAAAAGTTAATGTATACAAGACAATAACACACTCACTCGAAGTGGTAAGGAAATAGTATTTCATTATAGAAATGCTGGTTCGTGAAAAACCGGAGCAAGTTATGCTTGGTATCTAGTGGCTTATCCTTTAGCACAACTCCATTAACTCAATCTGGGTCAATGAACCCAAATCCGTTGATAGCCTTTTTTTACACTTGAGAATCTTCATTCTGCATTATTATAGCGTACAAAAGAATATATTGAGTATACTTACCGGCAATGAACTGAACAAGCTGAGCTAGAGACTTAATTACATAAATAAAGTAATCACTTACAGACACTAGCAACTAAGGATAGATTTGTCGAGTTCCTTTAGATTGAATAACTGAAAGAGTTATGTAAATTCAATAGGGACCTCGTCTTCAGTGAAGTAATGCTCTTTTCGAACTTTCGCTATGAGCCAATATCGCTCTTTTTTTGATACTTCCATGTATCATTCATGCAATTGTCGCATTTTTGTTGGCATATCCCAAAGCCTCTCAGAACTGACCAGAGGCTCCCCGTGAACATATTGTGGTGCTTGGTACATTGCAAATGTATCTATAATTTTTGATGTTCCATGCTTGTTTAGTATCTACTTTCTTATGTTTTGTCCACACTTTGGAGTACTTTTATACACTTTCTAGGACTAACCTATTAACAAGATGCCACAGTGCCAGTTGCCTGTTTTCTATTGTTTTTGGTTCCAGGAAAGTCAGAAAATGAATATTCTCGGAATTGGACCGGACAAAAGTTAAAGTCGATATTTTACCGAAAGACTCACGGAGCCAGAAGACGAGACGGAGAGGGGCCAGGGGCTGGCCACACCACCTGGTGACGCGGTCCAAGCTAGGCCGCCCCAGGGGGTGGTGTGGGCCCCTCCGGCACCCCCTCGGTCTCCCCTCTCGCCTATATATTCCTCCTGATACAGAAACCCTAAATCGTCAAGCCTCTAGCCACGAAAAGTTCTGCAGCGCCGCCGCCACTGAAGGGGAGATTGGGGGACAGAAAGTCTCTGTTCTGGAACCCTGCCGGGACGGGGAAGTACCCCCAGAGCCATCTCCATCGATCTCCACCGCCATCTCCATCACCATTGCTGATTCCCATGATGAGGAGGGAGTATATCTTCCTCAAGGCTAAGGGTTCTACCGGTAGCTATGTGTTCATCTCTCTCTCTATGCATGATCATATTGTGATCATGAGCTTTGTAATCAAGTAGATCTACCTTGCTACTCAAGTGCTTTAATAGATCTCTGCTCTCCCCATGTATGTGAAAGTGACAGCGTGCACACCATGGTGGCACTTAGGCTAGAGATTACAAATACTTGTTATGAGTTATATTTGGAGTTGGATGTCTTTATGAAATTGTGGTGTTTGTTGGAACCATCTAGTGCTCAAGGTGACAGTGTGGGATTATCTAGATGGGAAAGGCTTACTTTGAGGTGTGCTGTTATAGCCCTACCATCTATTAGAGTGTCTAACCAGAGAGTAGTTAAGCGTAGTATCATAAAGAGAAGATACTTATATGAGAGTGTTCACTAGTGAAAGTATGATCCCTAGGCCTTGTTTCTAAGCATTGATACACCGTTTGCAATTAGATCTGTTACATGTTTGCTTGCTTCCATATTTATTTCAGTTTGCCTTTAGTCTCTTGCACGCCATCAAGCTATTTTCTAGCACCATTACCACTTATAATTATCCATACCACTTGTATTTCACTATCTCTTCGCCGAACTAGTGCACCTATACACCTGACAAGTGTATTGGGTGTGTTGGGGACACAAGAGACTGCATGTATCTTGATTGCAGGGTTGCTTGAGAGGGAATACCTTTGACCACTTCCTCCCTGAGTTCGATAAACCTTGGGTGATCCACTTAAGGGAAAACTTGCTGCTGTTCTACAAACCTCTGCACTTGGAGGCCCAACAACTGTCTACAAGAATAGAAGTGCATAGACGTCAAGCTATTTTCTGGCGCCGTTGCCGGGGAGGTAAGGTAAAAGGTACTCACATCCTCCGTTGTGAGTGCTCGAAGTTATTTCCTTTAGATTATGCAATTTTGTCTTTTTGTTTCTTGTTTTTTTACTAGTTAGGCTTAATGGAAAACAAAAAAAAATTAGAGAGCTTTATAGTATTTATCTTGAGTTAGGACATGAAGTGTTTGAAGAGAAAATTAATAAACCAATGGAACTTTATTTTCATGCTAATAGCAATGTTGTTAGTATGAATTCTTTGAACACCCTTATTGCTAATGCTATGGAAAGTCTAAGCTTGGGGAAGCTAGTTTTTATGAAAATGATCTTTTTAGTTCCCCAGCTTTGGAAGATAGCTATTCTATTGCTTATGATGATACAAAACCTCCAATATATGATGATTACAATGATGAATATGATATTTTCAGTCCACCTACTATTGAGGAGGCAATTAATTATGACTATAATATGCCTCCTATATTTGATGATTATGGTGACGAGAATAATAATGATAGCTATTTTGTTGAATTTTCTCTCACTACAATTAATAAGAATGACTATGCTTATGTGGAGAGTATTAATTCTTTTACGCATGTGGATCATGATAAGAATGTTTTATGTGATATTTATATTGTTAATTTTATTCATGATGCTACTGAAAGTTATTATGAGAGAGGGAAACATGGTTTTATGCATCTCAATAATATTAAGTTTCCCCTCTTTATGTTGAAAGTCTTGAAGTTGCACTTGTTTTGCTATACTATGCTTGTTGCTTTGTGCTTTCATGACTTGTTTCTTTACATGATTTCTATGCATAGGAATTGGGTTAGACTTAAATGTGCTTTGAATTTGCTTCTTGATGCTCTCTTCTACTTCAATTCATATTTCTTATGTGAGCATCTTTTCAAACTAGTATGCCTAACTTAAAAGCGTTAAAGAAAAGTACTTATTGGGAGATAACCCAAAAGTTTTAGATGAGTCTTGGAAGTTATTACTTCAGTAATAACCACTCCTTATCCTTTTTATTTGCTTTTTGTGCGAAGAGTAACCTCTAATGAGAGAGAAGTAATGATTGGGAAAGTTGCTGTCCCGAAACAGATTTTTATGCTTCACCGTAAAAATATGTGTAAAATCTCTGTACATCATTTTGAGGCGTGATTTTTTGTACTTCTGCCCCATGCTGTTATCTAACTTTCGTTAGTTCAACACTTTTCGATTTGAGCAAGTGAAGGTCTTCGAAAAAATCCGTGTTTACCTGCTGGTCTGTTTTGACAGATTTCTGCCATTATTTGCATTTGCTTTTTGTTGGTTCCTTTTTGAGTTCTTTTGGGGAATTGAGATTTTTGAGGGAATTGCTACAGTAGCTTGTGTTTTAATGGAAGTTTTATTGGTGTTGAAACTGAACCTAAAGACTCATTATCTTGAGTGTACTAATGTTGCTAATAGAGATTGTGTGAAGTTTTGTATGAAGGAAAAATTTCAGGTGTATGGAAGGAATAAGTAATGAGAAGAAGGATGGACTGAAGCTTAAGCTTGGGGATGCCACGCGTGTCACCCCAAGAAATATCCAAGATGTAGAAGCGTCAAATCTTGGGGATGCCCAAGGCATCCCCTTCTTCATCAATAAAAATTCCAGGTTTCTTCCAAACACTTCATTTTTATTGTTTCATACATAGTTGTGTTGTTCTTGGAGCGTCTTTGTTTTCATTTTTGGTTTTCGTTTGCTTGGTTTGCTTATTTTGCTTGAATAAGTTGGTTGGACCCCCTCTTTCATACATTGGTTTTCAAATAGGTTGGTTTGGATTGGAAAAGAGTAGGAAAGTTCATGCTTAAGTGGTAAAGAGAGCTTGTTTTTGACTGTGGCCTATGCTTTGTCATACCATGCTTGATATTGTTTTGGCTTTATGCTTAGTATTATTTGCTGTAGCATGACTTGTTATAAACAATTGAGATTGCTTAATGTGCCTTGGAAGAATCATGCGTTGTTTTAGCATATTAAAGCATAGTATTGTGGTATTCTCCTTTGATGCTTTATTTGGGTTGACTTGGCGCATGCTCACACCATGTTATGACTATCCCAAGTCACCATAGCCTTTATGATCCTTTAGTTTTCAACTTGTAGTATCACTTTATGCTTTGATCAATGATGTTTTGTCGCTCTGCCTGATTATGGCCATTATTGCTCTCTTAGTTGGTTGCTCCCAGTCTTTTGCTAGCCTCCATAATCAAGTATGAGTCCCACTCATGCATCCACCTTATAAAACCAAGTTATTCCATAGAGTCCACCATACCTACCTACTAGCATATGCTATTCCAAGTATATTCTTGTTTTTGTTTACCTTCCAAATTCAACTTGTTATGAGAAAACTAGTGATTAAAGCTCTCACGAACTTGATGGCACACTTTACTTTTCTTGCCCTTAATAAACTTGAACCATTGTGTCGTCTATGTTTTATATGCTTGCACTTATTTGTTGGGGATTAGCAGAACCATGTTGTCATGGGGAACGCTTTCAACATTACACTGGTACTTTGTACCTAGTTGATATCATGCTCTTTTGTTTATGGATGTCGTCGGTGTGAAATGAAATGGGAGCTTGTAAGTCCATGGAGTTATGTATATGTGTTAGAGAAACGCCTGGGCCGCTGGTCTAATCCATGCTGACATGGTGGAAACCTGCAGTGTAACCATAATGAGCTGTCTATGAAGCATTCTTCTTATAAAAAGAGTCCTATATTGAGAAAAAAGAGAAAAAGAAAAAAAAGAGATTATGAAAAGAGGAAAGAGAGAAAAAAGCACCATATTCCCATGGTAAATAAGAAGATTGCTGAGATGCTCGTTGTCTTCTTGCCTTGTCATTTTGATATGGGGATTCTTCCGTATCATCGGGCAAGGGGTACCCCATTGGCGGTTCTCTATGATACACACGTACTTATAATGACAAGAACTTACCGGTGACTAAACTTGAGTAGCATGAGGAGCGGCCCTCGTATTCAAGGGACATGACATTTCTAACTTATACTTCGTCAAGCATGTACACCATAGTTTGTTGACTTTAACCTTAATCACTTCAATATGCTTATGATAGGGGAAATGAGAGGTGAAAGCTATAAGTACCATAATTTTTGGAAGCTCTTTATGAAACTTGAATCTCTGCTTCCTTCTATGAAGGCCTTTCTTCCACCATTATATTGAGTCTCCACCTTCTACCTTTATGCACCTACTTTGAGAGCATAGTGGTCATTCTTAGTATAATATGCATTGTCCCAAGACTTGTTGATTAATGCATACCTTGATATTGCTTGTTTTAAACTATTTGTATCTAGTCACTCTTATGAACTTTGAAGGTGTCCTATGCATTTATATTTGCTACTCTATGAGGGACAAGCTGAATACTATTATGCTATTTTTTCTTTATGTGAAACAAACAAACGTCTTGCAAAGCATTGTTATTCATGAATCTTTTGTTTGTGCCTTTTCATGTTGCAACATAGTTTCTTTGTATTATTGCTAGAACCTTGTCTTTCATGTTATGATTGAAGTACTATGATCCCAGCTTTGAATGTTTTACAAAATACTTTGATCAAGTTTATGATGGTGCATGTCACCTCAAAAATTATTCTTTCTTTTTATCACTTACCTACTCGAGGACGAGCAAGAGTTAAGCTTGGGGATGTTGATACATTGCAAATGTATCTATAATTTTTGATGTTCCATGCTTGTTTAGTATCTACTTTCTTATGTTTTGTCCACACTTTGGAGTACTTTTATACACTTTCTGGACTAACCTATTAACAAGATGCCACAGTGCCAGTTGCCTGTTTTCTGCTGTTTTTGGTTTCAGGAAAGTCGAAAATGAATATTCTCGGAATTGGACCGGACAAAATCCAAAGTCGATATTTTACCGGAAGACTCACGGAGCCAGAAGACGAGACGGAGAGGGGCCAGGATAGGCCGCACCAGGGGGTGGTGTGGGCCCCTCCGGCACCCCCCGGTCTCCCCTCTCGCCTATATATTCCTCCCGATACAGAAACCCTAAATCGTCAAGCCTCCAGCCACGAAAAGGTCCGCAGTGCCGCCGCCACCGAAGGGGAGATTCGGGGGACAGAAAGTCTATGTTTCGGCACCCTACTGATTCCCATGATGAGGAGGGAGTAGATCTTCCTCGAGGCTAAGGGTTCTACTGGTAGCTATGTGTTCATCTCTCTCTATGCATGATCATATTGTGACCATGAGCTTTGTAATCAAGTAGATCTACCTTGCTACTCAAGTGCTTTAATAGATCTCTGCTCTCCCCATGTGTGTGAAAGTGACAGCGTGCACACCATGGTGGCACTTAGGCTAGAGATTACAAATACTTGTTATGAGTTATATTTGGAGTTGGATGTCTTTATGAAATTGTGGTGTTTGTTGGAACCATCTAGTGCTCAAGGTGACAGTGTGGGGTTATCTAGATGGGAAAGGCTTACTTTGAGGTGTGTTGTTATAGCCCTACCATCGATTGTCCAACCGGAGAGTAGTTAAGAGTAGTATCATAAAGAGAAGATATTTATATGAGAGTGTTCACTAGTGAAAGTATGATCCCTAGGCCTTATTTCTAAGCATTAATACACCATTTCAATTAGATCGGTTACATGTTTGCTTGCTTCCATCTTTATTTCAGTTTGTCTTTAGTATCTTCCACGCCATCAAGATATTTGCTAGCACCATTACAACTTATAATTATCCATACCACTTGTATTTCACTATCTCTTCGCCGAACTAGTGCACCTATACACCTGACAAGTGTATTGGGTGTGTTGGGGACACGAGAGACTTCTCGTATCTTGATTGCCGGGTTGCTTGAGAGGGAATACCTTTGACCACTTCCTCCCTGAGTTCGATAAACCTTGGGTGATCCACTTAAGGGAAAACTTGCTGCTGTTCTACAAACCTCTGCAGAGGCCCAACAACTATCTACAAGAATAGAAGTGCGTAGACATCAGTGCTACATCAGCCTTGGCCATATCAGCGCCGTGAATAATGTCATGAATAGACATATTACATTGCTCGGCCAATATCTTAGTCATTTCCATATGCAAAGGTTCTCCCCCATATAGTTGAGGTTCGGGTATGTACACCTAGAGCGAGGGGATCGATTGATTTGCTTGTTTCCCCAGCTGGGGAACGTCTCTTTTGATTCTTCCGCTACCACTCGATTGTTTTGCTTGTTTTCCCAGCTGGGGAACGTCCGTTCTCATGCTTCCGCTACCACTTGACAGTTTTGCTTGTTCCCCCTGCTGGGGAACGTCTTTTGTGATGCTTCCTCTACCACTTGATCTCTTCTGTTTCTGTGTATTTTGAAGACAGCGTGTGTAATTATCTGGCGCATTTAACTAAGCTTGGGATGGCGGCGTCAGTAATTTCCTAAAGTGCTCCTTGGTTTCCGGTTTTATTTGGACCTCTGTCTCAGGTTTTTTCTTTTTAAAATGAGCATCCACTTCGGCCCGTACGCCCGCATCGGTCTCCTCATCGTTCAGGTCATAAAACCTCTCGGGAGGAACCAGTGGTACTCTTGGGAGGGGCGACAACTGTCACTTTGGGCATCGGTTATCGCTCGACGGAGCGGTGCTATTCTTCCGCTTTCGGCCCTTAGTTGGTGGAGGCGGCTGCGTAGATTGAGATGGACTCGTGTTGAGGTCATGGATTGGACTTGGAGGTGGTGAAATTTTACTAGGAGGAGACAGTGGCCTTGGAGGTGGACTTGGAGGTGGAATTTTACTGGGAGGAGACGGTGGCCTTGGAGGTGATGGATTGTTTCTCGGTGGAGAAGGTGGCCTTGGTGCCGAGCCTGGAAACTTGATGTATTCCTTTTTCTAAAGAATGAAGCCACTCGTGACTTCTCCCAGTGTCGTCTCCCCTTCACCTCCAGGGATGTCAAGCTATAGTGACTGACACATCGGTTGAACTTCATCCACACTAACACGAGCATAGCCAGCTGGAATCGGATTGCAATGGTAGGTCACTCCCGGTGCAGAAGGTAAAGCAAAGCCGATTGCCACCTTCATGGATATGTTCTTTAGTTCAACATGCAGCTCACAACTAGTCTTCTCCTTAATTGCATTCATGGGGTACACATCCATTGTTGCATCATTAGCGTGGCCCTCTGTGGAAGCCACACGGCTTTTCCGTTGAGATGGGCTGACTGTACTCTCTAGTGCAGGATCTTGCTGTCAGAGTCCTTTAAGTTCATTAAGCTCCTGACGATGCTCCTGCAACATGGCTTCAAACCTCGCGAACCGCTCTGCATCCTCCACTTATCATTGCTTTGTTTTTCCTGATCGGCTTCTGTAGGTGTCAAAGTCCTCGGGAAACCCGATAGCCCATGGACAAGAAGGTCCGAAGCCTCTTGTTCGTCCAACCTTTTCAGGATTCCCGAGGGCCTTTGTCAGCTCATCGTTCTCTCTGTCGGGAACATACTTTCACTCTTGAACCTCTTTTATCACTTTAATAAGATCATCCTTGGGTCCAACAACTTCTTTGGTTGCAACAATATCGCCTGGTTCTAGGTCATATGATGCCCCATGCCCGAGTAACCAATTTTTGACCACAAGGGACAACCAGACATAGCTAGAGTGACCCCTTTAGCAGCCAGGTCGGCCTCAGCTTTATCCCACTTAGGCATAGCACTCTTGTAGCCACATGTGCCCATATGATGGTGATATTTCTCTTTGGCTGCATTTAGCTTATTCTTTTCTAACATTGCCACAGCTGGTGTCGAGGTCTTGTATTCCACAAATGCGGCTCAGTTATCCCGCTGCATCACTAGTTGGCCAGTGAATGCAGGATTTTTTTCTTCAACACATAGTTGCGGTACAATCTTTTCTTCCAGTCCTTGAATAGTTCACCCATCTTCTTAAGAGCCCACTCCTTGACTTTCCTCCTCATTTGTTGTGTGAGCTCATTAGTCTCCAAGATGGGTAGGGTGAAATGTGTCATGAGAGAATTCCACATCGCACGTTTCGCTCTGTCATCGACAAAACTAGCCCCGGCTAGATCCCTTTTCTTTCCTGGCTTATTCCACTCTCACGTGGTGATCGGGACGGTGTATCTAGAAATCACTCCGCATTGATGTACAAATGTATTCAAAGATTGTTTGGACTCCAACGGTTGACCCAGCACAGAGACTAAGTCAATGCTGAAATGGACATCCGCGGGCAACTTTTTGTCCGGGCCTCTTTTCCTTGTAGAAGATTGGCCCGATGCGGAGGTCTAAGAGAAGAAACATTCGTTAGTACATATATACGAATCAATTAGTGCATCTATACTAGTGATCGATCGGTAGAGGCTTTATATACCTCACCGGACTTTGTTATTAAGGTGTCTTCACCATGGTCTCCACCATGGTCAGCACCATCGTCTCCACTATCGTCTCCTCCAGACAAATTAAGATACTGGGAGCCATCATCATAATAAGAACCTCCAGTGCCCTCATCTATCATGTTGATAAGCTCCGCTTCATTCTGTCTATCGTCCATAGCTTAACTAATACAGAAAAAGATAAAACAATTTTGCATTAAGTAAAAGAATAATACAATTGCGATGACTTGGATACATAAAAAAGATTACGTACTAATAATGAAACAATTTTGCATTAAGATAAAGTACAATAATATAAGATAAAGTACAATAATACTTCTTGCTCATATCTCGCTCATAATATCAAACTAGCGAACTCGGATGTTGCGTTCTGTGCCACGGCAGCTCTGCACCCAGAGAACAGGAACCATCACCGGAGAATAGCTCGGGTGAGATCCGTAAACCTACCAGAGATTGGAGAACCTGGTCTCCAAAAGATACATATACCGGCGGACGTGCTTGTCCTCCTCCCTGATACGACGACGTACCACCTCCTCGGGGGCCGGCTCCCTCTGCACCGCTCCTGGACCTCGTGGACGCCACCAAAGAAGCTCTGGGTCGACGATGATACCCGGATTCCTCACCAAGGTACGAGTCCCGGTAGGTAGCACCTCCCAGTGCCAGCCCGGTGGAGCCCAGGCTTAGACATCCCCGGACCCGACGGAGTCGAGTACTTCGCCGTTGCCGCCGAGTGGACGACGAGGACACGGCATAAATAAATAATAACAATAAACAACCATAAAACATAAACAGTAACTAAATCACTAAGTATTGCCCTAATAACACTAACTAAGTATATATTCTAACTAAATCCCTAACTAACTAAGTATTCTAACTATATCCCTAACACTAATCCTAACTAAATCACTATACCTAACTAAGTATTCTAACTAAATCCCTAATAACACTATCCCTAACTAAATCCCTAACACTAACCCTAACTAAATCTCTAACACTAACCCTAATTAACTAGTTAAATCCCTAACACTAACTAAATAATTAAACTATAATATCCCTAACCCTAATTGATCACCTGCAGGGGCGTGGCGGCGGCGAGCTCCTCCACGAGCGGCACGGGCGGTGGCGCGACTGCTAGCTCCTCCTCGGCGGGCGGTGGCGCGGGCGGTGGCACATGCGGTGGCGCGACTGGCTCTTGTCGGCGGGCGACAGCGTGGGCGGTGGTGCGGCGTGCTCCTCCACGGGCGCGGGCGGCGGTGGTTCATCGCCGGGAAGAAGATCGCGGCTCTCCGAGCCGTGGCTAGACCCAGGGTGGAGGTGGGGGCATTTATACCCCTAACCTTTAGCCCTGGTTTGTAACACAAACCGGAACTAAAGGTCACCCTTTAGTCCCGCCTTGTATTACAAACCGGGGCTAAAGGTGTTTTCGGTCGCCGCTATTCCCGCACACACACACCCCTTTAGCCCCGGTTTGTGATACAAACCGGGACTAAAGGGTGACCTTTAGTCCCGGTTTGTATTACAAACCAGGGCTAAAGGGGGATTTTGGCGCCAAAAAGAAAAATGGTGTATAGTTTTCAGAAAATTATGTATTGTATATCAAAATTTTCAGAAAAAGAAGATCTATAATTTAAATCTAATATCATACTCTATTATACAACTGAAATGAAATTATTTATTGTTTAACAAGTATTATATTTAGTATAAATGTTGGAAAAATATAGTTTATTATTTAAAAAACAGAAAAATACATATAATATACCAAACTATTCACACAAAATAATATACTCATTAGAAATATAATATTTCATACTAAAACTAGTAACTAGGACTAAAAGATATTTGGGGGGCCTTTAGTCCCGGCTGGAGCCACTAACCGGGACTAGATATTTCCCGCCATTTCCTCCGCTTCCCGCAAAGTTTTCCCGCATTTCCCCCCGCTTCCCACCATGTTTTCCCACCATTTCCCTCTATATCTAGGCCGGCTGCCATGTGCATCCACACATCCACACCTTATCTCTCACAACAATGTACACCTCTTACTAGGCCTTTCTGACGCTCGAGGAGACCGAGGCGCTGTGCGCCTCCAGCTACCCATGCCCGTCAGGGTACCGGCTGCCTGCCGGCTGGATGTTGAGTGTTGGAGGGGTTCCTATTCCTCCTGTGCCTCAAGGTTCGGCCCGCCAGGCGGCCATCACGAACCACTTCTACCTCAAGCTCAGGCCGGAGCAGCGGATGGATCCCCATTGGGATCCCGATAACCTCGACACCTAGAATGCCTTCTTCGCAAATCGGCGGGAAAGGGAGCTCGCTAGGTACGAGGGTGACAGCCCGCCCCTAGTGAACCACAACGAGGCCAGTCACCGCCTGCGGTGGGCGAAATGGACTATCGCTGGAGTGATGCGCTACATCACCATGGGAGACCATCCTCGCCTGAGGTACCCGCACTTTCACCAGCCGCATAGCCACAAGAATGGTGGCGGTGGTGAAGGCCGAGGGCATACCGGGGTCATCATCCGGGAGCCCCCTCCCCCGCGCGTCGTGAATCTGAGGTTGGAGTGCCAGGTGCCCCCTCCCCCGTTCCCCCGTGCACAAGCCGGGGAAGGGCTGAGGATCCAGCCGCGTGCTACGAGCGACGACGATGATGATGACGATTCTGAAGATGACCCTGAAGCTATGTACTATAGGGCTAGATATGATTATGACTAATTTTCATGTTTTAATATTAATAAATGTCTTTGTTGTTGGCCACAGCAAGTTGCAATACTACCTATTGAGATCGCTACAGTTCATGTCCATATATATAAGCATATCATTAAAAATAAAGGTTTAATAATATTGTACATCACCAACACCCACTCATCTCTATTGTTAGGGTTTTCTTCTAATCCGTAACCATGGAGCATCTTCCTTACTTAACGGGATGCTTGGGTCATCCTTCACAGCGAAGGGCGGAATTTCATGAAACTTATCATAATCTTCTGACATGGTTGTCTTATCCTCCACCCCCACGATGTTTATTTTTCCTGAAAGAACTATGTGGCACTTTGGCTCATCGTATGTTGTATTCCTTTGCTTATCTTTCCTTTTTCTCAGTTTGGTAGACATGTCCTTCAGATAAAAAACCCGAGCCACATCATTGGCTAGGACAAATGGTTCATCTCTATGCGCAAGGTTGTTGAGATCCACTGTTGTCATTCCATATTTCTTGTCTACCTCAACCCCGCCTCCTATCAGCTTGACCCATTTGCACCGAAACAAAGGGACCTTAAAATAAGGTCCATAGTCAAGTTCCCATATCTCCTCTATGTAACCATAATATGTGTCCTTTTGCCCATTCTCGTCTGTTGCATCAAATCGAACACCACTGTTTTGGTTGGTGCTCTTTTTATCTTGGGCGATCGTGTAAAATGTAGTCACATTTATCTCGTACCCTTGGAAAGTCAATATAGTCGAAGATGGTGACCTGGCTGATGTCTACGCACTTCTATTCTTGTAGACAGTTGTTGGGCCTCCAAGTGCAGAGGTTTGTAGAACAACAACAAGTTTTCCCTTAAGGGGATCACCTAGGATTATCGAACTCAGGGAGGAAGTGTTCAAAGGTATTCCCTCTCAAGCAATCCTGCAATCAAGATACAAGAAGTGTCTTGTGTCCCCAACACACCCAATACACTTGTCAGGTGTATAGGTGCACTAGTTCAGCGAAGAGATAGTGAAATACAAGTGGTATAGATAATTATAAGTGGTAACGGTGCTAGAAAATACTTGCTGGCGTGTGGTTGACGTGGGAAGAGACTAAAGGCAAACTTAAATAAAGATGGAAGCAAGCAAACATGTAATAGATCTAGATGCAAACGGTATTTCAATGCTTAGAAACAAGGCCTATGGATCATACTTTCACTAGTGAACACTCTCATATAAATATCTTCTCTTTATGATACTAATCTGAACTACTCTCCGGTCGGACACTCTAATCCATGGTAGGGCTATAACAACACACCTCAAAATTCACTTTCCCCATCTAGATAACCCCACATTGTCACCTTGAACACTAGATGGTTCAAACAAACACCACAATTTCATAAAGACATCCAACTCCAAATAGCATAAGCTAGTAGGTAGGTATGGTGGACTCTTTGGAATAACTTGGTTTAGGGAGTTGGATGCATGAGTGGAACTCATAATTGGTTGTGGAGGCTAGCAAAAGACTGGGAGTGACAAACTAAGAGAGCAATAATGCCATAATCATGCAGAGCGACAAAACATCATTGATCAAAGCATAAAGAGATACCACAAGTTGAAAACTAAATGATCATCAAGGCTATGGTGACTTGGTATAGTCATAACATGGTGTGAGCATGTGCCAAGTCAACCCAAATAAAGCATCAAAGGAGAATACCAATATACTATGCTTTAATATGCTAAAACAACGCATGATTCATCCAAGGCACATTAAGCAATCTCAATTGTTTATAACAAGTGATGCTACAACAAAGAATACTAAGCATAAAGCCAAAACAATATCAAGCATGGCATGACGAAGCATAGGCCATAGTCAAAAACAAACTCTCTTTACCACTAGCATGAGCTTTCCTACTCTTTTTCCAATCCAAACCAAACTATTTGAAAACCAATGTATGAAAGAGGGGGTCCATACAATTTATTCAGCAAACGAAAAAAACAAAACGAAAACGAAAAAGAAGACGCTCCAAGAACAACACAACTGTGCATGAAACAATAAAAATGAAGTGTTTTGAAGAAACCTGAGATTTTTATTGATGAAGAAGGGGATGCCTTGGGCATCCCCAAGCTTTGACGCTTGTACTTCTTGGATATTTCTTGGGGTGACACGCGTGGTATCCCCAAGCTTGAGCTTTAGTCCATTCTTCATCTCATTACATCATTCTCTCCATACACCTGAAATTCCTTCTTCATACAAAACTTCACACAATCTTTATTAGCAACATTAGTGCACTCAAGATAATAAGTCTTTGGGTTCAGTTTCAACAACAATAAAACATACATTAAAACACAAGCTACTGTAGAACTTCCCTCAAAAATCTCAATTCCCCAAAAAGACTCAAAAAGGAACCAACAAGAAGCAAATGCAAATAATGGCAGAAATCTGTCAAAACAGACCAATAGATAAAGACGATTTTTTTAGAAGACCTTCTGTTGCTCAAATCGAAAAGTGTTGAACTAACGAAAGTTAGATAACAACCTGGGGAAGAAGCAAAAAAAATCAAGCCTCAAAAGTACATACAGAGATTTTACATAAATTTTTATAGTGAAGCACAAAAATCTGTTTCGGGACAGCAACTTTCCCAAGTATTACTTCTCTTTCATTAGAGGTTACTGTTGGCACAAAAAGCAAATAAAAAGGATAAAGAGTGGTTATAACAGAGGTAATAACTTCCAAGACTCATCTAAAACTTTTGGGTTATCTCCCAATAAGAACATTTCTTTAACGCCTTTAAGTTAGGCATGATAGTTTGAGAGGATGCTCATATAAGAAATATGAATTGAAGTAAAAGAGTGCATCAAGAAGCAAGTTCAAAACACATTTAAGTCTAACCCACTTCCTATGAATAGGAATCTTGTAAAGAAACAACTCATGAAAGCACAAAGCAACAAGCATAGGAAAGCAAAACAAGTGAAACTTCAAGACTTTCAACATAAAGAGGGGAAACATAATATTGTTGAGATACATAAAACCATGTTTCCCTCTCATAGTAACTTTCAGTAGCATCATGAATAAAATTAACAATATAACTATCACATAAAACATTCTTATCATGAGCCACATGCATAAAAAAATTATTACTGTCCCTATAAGCATAGTCATTCTTATTAATTGTAGTGAGAGCAAATTCAACAAAATAGCTATCATTATTATTCTCATCACCATAATCATCAAATATAGGAGGCATATTCTAATCATAATTAATTTTCTCCTCAATAGTAGGTGGACTGAAAACATCATATTCATTATTGTAATCATCATATATTGGAGGTGTAGTATCGTCATAAGCAATAGAATAATTATCTTCCAAAGTGTGTTCATTTGTAAACATATCATCATTGGAAGGATCATGGATAGCACTAATAGTATAATAATTATTAATATCATCATTTTTATAATTAGTACCTAAGAGATTTTCAATATCAAAAGTAGTGTGCTTTTCCCAATCATGATCACTACTATAGGTAACAAGCATAGGAACATCATCAAGTTCAGACTCATCCAAAACTATAATAGGAGAAACATGCTTAGGGGAAAATACCATTTCCTCTCTCCTTTTACTCCTCTTTTTCTTCCTTTTCTTCTTCTCTTTAGGAGGGAGAGGCTTGAAAGGAAGCTTCTCCATATACCCTGGTTTATTGTTAGAGACAATAGAAGAAACTTTGGAGGATTTCTTCTTTTCATTAATAAGATCAAAACACATATTTGTCTTGTTATATTTTGGTAAAATCTCATCTTCTATAATATTTTGTATGTAAGTATCTGTGTGACAATTATCAACACAATAAAGATGACAACCATGCGGGACGCTATTCATATCAAAAGCACTAATATCTACCAAACAGGATTTTCTTGATAATTCTTCACACCCTAAAAATAATGTAAGTTCATCATGCTGATTGGGAGTGATGATGTCATCACAATACAAACTTGTAGTACTCATTGGATTAGAAGGGCTATTATTATGGTAAAAGAATAGACGGCACAATTTTTTTTACCAAGATCATTTAGAGCCCTATACCACATACTAGTATTTTCATTCCCGTGGGTGATACAATATTCTTCTTCAATTTGATTCTTCTCACAAGGTATATGTATTCCACAAAAATTAACATGCTTATAAGAAATAGTACTTTCAGAGGTTTGAGCATGTTTATTGTTAATAACAATTTCATTTTCCATGCAAGTGTCTTCAAAAGGCTCATGATACATGTCCCATTTTTCTTTAGGAGCATTAATATGAGAAGCAAAGGCTCTAAAACAATCAATAAGAATTTGAGGATCAAGACCATATTTAGCACTAAGCTCTTGAAAATTAGCAGTTTCAACGAAAGACTTAATGCAATCATACTCATAGTTTATACCTGGTTCTTTACCTTTGTTGTTATCCCAATCTTCGGTATTGCTTTTAATTGTTTCAAGAAGATCCCACTTAGCTTTGACCTCCTTACTTGTGAAGGATCCCTCTAAACAAGTATCTAGATAGTCCTTGTAATGTCCTGAAAGCCTTGCATAGAAATTATTAATAACAATATTACTAGGGAGCTCATGAATGGGACATCTGAGCATTAGTGACTTCAATCTTCCCCAAGCTTGGGAAATACTTTATCCATCATGTGGATGAAAATTATAAATGTAATTCCTATCTTTCTGAATTTCACGAGGAGGATAAAATTTAGAGTAAAAGAGAGATTCAAGTTCCTTCCACTCCAAATGATGAGGATCATATAGTAGCTCATACCACTCCCTTGCTTTGCCCTTAAGTGAAAAAGGGAATACCTTCCTTTTAACTTGGTTCACTGAAATACCTACACACTTGAACAACTCGCATAATTCGTGTATAAAGAGTAAATGATCACCAGGATGGTCAGTTCCATCTCCCAAATAACAGTTGTTCATAACACGTACAACAATTTTTATATTTATTTTAAAAGAGATGTTTTCAGTATGTGGATTTAAAATATCACAAGTATCATTAGAATTACCACATATGGGAGATAAAGTATCATCAGAGCAGATTTTCTTCTTTAAAGCTGGGGAACAAAAAAGATCATTTTCATAAAAACTAACTTCCCCAAGCTTAGATGTTTCCCTAGCATTAGTAACAAAGGTGTTCAAAAGATTCATACTAATAGCATTGCTATTAGCATGCAAGGAAAGTTCCATGGGTTTTTTAATTTTCTTTTCAGACAATTCATGTTCTACATTAAGAAAATACTAAAAATATCTCTAATTTTGTTGTTGTTTTCCATTAAGCCTAACTAGTGAAAATAAAAACAAGAAACTAAAAGACAAAATTGCAGAATCTAAAGGAACTAACTTCGAGCACTCACACCGGAGGATATGAGTACCTTTTACCTTACCTCCCCGGCAATAGCGCCAGAAAATAGCTTGATGTCTATGATCTCTACGCACTTATATTCTTGTAGACAGTTGTTGGGCCTCCAAGTGCAAATGTTTGTAGAACAGCAGCAAGTTTTCCCTTAAGTGGATCACCCAAGGTTTATCGAACTCAGGGAGGAAGTGGTCAAAGGTATCCCCTCTCAAGCAACCCTACAATCACGATACAAGAAGTCTCTTGTGTCCCCAACACACCCAATACACTTGTCAGGTGTATAGGTGCACTAGTTCGGCAAAGAGATAGTGAAATAAAAGTGGTATGGATAATTATAAGTGGTAACGGTAGTGGAAAATAGCTTGATGGCGTGGAAAAGTCTAAAGGCAAACTGAAATAAAGATGGAATCAAGCAAACATGTAACATATCTAGTAGCAAACAAAGTTTTAATGCTTAGAAACAAGGCCTAGGGATCATACTTTCACTAGTGAACACTCTCATATAAATATCTTCTCTTTATGATACTACTCTTAACTACTCTCCGGTTGGACACTCTAATCGATGGCAGGGCTATAACAGCACACCTCAAAGTAAGCCTTTCCCATCTAGATAACCCCACAATGTCACCTTGAGTACTAGATGAGTCCAACAAACATCACAGTTTCATAAAGACATCCAACTCCAAATATAACTCTTAACAAGTATTTGTAATCTCTAGCCTAAGTGCCACCATGGTGTGCACGCTGTCACTTTCACACACATGGAGAGAGCAGAGATCTATTAAAGCACTTGAGTAGCAAGGTAGATCTATATATTACAAGCTCATGATCACAATATGATCATGCATATAGAGAGAGAGAGACGAACACATAGCTACCGGTAGAACCCTTAGCCTCGAGAGAGAACTACTCCCTCCTCATCATGGGAATTAGCAATGGTGATGGAGATGGTGGTGGAGATCGATGGAGATGGCTCCGGGGGCACTTCCCCGTCCCGGCAGGGTGCCGGAACAGAGACTTTCTGTCCCCCAAATCTCCTTTTCAGTGGCGGCGGCGCTGTAGAACTTTTCATGGCTGGAGGCTGTCCGATTTAGGGTTTTTGCATCGGGGGCTTCTTATAGGCAAAAGGGCAAGGTTGGTGGAGGCCGGAGGGGCCCACACCACCTGGTGGCACGGCCAGGCGACCCGCGCCACCCTATGGTGTGGCTGGCCCCTGGCCCCTCTCCGTCTCGTCTTCTGGCTCCATGTTCCCCTCGGTGAAATATTGACTTTGGCATTTGTCCGGTCCAATTCCGAGAATATTCATTTTCTGACTTTCTGGAACCAAAAACAGCAGAAAACAGGCAACTGGCACTATGGCATCTTGTTAATAGGTTAGTCCAAGAAAGTGTATGAAAATACTCCAAAGTTGGAACAAAACATAAGAAAGTAGATAAAAACCAAGCATGGAACATCAAAAATTATGGATACGTTAGCAACGTATCAACATCCCCAAGCTTAACTCCTGCTCGTCCTCGAGTAGGTAAGTGATAAAAAGAAAGAATAATTTTTGATGTGACATGCACCATCATAAACTTGATCAAAGTTTTTGTAACATTGATAGCTGGGATCATAGTACTTCAACATAGCATGAAAGATAAAGTTCTAACAATAAGACATAGCAACTATGTTGCAACATGAAAAGGCATAAACAAAAGATTCATGCATAACAATGCTTTGCAAGACGTTTGTTTGTTTCACATAAAGAAAACATAGCATAATGGCATTCAGCTTGTCCCTCATAGAGTAGCAAATATAAATGCATAGGACACCTTCAAAGTTCATAAGAGTGACCAGATACAAGTAGTAAAAGAACAAGCAATATCAAGTTATGCATCAATCAATAAGTCTTGGGACAATGCACATAGAACTAAGAATGGCCACTATGCTCTCAAAGTAGGTGCATAAAGGTAGAAGGTGGAGACTCAACATAAAAGTTAAAGAAAGGCCTTCATAGAAGGAAGCAGGGATTCAAGTCTCATAAAGAGCTTCCAAAAATTATGGTACTTATTAGCTTTCAGCTCTCATTGCCCCTATCATAAGCATCTTTAAGTGATTAAGGTTAAAGTGACACAACTAAGAGGATATGCTTGACAAGTTATAAGCCGAAATCTCATGCCCCTTACTTACGAAGACCTAACCTCATGCTACTCAACTTTAGTCACAAGTAAGCTCTTGTCATTGTAAGTACATATTTATCATAGAGAACCGACAACGGGGTACCCCTTGCACATTATACAGGAGCTATCCTATAATTTAAATGACAAGGCAAACAGACAATGAGCATCTCAATGATCTTTTTATTTGCTATTTGCATAGGTTTTTATTGAGGATGCTTCATAGAGTGCTCATTATGGTTATGCTGCAAGTTTCCACCATGATTAGGAATGTATTAGGCTAGCGGCCCAGGCATTTCTATAACACACATACAAACTCCATGATCTTACAAGTTCCACCTTTATTTCACACCGCCGGGATCCATAAGCAAAAGAACATGATATCAATGGGGTACAAAGTACAAGTTCAATGTTGAAAGCGTTCCCTATGATACATGGTTCTGCTGATTTCAACTTATAAAGAACAAGCATATATGCAACAAAGATGGACACAATGGGTTAAGTTTATTAATTGCAAGAAAGTAAAGTGTGCCATCAAGTTCGTGAGAGCTTTAAGCACAAATTTTGACATAACAAGTTTAATTTGGAAGGTAGATAAAAACATGAATATACTTGGAATAGCAAATGCTAATAGGTAGGTATGGTGGACTCTTTGGAATAACTTGGTTTTAGGAGTTGGATGCATGAGTGGGACTCGTACTTGATTACGGAGGCTAGCAAAAGACTGGGAGCGAGCAACTAAGAGAGCAATACTAGCCATAATCATGCAGAGCGACAAAACATTATTAATCAAAGCATAAAGTGATACCACAAGTTGAAAACTAAAGGATCATAAAGTCTTATGGTGACTTGGGATAGTCATAACATGGTGTGAGCATGCGCCAAGTCAACCCAAATAAATCATGAAAGGAGAATACCACAATACTATGCTTTAATATGCTAAAACAACGCATGATCCTTCCAAGGCACATTAAGAAATCTCAGTTGTTTATAACATGTCATGCTAAAACAAAGATCACTAAGTATAAAGCCAAAACAATATCAAGCATGGCATGGCAAAGCATATGCCACCGTAAAACCAAGCTCTCTTTACCACTTAAGCATGAACTTTCCTACTCTTTTCCAATCCAAACCAAACTATTTGAAAACCAATTTATGAAAGAGGGGGTCCAACCAATTTATTCAGCAAACTAAGAAAACCAAGCAAACAAAAAAAGAAAACGAAAAAGAAGACGCTCCAAGAACAACACAACTGTGGATGAAACAATAAAAATGAAGTGTTTGGAAGAAACCTGAGATTTTTATTGATGAAGAAGGGGATGCCTTGGGCATCCCCATGCTTTGACGCTTGTACTTCTTGGATATTTCTTGGGGTGACACGCATGGCATCCCCAAGCTTGAGCTTTAGTCCATTCTTCATCTCATTACATCATTCTCTCCATACACCTGAAATTCTTCCTTCATACAAAACTTCACACAATCTTTATTAGCAACATTAGGGCACTCAAGATAATAAGTCTTTGGGTTCAGTTTCAACACCAATAAAACTTCCATTAAAACACAAGCTACTGTAGAAATTCCCTCAAACATCTCAATTCCCCAAAAGAACTAAAAAAGGAACCAACAAGAAGAAAATGAATATAATGGCAGAAATCTATCAAAACAGACCAGTAGATAAAGACGAATTTTTTAGAAGACCTTATGTTGCTCAAATCGACAACTAACAAAAGTTAGATAACAACCTGTGGCACAAGCACAAAAATTCAAGCCTCAAAAGTACGTACATAGATTTTACACGAATGTTTACAGTGAAGCACAAAAATCTGTTTCGGGACAGCAACTTTCCCAAGCATTACTTTTCTTTCATTAGAGGTTACTCTTGGCACAAAAAGCAAATAAAAAGGATAAGGAGCGGTTATTATAGAGGTAATAACTTCCAAGACTCATCTAAAACTTTTGGGTTATCTCCCAATAAGAACTTTTCTTTAACACCTTTAAGTTAGGCATGATAGTTTGAGAGGATGCTCATATAAGAAATATGAATTGAAGTAAAAGAGTGCATCAAGAAGCAAATTCAAAACACATTTAAGTCTAACGCACTTCCTATGCATAGGAATCTTGTAAAGAAACAAGTCATGAAAGCACAAAGCAACAAGCATGGGAAATCAAAACAAGTGCAACTTCAAGACATCAACATAAAGAGGGGAAACTTAATATTGTTGATATACATAAAACCATGTTTCCGTCTCTCATAATAAATTTCAGTAGCATCAAGAATAAAATTAACAATATAACTATCACATAAAACATTCTTATCATGAGCCACATGCATAAAAGAATTATTACTCTCCCTATAAGCATAGTAATTCTTATTAATTGTAGTGGGAGCGAATTCAACAAAATAGCTAATATTATTATTCTCATCACCATAATCATCAAATATAGGAGGCATATTCTAATCATAATTAATTTTCTCCTCAATATTAGGTGGACTGAAAACATCATATTCATTATTGTACTCATCATATATTAGAGGTGTAGTATCATCATAAGCAATAGAATAATTATCTTTCAAAGTGTGTTCATTTGTAAACATATCATCATTGGAAGGATCATGGATAGCACTAACAGTATACAAATTATTAATATCATCATTTTAAGAATTGGTACCGAAGAAATTTTCAATATCAAAAGTAGTGTGCTTTTCCCAATCATGATCACTACTATAGTTAACAGGCATAGGAACATCATCAAGTTCAGACTCATCAAAAACTATAATAGGAGAAACATGCTTAGGGGAAAATACCGTTTCCTCTCTCCTTTTACTCCTCCTTTTCTTCTTTTTCTTCTTCTCTTTAGGAGGGAGAGGCTTGAAAGGAAGCTTCTCCATATACCCTGGTTTATTGTTAGAGACAATAGAAGAAACTTTGGAGGATTCCTTCTTTTCATTAATAAGATCAAACCACATATTAGTCTTGTTATATTTTGGTAAAATCTCATCTTCTATAATATTTTGTATGTAAGTATTTGTGTGACAATTATCAACACAATAAAGATGACAACCGTGCGGGACGCTATTCATATCAAAATCACTCATATCTACCAAACATGATTTTCTTGATAATTCTTCACACCCTAAAAATAATGTAAGTTCATCATGCTGATTAGGAGTGATGATGTCATCACAATACAAACTTGTAGTACTCATTGGATTAGAAGGGCTATTATTATGGCCCGAGCATTGAAAATTGAAATGACCCGCTTCAAAGCAAAGTTCACAAATAAAAGGATAGACGGGCACAATTTTTTTTACCAAGATCATTTAGAGCCCTATACCACATTCTAGTATTTTCATTCCTGTGGGTGATACAATATTCTTCTTCAATTTGATTCTTCTCACAAGGTATATGTATTCCACAAAAATTAACATTCTTATAAGAAATAGTACTTTCAGAGGTTTGAGCATGTTTATTGTTAATAACAATTTCATTTTCCATGCAAGTGTCTTCAAAAGGCTCATGATACATGCCTCATTTTTCTTTAGGAGCCTTAATATGAGGAGCAAAGGCTCTAAAACAATCAATAAGAATTTGAGGATCAAGACCATATTTAGCACTAAGCTCTTGAAAATTAGCAGTTTCAACGAAAGACTTAATGCAATCATACTCATAGTTTATGCCTGGTTCTTTACCTTTGTTGTTATCCCAATCTTCGGTATTGCTTTTAATTGTTTCAATAAGATCCCACTTAGCTTTGACCTCCTTACTTGTGAAGGATCCCTCTAAACAAGTATCTAGATAGTCCTTGTAATGTCCTGAAAGCCTTGCATAGAAATTATTAATAACAATATTACTAGGGAGCTCATGAATGGGACATTTGAGCATTAGTGACTTCAATCTTCCCCAAGCTTGGGAAATACTTTATCCATCATGTGGATGAAAATTATAAATGTAATTCCTATCTTTATGAATTTCATGAGGAGGATAAAATTTAGAGTAAAAGAGAGATTCAAGTTCCTTCCACTCCAAATGATGAGGATCATATAGTAGCTCATACCACTCCCTTGCTTTGCCCTTAAGTGAAAAAGGGAATAGCTTCCTTTTAACTTGGTTCATTGAAATACCTACACACTTGAACAACTCGCATAATTCGTAACACGTTGTATAAAGAGTAAATGATCACTAGGATGGATAGTTCCATCTCCCAAATAATAGTTGTTCATAACACGTTGAACAATTTTTATAGGTATTTTAAAAGATATGCTTTCAGTATGTGGATTTAAAATATCACAAGTATCATTAGAATTACCATATATGGGAGATAAAGTATCATTAGAGCAAAAAAATTCTTCTTTAAAGCTGGGGAACTAAAAAGATCATTTTCATAAAAACTAACTTCCCCAAGCTTAGATGTTTCCATGGCATTAGTAACAAAGGTGTTCAAAAGGTTCATACTAATAACATTGCTATTAGCATGCAAGGAAAGTTCCACGGGTTTTTTAATTTTCTTTTCAGACAATTCATGTTCTACATTAAGAAAAACAGTAAAAAGCTCTCTAATTTTTTGTTGTTTTCCATTAAGCCTAACTAGTGAAAATAAAAACAAGAAACTAAAAGACAAAATTGCAAAATCTAAAGGAAATAACTTCGAGCACTCACACCGGAGGATGTGAGTACCTTTTACCTTACCTCATCGGCAACAGCACCAGAAAATAGCTTGATGTTTACGCACTTCTATTCTTGTAGACAGTTGTTGGGCATCCAAGTGTAGAGGTTTGTAGAATAGCAGCAAGTTTTCCCTTAAGTGGATCACCCAAGGTTTATCGAACTCAGGGAGGAAGTGGTCAAAGGTATTCCCTCTCAAGCAATCCTGCAATCAAGATACAAGAAGTCTCTTGTGTCCCCAACACACCCAATACACTTGTCAGGTGTATAGGTGCACTAGTTCAGCGAAGAGATAGTGTAATACAAGTGGTATAGATAATTATAAGTGGTAACGGTGCCATAAAATACTTGCTGGCATGTGGTTGACGTGGGAAGGGATTAAAGGCAAACTTAAATAAAGATGGAAGCAAGCAAACATGTAACAGATCTAGTTGCAAATGGTATTTCAATGCTTAGAAACAAGGCCTAGGGATCATACTTTCACTAGTGAACACTCTCATATAAATATCTTCTCTTTATGATACTATTCTGAACTACTCTCTAGTTCGACACTCTAATCCATGGTAGGGCTATAACAACACACCTCAAAGTTCGCTTTCCCCATATAGATAACCCCACACTGTCACCTTGAGCACTAGATGGTTCCAACAAACACCACAATTTCATAAAGACATCCAACTCCAAATATAACTCATAACAAGTATTTGTAATCTCTAGCCTAAGTGCCACCATGGTGTGCACGTTGTCACTTTCACACACATGGGGAGAGAAGAGATCTAATAAAGCACTTGAGTAGCAAGGTAGATCTACTTGATTACAAAGCTCATGATCACAATATGATCATGCATTGAGAGAGATGAACACATAGCTACCGGTAGAACCCTTAGCCTCGAGAGAGAACTACTCCCTCCTCATCATGGGAATTAGCAATGGTGATGGAGATGGTGGTGGAGATCGATGGAGATGGCTCCGGGGGCACTTCCCCGTCCCGGCAGGGTGCCAAAACAGAGACTTTCTGTCCCCCAAATCTCCTTTTCAGTGGCGGCGGCGCTGTAGAACTTTTCATGGCTGGAGGCTATCCGATTTAGGGTTTTTGCATCGGGGGCTTCTTATAGGCGAAAGGGCAAGGTTGGTGGAGGCCAGAGGGGCCCACACCACCTGGTGGCGCGGCCAGGCGACCCGCGCCACCCTATGGTGTGGCCGGCCCATGGCTCCTCTCCGTCTCGTCTTCTGGCTCCATGTTCCCCTCGGTGAAATATTGACTTTGGCTTTTGTCCGGTCCAATTCCAAGAATATTCATTTTCTGACTTTATGGAACCAAAAACAGCAGAAAACAGGCAACTGGCACTGTGGCATCTTGTTAATAGGTTAGTCCAAGAAAGTGTATGAAAATACTCCAAAGTTGGAACAAAACATAAGAAAGTAGATAAAAACCAAGCATGGAACATCAAAAGTTATGGATACGTTAGCAATGTATCAACATCCCCAAGCTTAACTCCTGCTCGTCCTCGAGTAGGTAAGTGATAAAAAGAAAGAATAATTTTTGAAGTGACATGAACCATCATAAACTTGATCAAAGTATTTGTAACATTGATATCTGGGATCATAGTACGTCAACATAGCATGAAAGATAAAGTTCTAACAATAAGACATAGCAACTATGTTGCAACATGAAAAGGCATAAACAAAAGATTCATGCATAACAATGCTTTGCAAGGCGTTTGTTTGTTTAACATAAAGAAAACATAGCATAGTGGCATTCAACTTATCCCTCATATAGTAGCAAATATAAATGCATAGGACACCTTCAAAGTTCATAAGAGTGACTAGATACAAGTAGTTTAAGAACAAGCAATATCAAGTTATGCATCAATAAATAATTCTTGGGACAATGCTCATAGAACTAAGAATGGCCACTATGCTCTCAAAATAGGTGCATAAAGGTAGAAGGTGGAGACTCAACATAAAAGTAAAAGAAAGGCCTTCATAGAAGGAAGCAGGGATTCAGGTCTTATAAAGAGCTTCCAAAAATTATGGTACATATTAGCTTTCAGCTCTCATTGCCCCTATCATAAGCATCTTTAATTGATTAAGGTTAAAGTGACACAACTAAGAGGATATGGTTGGCAAGTTATAAGCCGAAATCTCATGCCCCTTACTTACGAAGACCTAACCTCATGCTACTCAACTTTAGTCACAAGTAAGATCTTGTCATTGTAAGTACATATGTATCATAGAGAACCGCCAACGGGGTACCCCTTGCACATGATATAGGAGCTATACCATAATCAAAATGACAAGGCAAGCAACCAGTGATCATCTCAGCGATCTTTTTATTTGCTATTTGCATAGGTTTTTATTGAGGATGCTTCATAGAGTGCTCATTATGGTTATGATGCAAGTTTCCACCATGATTAGGCATGTCTTAGGCTAGCGGCCCAGGCATTTCTCTAACACACATACAAAATCCATGATCTTACAAGTTCCTCGTTTATTTCACACCGCCGGGATCCATCAGCAAAAGAACATGATATCAACGGGGTACAAAGTACAAGTGCAATGTTGAAAGCATTCCCCATGATACATGGTTCTGCTAATTTCAACTTATAAAGCGCAAGCATATATGCAACAAAGATGGACACAATGGGTCAAGTTTATTAATTGCAAGAAAGTAAAGTGTGCCATCAAGTTCGTGAGAGCTTTAATCACTAATTTTCACATAACAAGTTTAATTTGGAAGGTAGATAAAACATGAATATACTTGGAATAGCAAATGATAATACGTAGGTATGGTGGACTCTTTGGAATAACTTGGTTTTAGGAGTTGGATGCATGAGTGGGACTCATACCTGATTACGGAGGCTAGCAAAAGACTGGGAGCGACCAACTAAGAGAGTAATAACGGCCATAATGATGCAGAGCGACATAACATCATTAATCAAAGCATAAAGCGATACTACAAGTTGAAAACTAAAGGATCATAAAGGCATATGGTGACTTGGGATAGTCATAACATGGTGTGAGCATGCGTCAAGTCAACCCAAATAAAACATCAAAGGATAATACCACAATACTATGCTTTAATATGCTAAAACAACACATGATCCTTCCAAGGCACATTAAGCAATCTCAATTGTTTATAACATGCCATGCTACATCAAAGATCACTAAGTATAAAGCCAAACAATATCAAGCATGGCATGACAAAGCATAGGCCACAGGAAAAAACAAGCTCTCTTTACTACTTAAGCATGAACTTTCCTACTCTTTTCCAATCCAAACCAAACTATTTGAAAACCAATGTATGAAAGAGGGGGTCCAACCAATTTATTCAGCAAACTAAGAAAACCAAGCAAACGAAAAAACAAAACAAAAAGGAAGACTCTCCAAGAACAACATAGCTATGCATGAAACAATAAAAATGAAGTGTTTGGAAGAAACCAGATATTTTTATTGATGAAGAAGGGGATGCCTTGGGAATCCCCAAGATTTGACGCTTGTACTTCTTGAATATTTCTTGGGGTGACACACGTGGCATCCCCAAGCTTGAGCTTTAGTCCATTCTTCATCTCATTACATCATTCTCTCCATACACCTGAAACTCTTCCTTCATACAAAACTTCACACAATCTTTATTAGCAAGATTAGTGCACTCAAGATAATAAGTCTTTGGGTTCAGTTTCAACAACAATAAAACTTACATTAAAACACAAGATATTGTAGAACTTACCTCAAAAATCTCAATTTCCCAAAAGAACTCAAAAAGGAACCAACAAGAAGCAAATGCAAATAATGGCAGAAATCTGTCAAAACAGACCAGTAGGTAAAGACAATTTTTTTAGAAGACCTTTTGTTGCTCAAATCGAAAAGTGTTGAACTAAAGAAAGTTAGATAACAACCTGGGGAAGAAGCACAAATATTCAAGCCTCAAAAGTGTGTACAAATATTTTACACGAGTTTTTACAGTGAAGCACACAAATCTATTTCGGGACAGCAAGTTTCCCAAGCATTACTTCTCTTTCATTAGAGGTTACTCTTGGCACAAAAAGCAAATAAAAAGGATAAGGAGCGGTTATTACAGAGGTAATAACTTCCAAGACTCATCTAAAACTTTTGGGTTATCTCCCAATAAGAACATTTATTTAACGCCTTTAAGTTAGGCATGATAGTTTGAGAGGATGCTCATATAAGAAATATGAATTGAAGTAAAAGAGTGCATCAAGAAGCAAATTCAAAACACATTTTAGTCTAACCCACTTCCTATGCATAGGAATCTTGTAAAGAAACAAGTCATGAAAGAACAAAGCAACGAGCATAGGAAAGCAAAACAAATGCAACTTCAAGACTTTCAACATAAAGAGGGGAAACTTAATATTGTTGAGATACATAAAACCATGTTTCCCTCTCTCATAATAAATTTCAGTAGCATCATGAATAAAATTAACAATATAACTATCACATAAAACATTCTTATCATGAGCCACATGCATAAAAGAATTATTACTCTCCCTATAAGCATAGTCATTCTTATTAATTGTAGTGGGAGCAAATTCAACAAAATAGCTATCATTATTATTCTCATCACCATAATCATCAAATATAGGAGGCATATTCTAATCATAATTAATTTTCTCCTCAATATTAGGTGGAATGAAAACATCATATTCATTATTGTAATCATCATACATTGGAGGTGTAGTATCATCATAAGCAATAGAATAATTATCTTCCAAAGTGTGTTCATTTGTAAACATATCATCATTGGAAGGATCATGGATAGCACTAATAGTATAGAAAATTATTAATATCATCATTTTTATAATTGGTACCTAAGAGATTTTCAATATCAAAAGTAGTGTGCTTTTCCCAATCATGATCACTACTATAGGTAACACGCATAGGAACATCATCAAGTTTAGACTCATCAAAAACTATAATAGGAGAAACATGCTTAGGGGAAAATACCGTTTCCTCTCTCCTTTTACTCCTCCTTTTCTTCCTTTTCTTCTTCTCTTTAGGAGGGAGAGGCTTGAAAGGAAGCTTCTCCATATACCCTGGTTTATTGTTAGAGACAATAGAAGAAACTTTGGAGGATTCCTTCTTTTCATTAATAAGATCAAAACACATATTAGTCTTGTTATATTTTGGTAAAATCTCATCTTCTATAATATTTTGTATGTAAGTATTTGTGTGACAATTATCAACACAATAAAGATGACAACCATGCGGGACGCTATTCATATCAAAATCACTCATATCTACCAAACATGATTTTCTTGATAATTCTTCACACCCTAAAAATAATGTAAGTTCATCATGCTGATTAGGAGTGATGATGTCATCAAATACAAACTTGTAGTACTCATTGGATTAGAAGGGCTAGTATTATGGCCTGAGCATTGAAAATTGAAATGACCCGCTTCGAAGCAAAGTTCACAAATAAAAGGATAGACGGCACAAATTTTTTTACCAAGATCATTTAGAGCCCTATACGACATTCTAGTATTTTCATTCCTGTGGGTGATACAATATTCTTCTTCAATTTGATTCTTCTCACAAGGTATATGTATTCCACAAAAATTAACATGCTTATAAGAAATAGTACTTTCAGAGGTTTGAGCATGTTTATTGTGAATAACAATTTCATTTTCCATGCAAGTGTCTTCAAAAGGCTCATGATACATGTCCCATTTTTCTTTAGGAGCATTAATATGAGAAGCAAAGGCTCTAAAACAATCAATTTTTTTCTCTTCCATATTTATTATTCCCTTTATGTTTGACGAGAAACCAGATGGGACCTTGATACTGTAAAGGACTTCAAAAAATATTTCCTTCTCTTCTTTGGTATGAGCATAGCTGGTAGTACCTTCAAATAGCTCTGGATGCATGCCGTCTCGGTCTTTCATACGTTGTTGGTCCTGCCATGCTTCCGGTGTATCTTTATTCTTCCCATACATGCCCAAGAAGCCTAGCAGCGTCACACAAAGATTCTTCGTCAGGTGCATCACGTCAATTGCAGAGCGGGCCTCTAGGACTTTCCAATAGGGTAGCTCCCAAAATATAGATTTCTTTTTCCACATGGGTGCGTGTCCGACATCGTCCTTCAGAATAGATTGTCTACCAGGACCCTTTCCAAAGATTACTTTTAAATCCTTCACCATATCAAATACATCATCACCAGGACGGCGGATAGGCTTACACCTGCTGTCTGCCTCACCATTGAAATGCTTACCTTTCTTTCTTAGGGTGTGCGTGGGCGGAAGAAAGCGACGATTATCCGGGTACACATTCTTCTTACATTTATCCAAATATATACTTTCAGTCTCATTTAAATAGTGTGTGCATGCATTGTATCCCTTGTTTGTCTGTCCTAAAATGTTACTAAGAGCAGGCCAATCATTGATTGTTATGAGCAACAACGCTCGTAGGTCAAATTCCTCCTGCTTGTTCTCATCCCACACACGTACACCTTGTCCATGCCACAACTGTAAGAGTTCTTCGACTAATGGCCTTAGGTACACATCAATGTTGTTGCTGGGTTGCTTCGGGCCTTGGATGAGCACTGGCATCATAATGAACTTCCACTTCATGCACAACCAAGGAGGAAGGTTATAGATACATAGAGTCACAGGCTAGGTGCAATGACTGCAGCTCTGCTCCCCAAAAGGATTCATGCCATCTATACTTAGACCAAAACATAAGTTCCTCGCGTCACCTACAAAGTCCGTGAACTCTCTCTCAATTTTTCTCCACTGTGACCCATCAGCGAGGTGTCTCAACATCTCGTCTTTCTTACGGTCTTCCATGTGCCATTGTAACAACTTGGCATGCTCTTTGTTCCTGAACAAACGGTTCAACTGTGGTATTATAGGAGCATACCACATCACCTTGGTAGGAACCCTCTTCATGTGGCACTCGCCCTCAACATCACCAGGGTCATCTCATCTTATCTTATACCACAATGTAGTGCATACTGGGCATGCATCCAAATTCTCGTACTCCTCGCCGCGGTAGAGGATGCAGTCATTAATGCATGCATGTATCTTCTGCACCTCTTATCCTAGAGGGAAGACAACCTTCTTTGCTTCGTAGGTACTAGTAGGAAGTTTGTTATCCTTTGGAAGCAACTTCTTCATTATTTTCAGCAACTTTTCAAATCCTTTATCAGTCACACCGTTCTCTACCTTCCATTGCAGCAATTCTAGTGTGCTACCCAGTTTTTTGTGCCCATCTTCACAATTTGTGTACAACAATTTGTTGTGATCCTCTAACATCTTCTTGAACTTCAACCTCTCCCTTTCAGTTACGCATTCTTCCTGGGCATCAGCAATGGCCCGACTAAGATCATCATCGGGCATATTTCATGCCCGTTCTTCTTCTTCTTCATCATCATTGTCTTCCATTGTAGTACCATCGTATTCAGGGGACATAGTAGGGTAGTCGTTATCATTCTCTTCTTCTTCGTTGTCTTCCATCATAACCCCTCTTTCTCCGTGCTTGGTCCAACAATTATAGCCAGTCATGAAACCGGACCGAAACAGGTGGCTGTGAAGGACTCTTGAGGAAGATTATTCCTTATGATTCCGATAGACACCACATGGAAAAGACATAAAACCATTCCGCTTGTTTGCCTCGGCCACAAGGAGAAAACAATGCACGCCTTTAATGAACTCGCTAGAGAGTCGGCCAGCGTACATCCATTGTCGGCTCATCTACATTATATAATTAAGTACATCAAACAGAATCATGATGATAAAATCAGTACTAGTCTAAAAAACAAAATTAAAGCCAACAACCGGGACTAAAGATATGATGAACCTTTAGTCCCAGTTAGAGGCACTAACCGGGACTAAATGTGGATGTGGCGACAACATGTCGACACTATGTCCTCAGTGGGCAGCACTAAGCCTATTTTGGGTGGGTGGCAGCACTATGCCAGGGGTGGGTGTGTCGACAATTATGTCATCAATGCCTAACACTATGTTGTGATGCTTAATCTATACATAGGTATGCGTTCTTGTGAAGAACTGCAAGATGATGTGCGAGACCAGGGACACCACTACGGCGGAGCTTCTCGAAGATGTGTTAGGACCTCATCCTCAGACATCTTCGAGGAGCTCGCCGTAGAGGCACTCCCTAATATGTGAAATTAGTTAGTTGCACCAGCATACTGATCTAGCTAGAGAAGATATAAACTGAAAGATAGTGTGGAGAGCAGGGACACCACTATGGCAGAGCTTCTCGAAGATGTCTTAGGATCCGATCCTTAGACATCTTCGAGGAGCTCGCCATAGAGGCACTCCCTAATTTAATTTGGTAGCTCCCCGGCGTGTTCATGTTATTGGTTTGCTTAAACGATCGATGATTAAAATGCTAGGGCGCCACTATATATATGTATGCCTTCATAGTTTTGGTTCTTATTTTTGTTGCAATGGATTTTGTGACGGCGGGTAGAAGAAGAAGGATATTTTGTTGCTCGACGGCGGCATGATGGATCTGTGAATCGTCTGAATTTCGAGACTATGTACCAAACCAAGATATATAGATAGGATGAACTCATGTATCTTTGTGCTTTGATGGATCAAATGAATTTTGAGGACTATATGTGCCAAATTAACCAGATATATAGAGATAGAATCCACACAAATCCCTCCATTTATAGAGCATGAAATGAGGTAAAACTAGCAATGAAATATGAAAGGATGAAGCTGCTAACTAATGGCTCGTGAATGATGAGCTCGTTGGGGAACCCCAAGAGGAAGGTATGATGAGCACAGAAGTAAGTTTCCCTCAGTTATGAAACCAAGGTTATCAAACCAGTAGGAGCAAGGAAACACCCCAAAGGTGTTGCTAGCTGAGCCTTGGCAGGGCGCACTACCGGTGCTAGTAGCAACGTGGAGACCTGCACAACACAACCACCGAACTCTGTCCCCAACTTGCGATGAGGTTGTCAATCTCACTGGTTTTGCTGAAAACAAAGGATTAAACGTATTGAATGGAAGGAAGTAATAGTTTGCAGAAAGTAAACACAAAGCAGTAAACAGTTTGTAGATTGTATGTAAAAGAAAGGACCAGGGTCCATAGTTCACTAGAGGTGGCTCTCCTTAAGATAGATAACATGCTGGGTGAACAAATTACAGCGGGGCAATTGACAAACATCGAGAAAGCATACAAGCATATACTAATAATCTTGACTCCTTTGAGACTTAATTGGGCATTACAACATTATACATAGACCGCCATCCAACTGCATCTATGACTAATAATCCACCTTCAGGTTATCATCTGAACCCCCTCTAGTATTAAGTTGCAAGCAACAGATTATTGCTTTACGAATTTCGTGTAATGTAAACAATACGATTGTTCAATAAACAAAGGATTGTTGTTTTCTCCCTAGTAGAAACAGCACATCTAGTACCTTAGAGATTTATGTCACTTCCCCAGATTACCAGAGGCATGAACCCACTATCGAGCATAAATACTAACTCTTGGAGTTGCTAGCATCTACTTGGCCAAGATAGCTACTAACAACGGAAAGCATGCAAGATCACAAATAACAAAGACATGATAGAATCAATAATCAATCTGAAATAGCATCTCAATATCCATCGGATCCCCGCAAACACATGCAGAATTACAAATAGATGATCTTGATCATGAACGGAGCTCACAAGATCTAGACATGAAAGCACAAAGGAGGAGAACCAGCCATCTAGCTACTACATGGACCCATAGTCCAGAGATGAACTACTCACGCATCACACCGGAGGCTTGCATGATGATGAAGAAGGCCTCTAGGGTGAATTCCCCTCTCCGACAGGGTGATGGGAAGAGCTTCAGATCCCTCCCGATCTAGGGATGGAGATGACGGTGGCTACAGACTCTTTCGTGGATTTTTGATCGGGTACTTAGGGTTTTGGTAACGGAGGCATCTTATAGGCGGAAGGAGAGTCCGAGGGGGTGCTGGGGTTGGCCAGACCACCCCCTGGCGCGGGTCAGGCCTGGCCGCGCGGCCAGGTGGTGTGGCCAGGCCCCAACCCCTCTCCGTCTCATATTCTGGCTCCAGATGTCTTCCGGAAAAATAGCGACTTTGGCTTTTGTCCCGTCCAATTCCGAGAATATTCATTTTCTGACTTTCCTGGAACCAAAAATAGCAGAAAACAGGCAGCTGGCACTGTGGCTCTTGTTAATAGGTTAGTCCAAGAAATCATATTAAAAGTACTCCAAAGTGTGTACAAAACACAAGAAAGTAGATAAAACCAAGCATGGAACATCAAAAATTATAGATACATTTGCAATGTATCACTAACCACTTAGGACCCTTAGATAGATGTGGAGCCAAAAAATCTTCACAAATCTTGAGAAAAATCGGCAAGAACTCGAGCTTGAGGGAAGAAATTTGAGGGAGATGCTTGTGTGAGCTTGAAATGGCTCGGGAAGGGGAGAGAAAGAAGATATGGTCAGGCCCTTTAGTCCCAACCGGGACTAAAGGTCCACACATCCGCTCCTTTCCAGTGCGAGACCCTTTAGTTACAGTTTGTTAAATGAACTGGGACTAAAGGTCCCCTATGAACCGGGACTAATGTTTTCTGGGCCCTGCGGCCGTTTCTAGCCGTTGGGACACCAAAGGTCTGTTTTCTACTAGTGAGTTTTGATCCTCCATACCCAAAGGCCCCAAGGCCACTGGAGACGGAGGGAATAATAACGTCGCGGGCAGTGGAAGCACACAATCGTAAGATAATAATTTAGAAACAAATTTAATGGGCATCGATTGGCTATTTGTAGCGCTCCTCGTTGGATATTTCTTGCCAAACGAGACATAGCTACTCTCTATAGAAAAATCCATCTTTGAGGCTTACTTCAGTGCTCCACCCAGTCCAAACCTTAAGAGGGCAATCTAGTCTTTTACCTATCCGTAATCCTCTATTAATTAAATTAAATTGGTTGTTAAGATCTAAATCCAAACCCGTATTACCATTGTATATCTATGTATTTCTATGGGATCAATCTAACTACTCGGTGTACCCGACATAAGGGTGTTGTTAGACGCGGGTGAAGATGGGTACGTGGCCGTCGCGAGACGGGGAGCCAAAGGCAGTGGCGCCATTTAGCGTGGGGATGAACAACCTATGTTGTTGTTGAATGCCGTAGTGAAGGCAAAGGTGGTACATGTCTTGACGCTGTCGAGATTAGCCGCCACCACTAGTAGAAACAAGGACTTCGATTTGGAGCCGATTCTGTAGTCCCCGGTGGGTTTTGGGCCAGGACTAGTGTGAGCACTAGTCCCGGCTCAAACGGCTAGGAGGCCGGAGCTGCTCTAGTCCTGGGTTGTTCCAGACCTCTAGACCCAGTTCGTGATACGGTCTGGGACTAGAGGTCTCGCGCCAGCCAGCCCCACGTGCGGGAGCCTATAGTTGAAAGAACATTTCATGATCTCTAGTGTTTTGTCTGTGAGATAACAATATCATGGATTATCTCATGTGTGCTGAATGCTGCAGACAAGTGTTCATGAAAAACTGGAAAATCCTATTGTTGGGGGCTGGATAATCCGCCCCTGCCAAGGGACGGATATTCTGGCCTGACCCCTTCGACAAAGGTGGACAAGGCGCGACTCTCTGTGGGTGGCGGATAATCTCTCGAATTGTCCGGCCAGGGCCAAAGTGTTTGCCCAGGCTGGATAATCCGCCACCCAAGAAGGTTTTCAAAGTGGGACAAGGTGCGTCTCTCAGTAAGGGGGTGGATAATTTCTCGGAGTGTCCGGCCAGGGCGAGATAATCCGCCCCCCAGAAAAGTTTGCTAAGGATGCCACGGCGCGTGTTTCTGTATGGGGCCGGAATTTACCCCGGAAAATCCGAGTCTGGGGCGGTGTTTTACCCCAGCAGGATAATCTGGCCATCACTTGGGCCAGATAATCCGGCCCCCGACTTCACCAACGGCCAAGTTTGGACAGGGGTAAAAAAGCGCCAATCACCCCTCCTGTCAAATATCTTGATTCATTCGAAAAAGTACTGGCTTGTTGCAAAAGCTCCCATTCAAGGTCTCCCACTTTAACCACCTGAAGGCTCCGATCTTTGGGGAATCGAAGGAGGAGACTTCATTCATCAGCATCATGAATCAAGCGCATCACTCCCCTCCATTCACTTGGAGATTCTCAATCTAGTATTACTTGTTAATATCCAGATCTTGTGTTTCGGTTTTGATAATATTTGTTCTTGTGTGTCAACACCTAGATTTTTAATCACAGGTTCCTGTTATGCCATACCTCGCAATCCCAGGATTACCATTTTTGCGAGACATAACAGATTGGATATCATAGTACATCATCCATTACAAACCATACGTAAGGTCTTACACAAATAAGGATCTCATGATCCAGTCTTAATACAACAAGCAACGGAATAAAAGATAAGCGTAGCGGTGGGGTCCATCTTCAGGGGCACAGGCAATGCCGACGAAGGCAGATAGTCCTAGTTATCATAGTCGTCCTGCTGGCCATCGTCTTGGTAGTCTCCTTCATAGTCTGGCCATGAGAATAGCTAGGGACAAAAGCCATGAGTACTCTTTAAGTACTCGCAAACTACCACTAACAAGTAGTATAGTTCTAAAGTAAAGTGCTAACTCTAAGTTTAACTATAAAGTTAAGTTTGAAACCTAAGCTGAGTTCAGAAGCAAAGAAAGATAAAATAAAGTTCTAGAATCACTTAAGTTGGGAAGCTAGTGTCATAAACACAACCCTGTTGTGGTCAAGTCAAGATTCATCATTCATTTCATAAGTTATTTTGAAAACATCTGACAACGAAACAGTATGGCCACTCCAACTGTCCATAACCGCGGACGCGGCTATTCGAATAGTTTGACACTCTGCAGAGGTGGTACACTTTCACCACAAGATTCGATACATGTGTCAGTGATAACCCTGAATCATCATACTTATTATGTAGATAATCAAACATAACCTTTCCTTTACACACCCTAGTATAAGGACCTCTCCTATGAGCATGGCCTCCCAACCATGATCATCTGTCATCTTGGGCACTGCATAGGTGGACAACATTGAGAGGTAGCCTCAGCTCAAACCTCTCCCGTGAGAGAACTAATACTAATGCATATAAACTTCCGGCTAAGCCCTACCCAATTCAGGTATTGTGGTTGTACGGTAAATTTGGAATGGTATCGCATCTGAATCCAACCATCAGTTTTGTAAAAGGGTTAAGACTCATGCCTCAACATTTTCATCATCATAAACCATTTGTGTTTCTCAACACATGTCAAAACATCTCAATAGAATGACTCATCATTCCAAGGTTTTCATAATTCATTTTCACCAAGTGCCCCCATCTAAAGTGACTCAAGTTTTTATCTACTCTAAACTACTAAGTTAAGAGTGTTCACTAAGGGGGAAGATGGGATCAATCTCATGCCATAGAATGACATCTATAGTTATCTAGATAGGTCAAGTGTTATACTCTTTATGCTACCTTTAAAACAAGTAAATGACTTTGGTAAAGTAAAGGGAATAAAGCTTGGAAATAATACTTGGGGTAAGTAATAGTAAAAGGGGTATAACCAAAGCATGTCTAATGGATTTGCTTAGATTATCTAGCTTGCATTGTTAATGGTGGCTTGCTAGTGTAATACTTGCAAGTGTTAGCTTGCCTTGGTTGGTGCAGTGGTTGAAGTTTTCTTCCTCTTCCTCTTGGTAGAACTCCTCCTCCTCGAAAGCTTGGTCGGTACTATCGTCTATAAATACATACGGAGTACACAATCACCAAACAATACTTAACTAGTCTAATTAGCACTCTAAGGCACACAATTGATGATCTATTACCATCACAAGCATAACAAGTTTTATTAACTAGTTTCATTCTTTTTATTTAAGAAAAGTAATTTCTACTCATTGAAAAATAACTAAGATTTAATATTCACCACTTAAAATATGGGATCATGTGGACACATGTCATCACAACATATTATAACATGTGGGAATGTGATTTAAAGGTTGGATCACAATTACTTTGGTTTAAGTTCATTATTTAATGATTTAAAGTGACTAGAAATGCCTATATAGCATTATTTTGGTACTGGTCCAAAGTCACTACATGTAAACTCTAATATTATTACATATTCAGATAGGTATGGTGAAATGTGATTTTTGAGAGTTGGAATCAACTCAAAAGCTATCATGGTTGATTTTATAAAAATGTTTGAATGTGCAAAATCTTCTGTCTTGTTATTTTTACTAGGAGAGATCTCTAACTCTAATTGAATTAAATCCAACGGGCTTGGGTAGATCTTTTCAATATCTTTCTAACAAAATTGGAATCACTCCACTTAGATTTGTAGATCTCTCTGAATTGATTTTTAAACTAGGGGACAGAACTAAGTTTAAACTAAATAGGAAAATCCTAATTTGAATTAAATGGTTCGCGCGGGAACGCTAACGGGCCGGCCTAGTGACACTCCGCGGCATGGGGCACAACTGACAGGGGGGTCCACCGGTCAGCGTCTCTTTACACGCGAAGCGGTACGTGGTGATGTGGGCCGTTAGATTAGAACTAGGATCTACAGCTGGGGTTCGTCATCGACGATGGACAGGTCGTCGGTGAGGTCTAACCCTAGCGGCTCGGTAGGGGTGCTCAGGGGCGTACCTGGGCTCCAGCGACGACGGCGAGGCGGGCAAACAAACTGGTCGACGACGGCGAACTCAGGGACAGTCGAGGCAGCTCCTGGGGTGGACGAAATCGACAGCGCCTTCTCCTCCTCTACAGCGGGCTCCTCCAGCGCAATTCCGGCGAACCAAGGCTCGAGTGGCTCTGACGAGAGGTGGGGAAGGACCAGTGAGGAGAAGGGAGTGGAATGGTGTGAGTGGATTGTGCTGGGGTGGCCTCTATTTATAGCTCGACGAGGCAACCGAGAGGGATGGGAGGGCGACTCCGGCGAGGGCTGCACAACGGACTAGCGGCGTGGCTCGAGGTAGGGGATGGTGGCCTGCCTCCTTGTGGTGCGCTACGGCTTAAATGCGGGGCTAGGGGCGGTGGCGAACGGTCAGGCAGTGCTCACGCTCTGAGCGGCCGAGGCGGCGTTCGACACGGCGTGCGGTGGCTGTGGGTCAAACGGCGGCGAACGGGCATGTCTGGGTGGTTCCCTAGGTCATGGCGACACGGTGAGCATGGGCTGCGGTCAAGGCGCGGCGTGTGCACGCTTGTCGGGCGTGGTGCTCTGGCGCATGCTCGGCATGGCACAGACGCTCAGTGCGCGGCGGTTCATCGGTAGTCCAAGGGCTGGCAGTGCGGGTGGGGTGGACCGTGGGTGGCGGTGAGGTCACGTCGTGCTCCCTGGAGCGGCGGAGAGGGGTTGGCGGTCTACTGTTGTCATGGCAAGGTTGGCTGGTGGGCATGGTGCTCGGGGTGGCGCGACACTGCTGCTAGGGGATAGGGGATGGGGTGTTTATTGCTTGGTTAGATCAAATGGAGACAGAGGGAGCAAATTGAGGTCAACTGTGTGGCAAAACCCTGTAGAAACAGTGAGCTAGGGTTAGAGTTTGATTTCTGCCTGCCAAGTGTTTGTGGAAATGGCCGCAAGAACTTTAGTTTTGAATTTTGAAAAGATTTTTGGTGGGTGTGTTAGTCATAAGCTTGAGACTATGTGGTTGCTTGGGTTTTGAAAATGGAGCTTATTTGAGTGGTTTTTGAATAAGTAGGATCTTCCCATATGAACTACATTCAATTTTCAAATGTTATTTAAAATTAGTGTTTGAAAGTTTTTGGCAGATCACAAAGTGGGCCTTGGTACATCATTACATGTACTAGCAAGGGGTGCAAAGTTCCACATTTATCTCTGTTAAGAATTGAGTTCTAGGAATAGCCAAAGTAGGCATGTTGATTAAAATGGCACAAATGACCATTCTCTTCTTTTATTCATTTTGATTTGTTTTTCTTTGGGATTTGTTTGGGAATGATCTAGATGATATTTATTTCACCTAAGAATCATTTTACAAGCAATGGATCACTTAAACAAGGCAATTCAAATCAACTCCTCCAACGTAGATGTACTTCCCTTGGTGGCGAGATCCGTCGGAGAACAGGGTGAGGCCTATTGTGGTGTGGTGGTCTTAGTACCGCCCACCCCTCCAACGTAGATGTACTTGCCTTAACAAGGAAGTAACTACGATAAAACAAATCATGTGTCTCCACGTGCTCCACTACGGTTTCCTTGCTCCTCACTCTTACTCGCCTTTACTTACTAGTAGTTAGGTTTGCATATAGGGAAATTCGTCGTAATTGCATATCTAGAGAATTTACCTTTGAGTCAAGCCTAAAATTGAAAAAGTATTAAAATTTGGATTAGCACCTATTCACTCCCCCTCTAGGTGCCCATACGATCCATTTCAATTGGTATCAGAGCCTCGGCTCTTTATTCGGGCTTAATAGCCTAAGAGAGTATGGGTACTAAGAGAGATGGGAGTGAGGCTATGGACAAGGTCACAATGGATGACCTCAATTCATTGGAAACAACCTTGTTGAAATCATTTGAGACCAAAATGGAAGAGATGCAGCAAATGATTGCTCGTCTCACTTCATCTACAACCCCACCTCCATCTACCTCCGAGACCTGCACTCCGCTGTCTAAGGATAAAGCGCATGCTAACTCCAAGGAAGATGAGATGGTGGGTGAGAAAAATAATGGCTCCGCCTTCAAGAAGGGAAGTGGTAAGGAGGACTATAGTGAGGTCTCTCACCTATATTATCTTGACCCACCTATCCCACACCCTCATATAAACAATAGGGGTGATCCACCCAAGCTTACTGCATCTTCATTTAATCAATGTCAATTCTTAATGAATCTCATGTGTGCAGTTTGTTGATTAAGATTTGAGGATCACTGAAGATGGCCTTCATATTAGAGACTCCACCAACTTGACAATAATAGAAGTTGTGGATAGTCAACTAAATTCAACGACTCTTCACATGATTTAGCTTGGTGTGGGTCCCAAGGACATGCCACATATTGAGCACTTTAACACCACCAAAGAAGCTTGGGATGCTCTCACTGACTTGTTCATCGGAAATGAAAGCATGAGAAGAAATAGGTATGATGCTCTAAGTAATGAAGCGGAAGGATTCTACATGTTGGATGGTGAGGACCATGAAGACATATATAGAAGGCTCAAGATCATTGCAACAACATTTAGAAAGCATGGTGCCACTCATATTGATGATGCTTGGATCAAAAGGAAATATGTGAGTGCCCTCATGCCATTTGAGCCCACAGACTTGAAGAGTTTGCAAGGTAGACACAACTACCACCAAATGACTGCCAATGAAGTCATGCAAGAAATGGCGGCCTTCAAGGTAGCAGCTAAGAACGCCGAAGATGCTCATGATCGGGCAATTGGGATGCAAAAGGCATAAATGTTGCACTAAAGGCCAATTTCGTTGAACAAGATGAGGATGATAGAGGGTTCGATGTTGTCTCCACGAGCTGCCCAAGGAGGTCAAGCGTGCTCATGGTGAGTACATGGCCTTCTATGCAAGAAACTTATGGAAGGACCCAACTAAGGCTAAATCCAAACTTGAGCGCAAGAATGGGTCAAGTGGGTGAAAGGAGAATGGACGAAAATTGAGAACGTGCTACAATTGTGGAGACCGTTTGCACTTTGTGGCTGAGTGTCCTTATCAAAGTAGAGAATACAATGGGGGTAGGATCATCCTCAAAGAAAATTCTAAGGCACCTAGAAAGAAGCCATTCGTGAAGAAAAATGGTCCCTACAAGAAGCAACCTAAGATTGTCTTGGTGGCACAAGAAGAGTATTCATCCGCAAGTGAATATGAAGAGGATGAAGATAGCTCTCGAGAGGTGGCTGCAATATCCACCACATCTAGCCCCACATTGCTCTTCGATTCTCCCAATGAAAACATCGTCAACAACAATGTCACTTGCCTTATGGCAAGAGGTTCCGAGGTATCATCTTCTATCTCTTCTTTTCCTAAGACTACTATGAATGTTGATATGGATGATCATACAAGTCTTAGAGTAAAGAAAGAAGTTATTGCTTTGGACCATTTTATCACTAACTTTCAAGGTGAGCACAAACTTCATTTTTAGGCTCTCATGAGCCAATTTTCCCACTCTGAAGAGCTCCTCGAAGAAAAGGGCAGAATTGAAAGAGAGGATGCCATGGAGATTGCATCCTTGAAGAATGCTCTAGAAGAGGAATAAGAGACTCGAGTCTCTCTAGAGGAGAGGCTTGAGTCAGTTGAGGAGTCACATGGCGAGGTAGTATCCCAGCTCATAAAGGAACATGATAATGCTCTTGCCAAGGTAAAGAAATTAAAAAAGGAGAAGATTGACTTTGGGGCTGCTCATGCTAGACTCTCGGAGGAATTAGAGAAACTTGACATTGCCTCCAGGGCATTGGAGAGTGAACACTCTACTCTAAATGAGTCTCATGATCAGCTCCAAACTCAATTGGACAAGTATGATATGCCTAGCACCTCTACTCCATCATGTGGACATGAAGATGTCATTGAATAAAATGCTAGGTTAAAAGAGAATCTTGTCAAGGGGTCCCAACCCAAAGGTAAGGAAGTACTTGATGAGATCCTTAGTAAGCAAAGGGCAAGCAATGGAAAAGAGGGACTTGGCTATGTTCCCAAAAGAAGAAGAAGAAGAAGAAGAAGAAGAAGAAGAAGAAGAGCAAAACTGCTCAGGCAAAGACAAGCACCATAACTAATGACAAGACTAACTATATTGGTTTTGCAGGGTCTAATAATCCTAATTATGAATTATTTTGTGATTGTTATGGTGATGTATATGCTAGCTATATTGGTCCATTTGATAGTTACATTTCTTGGTATATTTGGGTTCCCAAGACCCTTGTTACTAACATGAGAGGACCCATTGAAAAATGGGTACATAAAACCAAGAAGTAACTTTCTTGCAGGGCTATGCTTCCGGCGGGTCCAAATGGGTGCTCGATAGCGGGTGCACGAGTTATATGACCGGAAGCAAAGAGATCATATCGGAGATGCGACCAAACCATGATCATATAACCATCTCATATGGTGATAAGTCAAAGTCTGAGGTATTGGGTCTTGGCAAGGTTGTGGTTGCCCACGATATTTCCCTCGTGGATGTCATGCTTGTCGAGACCCTTGGTTACAATTTAATTTCTATTTGTGCCTTTGGTAAGATGGGATTTGCAGTTTTTATTGGTGGTGATTTTGTGGTACTCTTGTGGAGCAAGTCTCTAAAGGTCGCTTTTTATTGGATATGTCGAAAATGACATGTATGTCGGGGAAAACCACTACAGGCCCAATGTGTCTTTTAGGAAGCCGACGCGGGTTGGCTTTGGCATCATCGTCTAGCCCACGTCAATATGAGAACTTTGCAAAGTCTCCACAAGGGTGGCCACATCCTTAGACTAAAATAAAATGTTTCCTTTGCCAAAGATCATGTTTGCAGGGCTTGTGTTGTAGGGAAAATGCATGACTCTCCCTATCGAAGGAAGACTGTTATTTCATCAAAGAGGATTTTGGATCTCCTTCATGTGGACCTCTTCGGTCCTCCATCTCATGCAAGCCTCGGTGGGAAGAAATATTGCCTCGTAATTGTTGACGACTATTCACGATATACATGGGTCTATGTCTTCAAGTTGAAGAGCGAGACTCAACAAACGGTCATCGATTTTGCCAACGAGGTTCGGCGTCAACACAATGTCCCTATATTGGCAATTAGAAGTGATAATGGCTCCGAGTTCAAGAACTACACTCTGAATGAATTCCTAAGTGAAGAGGGTATAAGACACCAATATTCCGCTACGTACACTCCTCAACAAAATGGTGTAGCCAAGAGGAAGAACCGGACTTTAATGGATATGGCAAGATCTATGTTGGCTGAATTCAAGTCACCATATAACTTCTGGGCTGAAGCCATTTCCACCGCATGCTACTCATCCAACCGGCTCTATCTCTGCAAAATCTTGGACAAGATAGCTTATGAAATACTTAATGGTAACAATCCCAACATCTCATACTTTCGGGTATTTGGTTGTAAGTGTTTCCTTCTCAACAAAGGAGTTCGTTTATCTAAATTTGAGTCTAAGTCTTTAGAAGGATTTTTTGCTGGTTATGGTGCCAAATCCCACACTTATAGAGTCTGCAATAAGCTCTCCACAACTGTTGTAGAATCTTGTAGTGTGGTGTTCGAGGAAAATGATGGCTCCCGTGCGGGGCAAGTTGATGTTTGTGATCCAGATGTTGAAATACCCCAAGATGCCATAAGAAGAATGGGCGTGGGATTTTTCTGCCCCATTAAGGAACCCCTTGTGGTGGATCGGGAAGGACAATGCTCCACTCAAGTATATCCCTCACCGACACAAGATCAACATGCCCCATGCGCTGGAGAAACCACTACACCATCACCTCCACCTGCTGAAGATCATCCTTGATCTGCTCCTGGAAGCTCCAGGTCGGATTATCCGGTGGACACCAAATTATCCGGTCAGTCTACCTCGAATGCCAGGACGGAATAGATCGATGAAGAAACTAATGCAACTCCTAGGCCAGATTTTTCGGGTGACACCTGATTATCCGGCCCTTCTCCAACTTGGACTAGAAGCATCCAAGAGAGCCAAGAAGGACCAACTACTTCTAGGCCGGATTATCCGGCCACGCCCTCGGCCAGATTATCTAGCCCTAAAACTTCAGAACTACAGCAGCCTCCTGTTATGGCTGCTGATCGACATCAGGGGCAAGGTTCTTCATCTCCAATTCTCGCTGATGAAGTTGTAGATCAATGCCAAGCAAGTAGTCCCAACGAAGACTCAAATGATGAAGAATTTCCTCCAAGAAACAACAATTTGATTGAACTTCGTCGCAAAGCTCGTGCAGAAAGGAATCTTGAATTGATAGGTCACACTCTTGATAAAGTTGTAGGTGATCTCAGACAGAGGGTGTCCACAAGAAGGGAGCTTGCAAGCTTCGGTGAGCATCAAGCTCACATATCCATGGTGGAACCCAAGAAAGTGTTTGAAGCTCTTGAAGATCCGGACTAGGTTGCTGCTATGCATGATAATTTCGAGCGCAACAAGGTCTGGAATTTAGTAGAGAAGCCCAAGGATTGTCGCAATGTTATCGGCACAAAGTGGATTTTCAAGAATAAGCAAGATGAGAATGGCATTGTTGTAAGGAACAATGCAAGACTCGTGGCACAAGGCTATTCCCAAGTTGAAGGAATCGACTTTGGCGAGACTTATGCTCCAGTGGCTCGTCTTGAGTCCATCCTCATCCTTCTTGCTTATGCAGCTCCTAGTAATTTTAAATTACAGCAAATGGATGTTAAGAGTGCTTTTATTAATGGTCCTCTACATGATTTGGTATATGTAAAGCAACCCTTGGGATTTGAGGATCCCAACTTCCCGAACCATGTCTACAAACTCGATAAGGCACTCTATGCCATTAAACAAGCCCCACGTGCGTGGTATGAGCACCTTAAAGAGCTTTTGCTAGATCATGGTTTCAAAGTTGGGAAAATCAATCCCACTCTTTTTACTAATAAGGTTAAGGGGGAGCTCTTTGTATGCCAACTATATGTAGACGACATTATCTTTGGTTCTACTAATAAAGCTTTTAATGATGAATTTTCAAAGCTTATGACTGACAGGTTTGAGATGTTTATGATGGGGGAATTACGGTTCTTTCTTGGATTTGAAATGAAACAACTTAGAGAAGGAACCTTCATAAATAAAGCAAAATACATCCAATACATGCTCAAGAGGTTCAAGATGACGGATCTTAATGGCGTCGCCACACCGATGCAAACTAAATGCCATCTTGCACTTAATCCCTATGGTAAAGATGTGGACCAAAAGGTATACCGGTCCATGATTGCCTCTCTTCTTTACCTCTGCGCATCTAGACCCGATATTGTGTTGAGTGTAGGTGTGTGTGCAAGGTATCAAGAGCTCCTAAAGAAAGCCACTTAGTGGCGGTCAAGAGAATTTTCTGATATTTAGTTCATTCCCCTAATTTTGGTTTATGGTATCCCAAGGGCTCCAATTTCTCTCTCTGTGGTTATACTGATTCAGATTGGGCTGGTGATAAGGATGGTAGGAAATCAACTTCTAGAGCTTGTCAATTTTTGGGAAGGTCTTTGGTATGATGGTCTTCTAAGAAACAGAATTGTATATCTCTCTCCACCGTCGAGGCTGAATATGTGGCTGTTGCAAGTGCATGTACCCAATTATTATGGATGAGGCAAACTTTAAAGGAATATGGTGTCAATTGTGACAAAGTGCCTCTTTTATGTGATAATGAAAGTGCAATCAAAATTGCATATAATCTGGTGCAGCATACAAGGAAAAAGGATATTGAGATTCAGAATCACTTTATTCGGGACCATTTTGTTATTTGAGGAATGAGCTAAATATCGTTGATTCAAGGAGTTTGTCTTGATTACCCATGCACACACTTTTATATCTCCTCCTTATTTGGTTTAGGTGTGGGCATGGATATAGGGGGAGTGTTGTCCTAATTGATTGGGCTAACCCTCCCCCCATAATGCCGAAAGCAAGTAAAATCATTTCTCTTATTATCATTTTGTGATATGTGAGCTTATTGATGAGTATTGGTCATGAACCCAAGATATATCTTCATGGTGTCATACCATGCACTCCAACATGGTGCCCTAGGCCACATCCCTCTTCCGTAAGAAGAGTTGGTTCTATGTGGATCTTCTTGGTTTTTCTTGCCTATCTTGTGTTCTTATGGAAATCACACTCAATTTTGGCTTTTATTTGATTTGGTTCTTGCAATCTTGGGTGTGTAGTACCATCTTAGTTCGGTTGTCTAAACTCAAGCCTTTTTCTATCCCCGAGCCATATTTTCTTGCACATAAGTCTGTTGTTCATCTTGTGGGGCTTTTGTTTGGTGGTGCGCGGGCCTGAATCTATGTACAACAGAATTTTAGAAATCAGGTCGGATAATCCGCCTCGAGTGGGGGCCGGATAATCCGCCCCTAGCGGCTTCTATCCTTTAAGGGCTGGGCGTCAGGGGGAAGATCTCAAACAAAGTAGTTCTTCTCCATGACCCCCCTCTCTCCCAAGCTGCTGCCTGTTGCCCCAACCCTCCCTGGAGCCTTCCTGGCCACCGGATCTTCTTCCCCATGCATCTAGGTACCTCCTCCTCCGCGTTCTTCCTTAAATGAGTGAGGGTAACTCCCCCTCTCCCATCTTTTGCGTAGATGTGTTACTTGTTCGTGGAACATGGACTAGGATTCTCCTTGTGGTTCTTGTTTCGCTTAGAAATCGTAGTCTTGCGATTCCTATGCCCGATCTACGTGTTGCAATCAATCTATGTCGATTCTGAAAAATTCGCCAGGGCCGGATTATCCGCCCCTGGCATGGTCGGATTATCCGTCCTAGCAGACTCAACTCTGATTCAGAATTCCTTAGATTTTTTGCATAATGTATTTTTGGGCTATGGATTGTTTGTCTACTATTTATACTTTCCTCTTGGACTTGTGTGTATTCTTATCCCTGTGCTATCCACCTTATTCGTTTCACAGGTGGTTCTAGTGTTCCCAAAACCTACAAGCGCTGTCCCTGTGGTCTCTACTTTAGGTCTGACGGTGAAGGTGGTCTCGTGGACGAGGTTGAATTGAGGAGGAGGAAAAGAGAGGCTGGCCGAATGGCAGAACAAGCAAGGAAAGAGAAGGGAAGACGGGGTGTTTCCAAGAGAAATAATAAGGCTCCTAAGGTCAATTATAAGGCAATGGATTCCCTCACTTACTCTTTGATTCGTCATCGTGATCTGTTTGTGGACACTGAGCAAGATACAGAGCTTGGTGACTCCCGCTTTTGGTGTGCTGACCAAAAGTCCATCTATGAGGATGTATACTCCTCTCTAAAGATTCGCTCTATGTGTCCCATGAATATTGCTGAGGCTATGGAGAAGCCTCAACTTGCTGATGCTATGGCTATGTCTAAGCGGATGGGGCTACACAATCTTATGGCCCTTCAGTGTTCCTATGACTTTGAGGTGGTGAAGCAATTCTTCTCCACTTTGGTTATTTGTGGCAATGAGAACCGCACCATGAAGTGTATGACCCGTGACACTATGATGGAATCTGATTTTTGGACCTTCACTAGGGTGCTTGGCTATCCATTCAATGGTCGAGACCGTGCTTGTGGCCATCGTATCATCACTCGACTCAAGCCTAGCAAAGATGCTGCTCTTTCTCCTTGCATGGCTGACGATGGGATTGTGGGTACCCTTGCAGGCCTCTCCCCTCTTTATGCTAGTTTGGTTGGTATTTTCTGTGACTCCATCATGCCTACTGGGGGCAACAATGATAGTATTCGTGGCCACTTGGTTCAGCTGCTTGCTTTCTCCTATGAGGTGGCCTCCAGTGAGGATGAGTTTGTGGACTACAAGCTGGATGTGATGGAATTCTTCTATCATGAGTTGACTGATGCCATGTTCAATAGGCTCTCCATTCCGTATGCTCCTTATATTATGATGCTCATCAAGTACTTGCTTCCCACTGGAGAATTTCACTATGATGTTGAGCATAAGGTGAAGAAGATCTACAGAAAGGCAAGGAAGACCTCTCATCCATCCTCAGCTTCTGAGGGTTTTATGAGGGATGCTCGTGCCAGTGCTCGTAGGCCCCCAGTGCCTCCTGCTTCTCGTGGGTGAAGCGGCTGAATTGGTTTGAGCGGAACATTTTGTGCATGGGGGTGTATACTCACAAGGGGCAGTACGTGGCGTACAAGCAGCACCACGAGATGGCCCATACCCAGCAGCTCATTCTCCATCATGTGTTTGGGGCATTAGGCGCTCTCCCGCTCCTACCGCTCCCACTCCATATGCTTAGTGGAACTCTTCTGGACTCAACTATGGAGAGCTTGAGCTCCACCTGTTTCCTACCCCGGTGAGGGAGTCCACTGCACCAGTTGATGAGGAAGAGGAAGATACAGAGGAGTATGATGATGAGGACGGGGACGAGGAAGATGATGAGGACTATGAGTGATTCCTTGGGGCGCTAGCATTGCTCTTCTTCCTTTTTGGCATTTCGATGCCAAAGGGGGAGAAGTAGTTATATTAGGTCTTCATGGATTTGCATGGGTTGGGCGCGGATTTGCATGGGTCAGGCACAAGCATTTGCACATCGTTCCGGTCTTATTCTCGCTTGTGCCCATTTAGTGTTGAACTTTTATTCGTGATTTGTTTTGTATGAGAATATGTTGGTGTGTGGCACTGGAATTGTCCTATGAATTTATCTATTGGTGATTATGGATCCATCTATCTCATTGGTTATTGGTTATCCCTCTCACTATGGAAGGAGAATATCATTTTGTGGCCCGAAAGTTGGGGTGTCCAGGCAACGCGGTACCCAAGTTGCTTACAATCAGCTGTGTTGCCCAAAGTTCGCGTGCCAAATACTTAGAGGGTCTTTTTCGGCACGAATTCAACTTTACGTTTCAATATAAAATATCAGGCTAACGGCCGTCAAGTTGGGCCCCCCTATCAGTTCTCGCTGTTATGTCTCTCCTGTCACTTAGGCAGGGTGGCTGTCATGTAGGCTTGCAGCACTAGCACAGTGGATAGGACAACACCCCCTGCCCAGTGTATTGACGTGACAAAACAGGGCACATCTATCGGCGTTATAATTATTTTTTGTTTACTCAGAAGCTAGAATGGCCACTGCCACGCATCTCTCCTTGGACTTCCATCCCCGTCGTTCACCACTACCTTACAAGCGCATTGACGGTTCCACCATTCCCCTGCCTCGCAGAAACCACTCTTCTTCTTCCTGTCATCTGTCTTCTTCCCGTCTCCTTCTCTTTGCCGCCATGCAAGGTCGTCGCACTCTAGAGACAAGATTCACTACCCATGACAATAAGAAGATAGACGTTGTCTACACCAACGAGGAGGAGACAATGGTGCGAGTCCTGAGGATGTACGAGGGTTGGATTGAGAAAGACGAGGACAAGTTTGTGGGATTGGACCTCGAGTACACCCCGGAGCACCCATATGGAGGGAGTGAAGTCGCCGCGTTCAACTGGCCATGAGGAAACACGTCCTCGTCTACCACTTCTCCCGGTTTGTAGATCTGCTCTCTGTAGCTAACCACTTTTAGGGTTTTCTCCTCTTGTTCTTTATCCATTTGCTCATCTTGCAACTACTGGATTTTATTTAGGACCAAATAAATTATGACAAGACAATATTGAGAGTCTTGATCTTGCATTTACTAAACTTTTTAAAATTATATTCAGATGATGATATTGCATTGACAAAATATTTGTAGTTACAAATTTTGGTGATGACAAACTACATACTTTCAGGACTGACAGGAATTGTCCGGCGCTGCGCGAGTTCCTTGTAGAAAAGGGAATTGTTTTCTGCACTATCGATAATACAACTGATTTTTTGGTCTTTTATTGAGAGGGAATTATAATTCATGCGCACAACTAGATCGATATTCAGAGTCTTGTCAAGATCATAGGGGGCTCGAGGAAGGATGGAATGGCATCACTCGCAACTAGAATCCTTGATGAGTCGTATGACAGAATGAAGGCAGATTTCCCTACGGATAGGCACGATTTCTGGGACGAGTGGTCGTTGTCTGATATAAACCTGAAGTATGCAGCCATAGATGCTTACGTGACCTACCAGCTGTACAAGAAGATCCATTTTTTCTATGTTACCTCTTGTTTTGCCCTATTTGCAAGAGGGAAGACGAGCTTAGGGGAGCCCTTTGTAGAAAATGCAGAATAGCTGAGTTTGAAGCTGCATATGCAAAGGAAATGGTTGCATCTGAAGCAGCTGACAGAGAGGCTACAGAAGCAGCCGAAAGAGAGCTTGTAGCTCAAGTAGAAGCAGCTGACAGAGAGGCTGCAGCTGAAGCAGCAAACAGAGAGGCTGCATCTTCTAGCGGCAACAATTAGGTCTGTGATGCAACGCTAATTGTGCCGCAGGACGCTGAAGATAGGGAAGGCAAGTCAGATCCCAGGTGGGACGAAGCATTTCATGAGCTGTGGAGTGCCAATAATGTAAGATCCACCTGGAATGATCGCAGTTGGTCGCCTAGGAACGATGGCAAGCGCCTCAAGTGGGTTGATGAGAAGTGAATTAAATTTTACTTCTCAGTGTTATGTTTCTATTTTGTGGAACTCATTTATCTTATCAAGATGTCTAGTGCCTCAAGTGAGAGTAGTAAAATAATTTTAACCCTCTTTGTGTTATGTTTATGTATGTGTCTTTTAGCTTGTCAAGATGGTAGCTCGTTAACTGGCAGTTTGAAAGAGTACCCTTTTCCTCTCTCGCTAAACAGATATGTTTCATTTTGCCCAAATTGGTAGCAAATCTAGAGAAGATTCTCTCTTCGATAATTCATTCCCTTTAGGACCTCTTTTTGCCTCCGATCAGGTAGCAAATATAGAGCACCAAATCACACTAGGCAGAATACATTCATTTAGAAAACAAAACAAATGTAGATATAGCTGTGCGCAGCTATATAGGATATAGCGATAGAAAGTAGGTTGCTTAACGAGGTTCGATGCATTCAGCCAGAAATAGGATGCAAGCAAAATATAGAAAATCAAAAGAAGCTTCTTAGCAGCAGCAGCCACCGCAGCAGCAGGCACATTCAAGGCCTTCAAGCACCCGCGCCTCCGCATCCTCCCTCCGGCGCTTCCTCCACTTCTTGCTACCCAGTCCCTTAATCTTGGGGGCCTTGGGCCTGATTGGAGGCATGCGACCCTCTTTGATGGCCACCCACTAGAGGTATCGGAGGTGAATGCCGAGAGCCCGGTGTTCAGCTATGTAGGTGTTGATGTTCACGATCAAGCGCTCGCTGCCTTTGTGGATGCCAGAGCCCGGGGCCTCTGCATGCTTCAGTAAGGAGTTGAAGTTAGTGCCAGCGAGACTCACCCGGCAGAAGGGGCAGCGCTAATAGCCGCCCCTGAATAAGGCATCGTACTGACCGGCCCGTAGCCTCCTCAACACCTGACGAGTCTTGGTGTGCATGGACTCATCATCACTGCAGACGTCGTTGCCGGAAACCTACTGGAAGAAAAGGAAAATGGGGGAGTAGATGATGTAAGAAGATCGAGCAATCAAAATGTGAACAAGTGAATCCTAATAAACCAAGATCTAGCATCCAACGATGGGAACGGTAGAAGAACCAGGGGAGGGGAGCAAACCCTAGTTACCTCCGACCATGGGTCATCGATGTCGGTGTCATAGGGGTTCAACGGAGCGATGTACTTATCTGGATCGTAGGTGCCCGAGAAGTGCTTGATCTATTTGTGACCAACGGGGGCCTCCTCTTCGGAGGCTCCACCGGTAGCGGGGACGGGGGCCTGGACGAGAATGGCAGCTGCCATCGATGCCTCAACTGGGGCCTGGAAAGGGACGACGGCTTCTTTCAACACGTCGAGGGGGACCGGCAAGGAGACGGGAGCCTCCTCGCCGGCGGTGTCGGAGGCGACGACGGCCACCTTATCCTCCTCCGCCATCGCCGGCGCGGACGGGGTATTCTCGGGAGTTTGCGGATGCTGGTGGGACAGTGGAGAGGGTTGCGTGGGGAGAGTGATCGAGAGTGAGAGTGGGTGTGGGTGTGCGGAGAGAGTCTCTATAGTTAAGGTGGATGGAAGCAAGGCACGTTTTGTTGCACCACCGTGCAACGCGTCGTGCAGTCTACTGCACCGTGCACCGCGACACACGCACGGTACGTCACGTTTTTTCCCAGGCCATGCCTGGCAGTACTGTATTGAGCCGCATGCAAAGGGCGCATACACAATTTCTATGTATGAAGTTTGACACGGCCCTAAAATTGGCGATAGTTAAAAGTGGAAATGTAGAGGGGAAGGTAGGTGGCTGTACGGCGAGATTTTGTGGGGTTGTGCTAGATCGGGTAGACGGATGTGTTGATGACTGCAAGTGACTCGATGAAGGCGGAGACGTTAGGTCTCTTCAAGCTCAGCTCTTCGGCCTCCGGCTAGCGCGTGCAAGTTTCTTACGGTCAGGCCTAGTTGGAAGTGAGATTGAGAGCCGTTGCTTAAAAATGGGATATGTCTTATTAAAATCAAGTGGAAATAAATTGAAGCTGTCCATCGATGACCGTGCACCGATGATGCATGCGTTGTCGCGTAGTAGTAGCGGCAGTAGGCTTTTCAGACTTGATTAAACATGACATGACCGCTTGATGACTTTTTCCATGGACGGCATCGTGTTCCTTCTTGTAGAAGGCTCGCTGAGGTAGACGTCCGTGTTGTCTCACGCTGTACTGTGAAGAGCACGATGTGTGGAACGATCATCGTTGGATCACACAGAATCAACAGTTGGTGTGCACGATCCGTGTGACAACTATGGCAACCAATTAGGGAGTAGCAGACAGGGTGAGCACATGTTTGGGCTTCTATGAAAGATAGAGAGAGGGGGCAAAACTGAGTAGTATCAAAAAACCAAGGGCAAAACTGAGTAGTATAAAAATGGAAAGTGAGTGTCTTGTACAATGAAATACATCGTGGCATACATCAAAATATGCCAAGATAGATCCACTCGAGTTCATTGGATGTGTGTTCTTCTCATAAACCACATGGATCCACTAGAGTTCATTGCATGTGTGTTATTGTCATAAACCGCATGGATCCACTGGTGTCATCGCATGTGTGTTCTTTTCATAAACCACATGTTGAAACCACATAAGGATCCACCGGTGTCATTGGATGTGTGTTCTTTTCATGAACCACACCCAGTGTCATTGCATGTCTGTTCTTTTCATGAACCACACATGGATCCACCCAGTGTGATTGCATGTCTGTTCTTCTCACAAACCACATAAGGATCCACCAGAGTCATTGCATGTATGTTCTTTTCATGAACCACCCCCAGTATCATTGCATGTATGTTCCTCTAAAAAAACACACATGGATCCACCAGTGCCATTGCATGTGGTCATTGCATGTGTGTTCTTCTAAACAAACCACACATGGATCCATCAGGGTCATTGGATGTGTGTTCATTTCATGAACCACACCAAGTGTCATTGCATGTCTGTTCTTCTCACAAACAACATAAGGATCCACCAGTGTCATTGCATGTATGTTCTTTTCATGAACCACACCCAGTATCATTGCATGTCTGTTCCCCTAAACAAATCACACGTGGATCCACCAGTGTCATTGCATGTGGTCATTGGATGTGTGTTCTTCTCACAAACCACACATGGATCCACCAGTGTCATTGGATGTCTGTTCTTTTCATGAACCACACCCAGTGTCATTGCATGTATGTTCTTCTCACAAACCACATAGGGATAAACTAGTGTCATTGCATGTATGTTCTTCCCACAAACCCCACATGGATCCACCAGTGTCATTGGATGTATGTTCTTCTCATGAACCACAGCTAGAGTCATTGCATGTGTGTTCTTCTCACAAACCACATAAGGATCCACCAGTGTCATTGGATGTGTGTTCTTTTCATGAACCACACCCAGTGTCATTGGATGTGTGTTCTTCTCACAAACCACATAAGGATCCACTAGTGTCATTGCATGTCTGTTCTTCTCATGAACCACCGCTAGATTCATTGCATGGTTGTTCTTCTCATGAACGACACATGGATACACCAGTGTCACTGGATGTGTGTTCTTTTCATGAACCACAGCTAGTGTCATTGGATGTGTGTTCTTCTCACAAACCACACATGGATCCACCTGTGTCATTGCATATATGTCCTTCTCATGAACCACATCTAGAGCCATCGCATGTCTGTTCTTCTCACAAACCATATAACTATCCACCAGTGTCATTGCATGTCTGTTCTTCTCATGAACCACAGCTAGAGTCATTGCATGTCTGTTCTTCTCACAAACCACATAAGAATCCACCAGTGTCATTGGATGTGTGTTCTTTTCATGAACCACACCCAATGTCATTGGATGTGTGTTCTTCTCACAAACCACACATGGATCCACCAGTGTCATTGCATGTATGTTCTTCTCATGAACCACACATGGATCCACCTAGTGTTATTGCATGTCAGTTCTTCTTACAAACCACATAAGGATCCACAAGTGTCATTGCTTGTCTGTTCTTTTCATGAACCACTCCCAGTATCATTGCATGTATGTTCCTCTAAACAAACCACACATGGATCCACCAGTGTCATTGGATGTGTGTTCTTCTCACAAACCACACATGGATCCACCAGTGTCATTGGATGTCTGTTCTTTTCATGAACCACACCCAGTGTCATTGCATGTCTATTCTTCTCCCAAAACAGACAGGGATACACCAGTGTCATTGCATGTCTGTTCTTCTCATGAACCACATCTAGAGTCATCGCATGTCTGTACTTATCACAAACCACATAAGGATACACCAGTGTAATTGCATGTATGTTCTTCTCATGAACCACATCTAGAGTCATTGCATGTCTATTCTTCTCACAAACCACATAAGGATTCACCAGTGTCATTGGATGTGTGTTATTTTCATGAACCACACCTAGTGTCATTGGATGTGTGCTCTTCTCACAAACCACATAAGGATCCACCAGTGTCATTGCATGTCTGTTCTTCTCATGAACCATAGCTAGAGTCATTGCATGTCTGCTCTTCTCACAAACCACATCAGGATCCACCAGTGTCATTGGATGTGTGTTCTTTTCATGAACCACAGCCAGTGTCATTGGGTGTGTGTTCTTCTCTCAAACCACACATGGATCCACCAGTGTCATTGCATGTCTATTATTTTCATGGACCACACATGGATCCACCCAGTGTGATTTCATGTCAGTTCTTCTCACAAACCACATAAGGATCCACAAGTGTAATTGCATGTTTGTTCTTTTCATGCACCACACCCATTATCATTGCATGTATGTTCCTCTAAACAAACCACACATGGATCCACCAGTGTCATTGCATGTGGTCATTGCATGTGTGTTCTTCTAAAAAAACCACACATGGATCCACCAGTGTCATTGGATGTGAGTTCTTTCCATGAACCACACCCAGTGTCATTCCATGTCTGTTCTTCTCACAAATGACACATAGGGATACACCAGTGTCACTGGATGTGTGTACTTTTCATGAACCACACATGGATCCACCAGTGTCATTGGATGTCTGTTCTTTTCATAAACCACAACTAATGTCATTGTATGTGTGTTTTTCTCACAAAACACACATGGATCCACCAGTGTCATTGCATGTATGTCCTTCTCATGAACCACATCTAGAGTCATCGCATGTCTGTTCTTCTCACAAACCACATAAAGATCCACCAGTGTCATTGCATGTGTGTTCTTTTCACAAACCATAGCTAGCGTCATTGCATGTATGTTCTTCTCACAAACCACATAAGGATACACTAGTGTCATTGCATGTCTGTTCTTTTCATGAACCGCACCCAGTGTCACTGGATGTGTGTTCTTATCACAAACCACATAAGGATCCACCAGTGTCATTGGATGTGTGTTCGTTTCATGAACCACACGGTGTCATTGGATGTCTGTTCTTTTCATAAACCACATAAGGATCCACCAGTGTCATTGGATGTGTGTTCTTTCCATGAACCACACCCAGTGTCATCGCATGTCTGTTCTTCTCACAAAACACACATTGTTCGACCAGTGTCATTGGATGTGTGTTCTTTTCACAAACCATAGCTAGAGTCATTGCATGTGTGTTCTTCTCGCAAACCACATAAGGATACACCAGTGTCATTGCATGTGTGTTCTTTTCACAAACCCCAGCTAGAGTCATTGCATGTGTGTTCTTCTCACAAACCTCATAAGGATACACTAGTGTCATTGCATGTGTGTTCTTTTCACAAACCACAGCTAGAGTCATTGCATGTGTGTTCTTCACACAAACCACGTAAGGATACACAAGTGTCATTGGATGTGTGTTCTTTTCAGGAACCACACCCTGTGTCATTGGATGTGTGTTCTTCTCACAAACCACATATGGATCCACCAGTGTCATTGCATGTGTGTTCTTCTCATGAACCACAGCTAGAGTCATTGCATGTATGTTCTTCTCACAAACCACATAAGGATCCACCAGTGTCATTGGATGTGTGTTATTTTCATGAACCACACCCAGTGTCATTGGATGTGTGTTCTTCTCACAAACCACACATGGATCCACCAGTGTCATTGCATGTCTGTTCTTTTCATGAGCCACACATGGATCCACCTAGTGTGATTGCATGTCTGTTCTTCTCACAAACGACATAAGGATCCACCAGAGTCATTGCATGTCTGTTATGAGCCACACCTAGTAGCATTGCATGTCTGTTCCTCTAAACAAACCACACATGGATCCACCAGTGTCATTGCATGTGGTCATTGCATGTGTGTTCTTCTAAACAAACCACACATGGATCCATCGATGTCATTGGATGTGTGTTCTTTTCATGAACCACACCTAGTGTCATTGCATGTATGTTCTTCTCACAAACCACATAAGGATCCACCAGTGTCATTGCATGTCTATTCTTTTAATGAACGACACCCAGTATCATTGCATGTCTGTTCCTCTAAACAAACCACACATGGATCCACCAGTGTCATTGCATATGTGTATTTTTCATGAACAACACACATTGTGATTGGATTTTTGTTCTTCTCACAAACCACATAAGGATCCACCAGTGTCATTGGATGTGTGCTCTTCTCATGAACCACACCCAGTGTCATTGGATGTGTGTTCTTCTCACAAACCACACATGGATCCACTAGTGTCACTGCGTGTCTGTTCTTTTCATGAACCACAGCTAGAGTCATCGCATGTCTATTCTTCTGACAAACCACATATGGATCCACCAGTGTCATTGAATGTCTGTTCTTCTCATGAACCACAGCTAGAGTCATCGCATGTTTGTTCTTCTCGCAAACCACATAAGGACCCACCGGTGTCACTGGATGTCTGTTGTTTTCATGAACCACACCTAGTGTCATTGTATGTATGTTCTTCTCTCAAACCACATAGGGATCCACCCGTGTCATTGCATGTCTGTTCTTCTCATGAACCACATCTAGAGTCATCGCATGTGTGTTCTTCTCACAAACCACATAAGGATACACCAGTGTAATTGCATGTATGTTCTTCTCACCAACCACATCTAGAGTCATTGCATGTCTGTTCTTCTCACAAACCTCATAAGGATCCACCAGTGTCATTGGATGTGTGTTCATTTCAGGAACCACACTGTGTCATTGGATGTCTATTCTTTTCATAAACCAAATAAGGATCTGCCAGTGTCATTGTATGTGTGTTCTTTTCATGAACCACACCCAGTGTCATTGCATGTGTGTTCTTCTAACAAACCACACATGGATCCACCAGTGTCATTGGATGTCTGTTCTTTTCACAAACCATAGCTAGAGTCATTGCATGTGTGTTCTTCTCACAAACCACATAAGGATACACCAGTGTCATTGTGTTGGAGATATGCCCAAGAGGCAATAATAAAAGTGGTTATTATTATATCTTTGTGTTTATGATGAATGTTTACATCCCATGCTATAATTGTATTATTAGGAAACACTAATACATGTGTGTTTTGTAAACATAAAAGAGTCCCTAGTAAGCCTCTTGTTGAACTAGCTTGTTGATTAATTGATGATCATGGTTTCCTGATCATGGACATTGGATGTGATTAATAACAAGGTTATATCATTAGGAGAATGATGTGATGGACACACACCCATAGTAAGCGTAGCGTAATATCAAGTCATTAAGTTTGTATTGGTATAAGCTTTCAAATGCATTGTAACCTAATCCTTCGACCATGAGGTTATGTTAATCACCATCACTGGATGGATACTTTGATGACATCAAACACCGCTTCGTAACTGGGTGGTTATAAAGGTGTTATTGGGTATTCTGAAAGTATGTGTTGAAGCGCATGGACCAAGATTGGGATTTGTCCATCCATATGACAGATAGATATGCTCTGGGCCCTCTCGGTGGAATGTCATCTAGTTAGCTTGCAAGCATGTGACTGGGTCACAAGGGATGACATAACATGGAACGAGTAAAGAGTACTTATCAGTAACGAGGTAGAACTAGGTATGGAGATACCGACGATCAAACCTCGGATAAGTATAGTATCGCGTGACAAAGGGAATTGGTTTCGTATGTTAATGGTTCTATCGATCACGAAGTCATCGTTGAGTATGTGGGAGCCGTTATGGATCTCCAGATCCCGCTGATGGTTATTGATCGGAGAGGTGTCTTCATCATGTCTGCATATTCACGAACCGTAGGGTGACACACTTAAGGTTCGAAGTTGTTTTAAGTAGATATGGAATGTGCGTTGGAGGCCGAATGTTGTTCGGAGTCTCGGATTGGATCCGGGACATCACGAGGAGATCCGGAATTGTCCGGAGAATAAGATTCATATATTGGGGATCATTTTCTGAGTTATGAAATGTTCCGGAGTATTTGTATGAGGATTCTAGAAGGTTTCAGAATGTTCCGGAAGGTTCTGGAAGATTTCTTGGAGTTTGCTTGAAAACCAAGAAAGGATCAAGGAGTCCTTGTGGGGCAAGACAAGGAGTCGTGGGGGAGGAGGACTCCTCCCCCCCTCCCAATCCGCCGGCCAAGGAAGGGAAGGGAGTCCTACTAGGACTCCCCCTCCCATGGCGCCTCCCTCCTTTAAATAGAGGGGTGGAGGCGCCACCCCCTGGCCTCCTCTCCAGTACACCAGACCTAGCCGCCTCTCTCCTCCTCCTTTCTTCTGCTCAGGCTTAGGCAAAGCCCTGCAGAATTCTCTACTCCACCACCACCACCACGCCATCGTGCTGCTGGGATTCCGTGGATAAGATCTACTACCTCCGCTGCTCGCTGGAACGAGGAGAGGAAGGTCTGCTTCGACTCCGCACGTGTGACCGACTGTGGAAGCGCTGCCGGAACGCGGCGCCGGAAGGATCGTCCACTCGATCTTGAGGTCGGCAAGTGATCGACTACATCAACCACGAGATCCAATCTCGTAACGCTTTCGGATCTACAAGGGTTAGTACAGATCTATCTCGTTGCACATGTCTAATAGATTAGATCTTGGCTTTTATCTACATTAGATCTGGGTTTTGTTCGTTCTTGCGGTAGAAATTTTTTGTTTTCCATGCTACGAACCCATCACATTGCATGTGTGTTCTTTTCACAAACCACAGCTAGAGTCATTGCATGTGTGTTCTTCACACAAACCACATAAGGATACACCAGTGTCATTGGATGTGTGTTCTTTTCATGAACCACACCCTGTTTCATTGGATGTGTGTTCTTCTCACAAACCACATATGGATCCACCAGTGTCATTGCATGTGTGTTCTTCTCATGAACCACAGCTAGAGTCATTGCATGTATGTTCTTCTCACAAACCACATAAGGATCCACCAGTGTCATTGGATGTGTGTTCTTTTCATGAACCACACCCAGTGTCATTGGATGTGTGTTCTTCTCACAAACCACACATGGATCCACCAGTGTCAGTGCATGTCTGTTCTTTTCATGAACCACACATGGATCCACCCAGTGTGATTGCATGTCTATTCCTCTCACAAACGACATAAGGATCCACCAGAGTCATTGCATGTCTGTTATGAGCCACACCTAGTAGAATTGCATGTTTGTTCCTCTAAACAAACCACACATGGATCCACCAGTGTCATTGCATGTGGTCATTGCATGTGTGTTCTTCTAAACAAACCACACATGGATCAATCAATGTCATTGGATGTGTGTTCTTTTCATGAACCACACCTAGTGTCATTGCATGTATGTTCTTCTCACAAACCACATAAGGATCCACCAGTGTCATTGCATGTCTGTTCTTTTAATCAACCACACCCAGTATCATTGCATGTCTGTTCCTCTAAACAAACCACACATGGATCCACGAGTGTCATTGCATATGTGTCCTTTTCATGAACAACACACATTGTCATTGGATTTCTGTTCTTCTCACAAACCACATAAGGATCCACCAGTGTCATTGGATGTGTGCTCTTCTCATGAACCACACCCAGTGTCATTGGATGTGTGTTCTTCTCACAAACCACACATGGATCCACTAGTGTCACTGCGTGTCTGTTCTTTTCATGAACCACAGCTAGAGTCATCGCATGTCTATTCTTCTCACAAACCACATATGGATCCATCAGTGTCATTGAATGTGTGTTCTTCTCATGAACCACATCTAGAGTCATCGCATATTTGTTCTTCTCGCAAACCACATAAGGACCCACCGGTGTCATTGGATGTCTGTTGTTTTCATGAACCACACCTAGTGTCATTGGATGTCCGTTCTTCTCACAAACCACATAGGGATCCACCCGTGTCATTGCATGTCTGTTCTTCTCATGAACCACATCTAGAGTCATCGCATGTGTGTTCTTCTCACAAACCACATAAGGATACACCAGTGTAATTGCATGTATGTTCTTCTCACCAACCAAATCTAGAGTCATTGCATGTCTGTTCTTCTCACAAACCTCATAAGGATCCACCAGTGTCATTGGATGTGTGTTCTTTTCAGGAACCACACACAGTGTCATTGGATGTCTATTCTTTTCATAAACCAAATAAGGATCTACCAGTGTCATTGTATGTGTGTTCTTTTCATGAACCACACCCCGTGTCATTGCATGTGTGTTCTTCTAACAAACCACACATGGATCCACCAGTATCATTGGATGTCTGTTCTTTTCACAAACCACAGCTAGAGTCATTGCATGTGTGTTCTTCTCACAAACCACATAAGGATACACCAGTGTCATTGCATGTGTGTTCTTTTCACAAACCACAGCTAGAATCATTGCATTTATGTTCTTCTCACAAACCACATAAGGATCCACTAATATCATTGCATGTGTGTTCTTTAGATGAACCATAGCTAGAGTCATTGCATGCCTGTTCTTCTCACAAACCACACATGGATCCACCAGTGTCACTAGATGTTTGTTCTTTTCATGAACCACACCTAGTGTCATCGCATGTCTGTTCTTCTCATGAACCACATCTAGAGTAATGGCATGTTTGTTATTCTCACAAACAACATAAGGATCCACCAGTGTCATTGGATGTGTGTTCTTTTCATGAACCACACCGTGTCATTGGATGTCTGTTCTTTTCATTAACCACAACTTGTGTCATTGCATGTTTGTTCTTTTCATAAACCACTCGGATCTACCAGTGTCATTGCATGTGTGTTCTTTTCACAAACCACATAAGGATCCACCAGTGTCATTGGATGTGTGTTCTTCTCACAAACCACATAAGGATCCACCAGTTTCATTGGATGTGTGTTCTTTTCATGAACCACACACAATGTCATTAGATGTATGTTCTTTTCATAAACGACATAAGGATCCACTAGTGTCATTGGATGTGTGTTCTTTTCATGAACCACACCTAGTGTCATTGCATGTGTGTTATTCTAACAAACCACATATCGATCCACCAGTGTCATTAGATGTGTGTTCTTTTTACAAACCATAGCTAGAGTCATTGCATGTGTGTTCTTCTCACAAACCACATAAGCATACACCAGTGTCATTGCATGTGTGTTATTTTCACAAACCACAGCTAGAGTCATTGCATGTGTGTTCTTCTCACAAACCACATAAGGATACACCAGTTTCATTGCATGTGTGTTCTTTTCACAAACCACAGCTAGAGTCATTACATGTGTGTTCTTCTCACAAACCACATAAGATACACCAGTGTCATTGGATGTGTGTTCTTTTCATGAACCACACCCTATGTCATTGGATGTGTGTTCTTCTCACAAACCACATAAGGATCCACCAGTGTCATTGCATGTCTGTTCTTCTCATGAACCACCGCTAGAGTCATTGTATGTCTGTTCTTCTCATGAACCACACATGGATCCACCAGTGTCATTGGATGTGTGTTCTTTTCATGAACCACAACTAGTGTCATTGGATGTGTATTCTTCTCACGAACCACACATGGATCCACCAATGTCATTGCATGTCTATCCTTCTCATGAACCACATCTAGAGTCATCGAATGTCTGTTCTTCTCACAAACCACAAATGGATCCACCAGTGTCATTGCATGTCTGTTCTTTTCATGAACCACAGCTAGAGTCATCGCATGTCTGTTCTTCTCACAAACCACATAGGGATCCACCAGTGTCATTGCATGTCTGTTATTCTCATGAACCACATCTAGAGTCATCGCATGTGTGTTCTTCTCACAAACCACATATGGATCCACTAGTGTCATTGCATGTCTGTTCTTCTCATGAACCACATCAAGAGTCATTGCATGTGTGTTCTTCTCACAAACCACAAAGGATCCACCAATGTCATTGGATGTGTGTTCTTTTCATGAACCACACCCAGTGTCATTGGATGTGTGTTTTTCTCAGAAACCACACATGGATCCACCAGTGTCATTGCATGTCTCTTCTTTTCATGAACCACACATGGATCCACCAGTGTGATTGCATGTCAGTTCTTCTCACAAACCACATAAGGATCCACTAGTGTCATTGGATTTCTGTTTTTTCATGAACCACACCTAGTATCATTGCATGTATGTTCCTCTGAACAAACCACACATGGATTCACCAGTGTCATTGCATGTGGTCATTGGATGTGTGTTCTTCTAAACAGACCACACATTGATCCATCAGTGTCATTGGATGTCTGTTCTTTTCATGAACCACACCCAGTGTCATTCCATGTATGTTCTTCTCACAAACTTCATAGGGATACACCAGTCTAATCGCATGTCAGTTCTTCTCACAAACCACATAAGGATCCACTAGTGTCATTGCATTTCTGTTTTTTCATGAACCACACCTAGTATCATTGCATGTATGTTCCTCTTAACAAACCACACATGGATTCACCAGTGTAATTGCATGTGGTCATTGGATGTGTGTTCTTCTAAACAGACCACACATTGATCCATCAGTGTCATTGGATGTCTGTTCTTTTCATGAACCACACCCAGTGTCATTCCATGTATGTTCTTCTCACAAACCACATAGGGATACACCAGTGTAATCGCATGTCTGTTCTTCTCACAAACCACACATGGATCCACTAGTATCATTGGATGTACGTTCTTCTCATGAACCACAGCTAGAGTCATTGCATGTGTTTACCACATAAGGATCCACCAGTGTCATTGGATGTGTGTTCTTTTCATGAACCACACCCAGTGTCATTGGATGTGTGTTCTTCTCACAAACCACACATGGATCCACCCAGTGTCATTGCATGTGTGTTCTTCGCACAAACCACATAAGGATCCACCAGTGTCATTGCATGTCTATTCTTTTGATGAAGCACACCCAGTATCATTGCATGTTTGTTCCTCTAAAACAACCACACATGGATCCACAAGTGTCATTGCATGTGTGTTCTTTTCATGAACCACACACAGTGTCATTGGATGTATGTTCTTCTCACAAACCACATAAGGATCCACAAGTGTCATTGGATGTGTGCTCTTCTCTTGAACCACACCCAGTGTCATTGGATGTGTGTTCTTCTCACAAACCACACACGGATCCACCAGTGTCATTGCATGTCTGTTCTTTTCATGAACCATAGCTAGAGTCATCGCATGTCTGTTCTTCTCACAAATCACATAGGGATCCACCAGTGTCATTGCATGTCTGTTATTCTCATGAACCACATCTAGAGTCATCGCACGTGTGTTCTTCTCACAAACCACATAAGGATACACCAGTGTAATTGCATGTCTGTTCTTCTCATGAACCACATCTAGAGTCATTGAATGTATGTTCTTTTCACAAACCACAGAAGGATCCACCAGTGTCATTGGATGTGTGTTCTTTTCATGAACCGCACACAATTTCAATGGATGTCTATTCTTTTCATAAACCACATAAGGATCCACTAGTGTCATTGGATGTGTGTTATTTTCGTGATCCACACCCAGTGTCATTGCATGTGTGTTCTTCTAACAAACCACACATGGATCCACCAGTGTCATTGGATGTGTGTTCATTTCACAAACCACAGCTAGAGTCATTGCATGTGTGTTCTTCTCACAAACCACATAAGGATACACTAGTGTCATTGCATGTGTGTTCTTTTCACAAACCACAGCTAGAGTCATTGCATGTATGTTCTTCTCATAAACCACATAAGGATCCACCAGTGCCATTGCATGTGTGTTCTTTTCATGAACCACACCCAGTATCATTGGATGTATGTTCTTCTCACAAACCACACATGGATTCACCAGTGTCATTGCATGTGTGTTCTTTTCATGAACCACAGCTAGAGTCAGTGCATGTCTTTTCTTCTCACAAACCACACATGGATCTACCAGTGTCACTAGATGTGTGTTCTTTTCATGAACCACACAGAGTGTCATCGCATGTCTGTTCTTCTCATGAACCACATCTAGAGTCATTGCATGTCTGTTCTTCTCACAAACCACATAAGGATCCACCAGTGTCATTGGATGTGTGTTCTTTTCATGAACCACACACAGTGTCATTGGATGTCTATTCTTTTCATAAACTACATATGGATCCACTAGTGTCATTGGATGTGTGTTCTTCTCACAAACCACATAAGGATCCACTAGTGTCATTGGATGTGTGTTCTTTTCATGAGCCACACACAGTGTCATTGGATGCATGTTCTTTTCATAAACCACATAAGGATCCTCCAGTGTCATTGGATGTGTCTTCTTTTCATGAACCACACCCAGTGTCATTGCATGTGTATTCTTCTAACAAACCACACATTGATCCACCAGTGTCATTGGATGTGTGTACTTTTCACAAACCACAGGTAGAGTCATTGCATGTGTGTTCTTCTCACAAACCACATAAGAATACACCAGTGTCATTGCATGTGTGTTCTTTTCACAAACCAGAGCTAGAGTCATTGCATGTGTGTTCTTCTCACAAACCACATAAGGATACACCAGTGTCATTGCATGTGTGTTCTTTTCACAAACCACAGCTAGAGTCATTACATGTGTGTTTGTCGTGGTGGTGTCACGGCAGATGCCATGTATAGGCTAAATGTGGGGACTAAATGCACTAGGGGTATCCAGGGAGGGATAGTGTGGTGATTCCACACACGGAAGCTTTGTATTTGATTCACCTTCACAGATTACAAGTGCTCCTAGAGCTGTATCGGGGAGAGGAGGAAGAAAGAACTCTCTTACTCTCGCCACTAGCTAGCCCTCAGAGCAATCTCCCAGAAATCAACCCCTTGTACAGAAGCCCTAGCCCTCCTTATATAGGGGTGGCTAGGTCTCCACTTAGGGCACACGTGGAGGCATATTCCAGGGAATATGCCTCCTCCCAAAATAGTAAGCCGATCGGGTTACTTTTCCCTCGCGTCACCCATGTAGAGGCTACGTGAGCCTCTGCGGCGCCTGCGTCACCCGACATTAGCTTCATCACCTTTGTCGGCCATGCCTCGGTGGTCCGGCCTCTATCCGCTTCGCTCACGCTCGGCGTACAGTAGCCACCTTTTGACCAGCGAGATACCTTCCTTCTCTTGCAAGCTTGATATAACCCGGATCCTACATAGTTGATCCGGCCATACATGTTCCTGCATACAAGTTAGATATATCTTACCGACATACGGCTTAAGTCAGTTGAGACCAAGTAAGGTGGACGTCCCTGGTCCAGGTTATTCCGTGATCCGGCCTGCCTTGAGGTGACTCGGCCAGCATTTGCTTTGACCTTGCCAAACCTCGGCTAACTCGGCATTTATACCCCGGCGTGACCCTACCCGGGGGTATCCCCCCAACATTAGTCCCCGAAGTTGGTGCAGTCTTAGCTGCCTTAGCCGCTAAGGCCACAGCAGGTTCAATTTCACTGAGCTCTGTGTTCCGTTTCCGAGTTACCTCTTTTCTCGGATATTATGGACTTACTTTCCCTTGGCACATTCCAAAATTTTCACTTGCTGGCCGGGTTAACACGTTCCCATCCGGGTCGTTCTTCCTTCTCTCGTACGCTTCCCCACGTGGAGGCTAATCATCACATCGCCTCATTTTAAGGGCCAGCTACAGTAACCGCCACAGTAATTGTCAGTTATCACTGTAGCGCACGTCACATCATGCCTGCCTCCTCGTTAACTTCATCATAACGTCATGTCATGGGATCCGCTGCGCCCTATGGCCTTCCGTGTGGCTCGATGCTGATTGGTCAATCCAGGTTGTACACGGCCACACGGTGTGGCCCGCCCGCAAACGCGATCCCACTACCCCCTCGTGGGGGTGGTTAAATAGGGGAGGGGCGCGCCGCTTGGGTATTTTCCCCACTTCCACGCCCCTCTGCCTCTACTTCCTCTTCTTCTTCTCCCGCGACAGCGCTGCTGCCACCGCGCCTGAGTAGCAGCGCTACCGCCACACTGCCTCCACGCTCACCAGCGTCGCCGCCGCCTCCATGCATCTCTTCCGCCACGGGTAGCTGCTAGTCTAGGCCACTGCCACCCACCACCGCTAGCGCCAGTGAGGGCAGTGAACTCGAGATGACTGAGGAGGAGCTCGCCGTCGCCGAGCAAGAGATGGAGGAAGATGCTGCGAGCACCGACCGCGGCGCGTGCGCAGGCTCCTGGGTCTGCCAGGATGACCTGGATTGGCTCTACCAGACCAGGCGCATCCCGGAGGGCGTCGCCGCGCGCCTCGCCTCCTCCGAGCTTGCCCCCTCACCCAATCCGGGTGAGTATGTTGTGTTCCTATCACACTTCCAGCGGGGGTTCGGTTTGCCAGTTAGCGATTTTTTCCACGACTGGTTGAACACATACGAGCTCCAGCCGCATCACCTTCCAGCCAACGCCATCACATCTCTCTCCGCCTTCGCCTCTACCATCGAGGGCTATGCCGGATTATGGCACAAAGGAGCTATGGATCCGGTTCTTTGGCCTCCGCCGGAATGTAATTCCGAATGTAGAACTAGATTCGGAGGACAAACAACTCACGCAGTTCGGTGCTGCGTCAATTTCTCCCCGGAGGCTGTCCGTCTTCCCCCAAGTTACTGGGATGGACTCCTGCAAGGGATGGGCCCGGACCTTCTTCTATGTCCGGAACAGCACCACCGAAGATCTGATCTGGCTGCGCCCCTATACTCCGGGTCCTCCTAACCCGGAATTGTGGGACGTTATCCCCAAGAAGTACACAGTGTTGGCCAACCAAGTTAACAAGAGGTTCAAGGAGCTGAAGGACCTCGGATTGCGCAACGAGGACGCCATGATCACATTCGTCCGCAACCGGATCTCCCCCTCCAGAAACACACACATAAAGTGTGCCACATGAGCTGGGGCCGCGACCCCAACCGGACCTCGTCTTTCGAGTTAAGTAATACAGAGATCTACTGCTGGGTCAAGGCCCTATTCACCACCCACAAGGACTTCTCCTCTGAGTGGACGTGGGGGATTGAACACTTCTGCCGGGATAGGCTTCCTCCTTCGGTAAGTCTCGTACCCCAAACTCTATTCCGAATTGAATCATAAGTCGGTCTTTTTGTTGTAGATTTTAATCCTGTTTCCTTTCCTTTTCCTTAGATGTTTCTTCAGCAAACCATCGAGGATGGCACCGACCCTACCCTCAAATGGGCGCCTGACCGGGACACCTCGGACGAGGAAGAACCTGATCAGGAGATGTTCCTTCCGATGTTGGACGCGACCATGCGACCCACCGGTAAACTCTCTTCTATTAGAGATTGGCCCGACGATGAGGATGATTCGGATGTTGAGGTGATGGAAGCATTTGACGTTGTCCCCCTTTCTTATGCTTTTCCGGCATCAGCTAACCCCGGTGGGCAGATCCATGAAGATCCTCCCCTTGCCGTGGGTGATCCTGTTCCGGTTGCGCCGAAGAAGAAAAGGGGAGCCGCATCAACCTCTTCCTCCGGACCTTCTCAGCCCGCCAAAAGGCGAAAGAAGTCCGAAGACAAAACTGCCACCAAGCCTGCAACCAAGGCCATAGCTCGGAGGGCTCGGAAGCCCAAGGAGCCCCTGACGTCGGATGAGTAAGTCTCTTCTCCCTTTACTATTTACTTGTCCTTATTTTATTACATCTTCTTATTCAACAATGTTTGATTTGGCAGGGCCGCGGTGGAGGTCCCACAAAGTGGATCCGACATTGCCTCCCCACTTCGACACAGCCCTTCTCCCCCTCGTGGCGAGGATTCACGCCCGCTGAGCCCAATCCCGGAGGGTTCAGCGGTTGCTCTGGTTTCCACCCCACCTCGTCAAGAAGAGGGCAACCCTGGAGCGGGGGAGACCGGCTCTGCCAAGACAACGGCCACCACTACTTCGGCTCCGCTGCAACCAGCTACCACTGAGGTTCCCTCAGTACCTCCACCGAAGAAGAAACCAGCACCAGTATCAGCACCAACTCCGGCACCAGCAGCAAAAGCAACATCAGCAGCACCAAGCCCCTCCGCCTCGTCCGAGTCTTCTCAGTCTCAGTGAGAAAGCACCAAGGTCGCTCCCAAGGGTAAATCTGCTGCAACAACTTCCACTTCTCAGCAGCAGCCTAAGGGCAAAAATACCTCTGACGCCACTAGGGCAGCGTCCATCGAGGCTGCACAGCGCACGCTCGCGTCCATGCTCCCGAAGAAGACTCCGCCACCGAAGGGCGCCCTTGCCGAGCCAGCTGATGCGCAACAACTTGTTTTGCACACCAGCCCGGCCCTTGCTCAGGTTGAGAGGAGGGAGGCGCATGCCAAGGGTTTAGTGGCGCCGCACATGCTCAGCGGCAAGCGATACCCTCCGACCTTGATCGAGTTTGTAAACAACTGGAACAAGGCGGAGTTCATCCACAACGACGATCTCCCAGAGAAGTTCGGTCCCGACGAGTTTTCTGCGCAGATGAATACTGCCGCCAAGGCCATTAACCTTGCGGGTCGGATGATGGAGGTACGTTACTTCATTTGTTCCTTAAGATGTTGTAGATATTAGCGATATAACCATTAGTCCCCGAGCCTCTGAGGGAGTAACTTGTTACTCGACCGGATGCTCCTTAGAAAACTAACGTAGCTCCTTGATAACTTCGAATATGCACACACCTAGAGCCGGGTTAAGTTCCACTTGGCCCGGATCTTTGTACGCTTCGAATATGCACACACCTAGAGCCGGGTTAAGTTCCACTTGGCCCGTATTTTGTACACTTCGAATATGCACACACCTAGAGCCGGGTTAAGTTCCACTTGGCCTAGATTTTGTACACTTCGAATATGCACACACCTAGAGCCGGGTTAAGTTCCACTTGGCCCGAATGTTGTACACTTCGAATATGCACACACCTAGAGCCGGGTTAAGTTCCACTTGGCCCGGATCTTGTACACTTCGAATATGCACACATCTAGAGCCGGGTTAAGTTCCACTTGGCCCGGATTTCGTACACTTCGAATATGTACACACCTAGATCCGGGTTAAGTTCCACTTGCCCCGGATTTTGTACACTTCGAATATGCACAAGACTAAGCTACCTTTTTGTACTCCTTTTAGGTGACCACCAACCGCCGGAGCGCTGAGTTTCAGCGTCTACTGGACACTCACAAGATGCTGTGGGCAAAACATAGTGCACTTCTCGCTGAACACGAGAAAAGGGGTAAGTTTCTTCCTCGACATTTCTCCATTTTCCTTCATGTTTTCAGCCGCACTAACCCATCATTCGATTTTCGCAGCTGGGGTGGAGGCTGAGAACACGATCATGAGGAAAAATTTGGATCAAATCAAGGGAAAGTTATTCTTGCTCAACCTTGCTATGCTTTCCATCTCCTTTCCTCCTTGGCTCGGCAAACATTCATACCTCGGCTCTGCCAGGTCAACAAACTATTTCAGCATCTCTTGAAGATAGTGTGCCCGTGCCTGATATGATGCTGCATTTTCTCGAACAAGCAGGGCAGCATCAGGTCGAACTTAAGAAGAAAGACGACGAGCTTGCCCACCTCCGAGCCAAAGATGATGAGATTGCCAAGCTCAAGGCAGATATGAAGAAGCTAAAAGCGCAGCACCAAGCCGAACTTCAAAAAGCTGGCCAGGACTATACTGAAGAGCGGGAGTGCCTCACCCTCCAGATTTCCAAGGAACAAGAGCTTCTCTAGGAGGCCGACGTCAAACTCGAGTCGGCGAACACTGAACTTGTGCAGCTTCTCAAAAGGCGCAATGACTGTACCAAGGAGTTAACCCGGATCCACAGCCATATTTCCCGTAAGTTATTTTCCTTCGTCCGGCATACTTCTCCGGGTTGCTTCTCATGTCTTTTCCTTACTTGTTTCTCTTGTCTTGTTTTCAGGCAAATTTCCAGAGGGCAACGCCATTGCGAGCACCGCTGTTGCTAAGTTCCACCGGGAGAGGGGTACCCCCATTGCTCCTGACGCTGAAGAAATTCCCTATGACATGGAGGACCTATTGGTCAGCTTGTCTTCTCGCGTGGAAATCATGAAGAACTATGGCAAAGATATCCTTGACGTGGCAGTTCGGATCTTCAACGCCTTTTGGCCTCAGGAAGATACTCCGGAGGGGACCGCATTTCTCGTCGACAAATTGATGGAATGCGAGACCCAACTCGACCTTTGGAGGGAATCTGCTGGCCGTGCCGGAGCTGAGACCATTCTCCACTACGTGCTTGTGTGGTACAAGAAGATCGACCTCAATCTCCTAGTGTGCATGCGCACCGGATCCAAATGGTCCAGCGACCCGGAGTGGATTGCTCAGCGCAAGGCTTGCGCCCATAGCCTCATCGAATATGCCCCCATTCATGAATGGAATGAGGGTCCGAGCTTCCTTGGTGCTGCTGATGCCGAAAATGCTGAAAACGCAGAAGATGGTTCGGATGAAGATGAAGAGGACGATGCCTCAGACGTCGAAGATAGCGAAGATGACGCCGAACTTCCTCCTCCTGCTGGTCCTTGAGCGAAAAACTTTAAAGTTTGTCAGATCCCCGGTATGCCGGGTGCAGTTGCATCAAGTGCACAAGTAATATTTTGCTACTAAGTTTTTATGCTGGATTGACTTGGGCGTAGTCCCCGAGTTTCATTTTCTCGTTCTTCCAATCTTTTGGCTCGGCTCGCGTCTACCTTGGTTCGGTTTTATGACTTACGAGTCAGAGCTTCAAAAATTGTCTTAACAATACTTGGAAACTTTGGGATTAGCTCAAAATAATTTAGCATGATAAATTTAAAGTACACATATGGTTAGTTCGAAAAACAAACGTCGGCTCGATTAAGTTTTTTCCCTTAGTCGTTTTTCATGTGCTAGGCAATTCCAAACTTGTTCTCTTGCTTGCCATGAAGCCAAATCTTGTTGGACAGCAGCAAGCCAAAGAGTTAGGTTCTTGGTGCTCACACATTACTAATCCGACCTAAGCAGAAGCGACTTATGCCAGCCGACGTAAAAATAATAAACGCAGAAGACAACTAAAATTACTAAGGCAGTCCCCGAGTTACTGCTCGAGGTGCCAAGATTTCATTGATAGGCTCATTACCGGCATACATACCGACATATGAGGAACTCGGATACATACACTTCTCTGCTAAGTGTAGAAAGGAAGAAGTAGTGCTACATTCCATGGACGCTTAGATTCCTCGCCGCACCTGTCCGCCTTGTTCTTTTCCTGTGGCTTTGCATCGATAAGATAATAAGAATCATTGTGCAATGCTTTGCTCACGATGAATGGACCTTCCCATGGGGGGATAACTTATGCATGCCAGCCGTAAGTTGTACCAACCAGAGTACCAGGTCATCTTCCCAGAAAACTCAGGGGCTTACTTTCCGGCTATGATAGCGACGGAGATTTTGCTGATATATGGCGGATCTGGACAATGTCAATTCTCTCGCTTCTTCCAGCAGATCAACATCATTTTGCCGGGCTTCTTGCACTTTGGCTTCTGTGTATTGGGTGACCCTAGGCGAATCATGCTCTATGTCGGCTGGTAATACAGCTTCTGCCCCATATACCAGAAAAAATGGCGTATAGCCTGTTGATCGATTCGGAGTTGTTCTTAAACTCCACAGTACCACTGGTAGTTCTTCTATCCAGCACCCCGCTGATCTTTGCAGCGGCTCAATGAGCCGGGTTTTTATCCCGGATAATACTAATCCGTTGGATCTTTCCACTTGTCCATTCGATGCGGGTGGGCTACCGAGGCAACGTCCAGCCGGATCTTCTTATCTCGGCAGAAACGTGCAAATGCTCCTTCAGCAAAGTTTGTGCCATTATCTGTTATGATACTGTGAGGATAACCGTATCTCAAGATGTTGTCTTTGAGAAATGTTACGGCTGTAGCTCCATCACATTTTCTTATTGGCTTCACTTCAATCCACTTTGTAAACTTGTCCACCATGACCAAAATGTGAGTCATATTTCCCTTTGCTGGTTTAAACCGGCCAACCATATCCAAGCACCATATAGCAAATGGCCATGTAATTGGTATGGTCTTGAGCTCCGACATTGGCATATGTGTTTTTGTCGCATATCTCTGACAGCCGTTGCATTTTCTCACCAGATCTTCTGCTTGTTCTAAGGCACGTGGCCAGTAAAACCCATGGCGGAAAGCTTTTGCTACCAAAGCTCTGGATGAGGCGTGATGCCCACATTCCCCTTGATGTATATCTCGAAGGATTTCAAGTCCTTCCTCCGGGTCAACACATCGCTGGAGGACATTAGTTACACTCCTTTTTGTATAACTCGGAATTGATGATCGTGTATGCTTTCGCTCTCCTCTGAGTTTGCATGAAAAGTACCTCCTCAGTGGGTAAGGTTCCATCTGTCAGAAATTGGAACATTGGCAATTCCCAAGCTGGTACAGCTCTCACTGGGAATATTTCCTCATCAATTTCCATCAGATCCACCAGCATAACTTCTACCGGATCATGTTGTGTAGTCCTAGGGTTTGTCGTGGCAGTCCCCAGGTTTGCCAAGGCAGTTCCCGGGTTTCGTAAACCACTTCCTTCATCAATGTCCATGGGCACAGCCTCTGGTTCCGGGATAAAAATTGAGTCGGACTCCGGGGATGGCCTGATGGATGGTTTCCTGAGGTGCTCCAATGCTACGCCTGGTGGAATTGCTTGTCGGGTTGAACCGAGCTTCGACAGTACGTCGGCAGCCTCATTCTCCACCCGAGGTATATGGTGAAATTCACATCCCTCAAAGTAACCAGATATTTTCTGCACATGAAATTTGTATAACGCCATTTTTGCGTCCAAAGCATCCCATTGCCCGGAGGCCTACTGGACTACGAGATCCGAGTCACCGAAGCATTGGATCCGACGTATACCAACCTCCTTTGCCACTTTGAGCCCATGTATAAGTGCTTCGTATTCTGCAACATTGTTTGATGAAGTGAAGTGGATCTGCAGCACATATTTCAGCTGGTCCTTCTTTGGCGAGGTAAGCACAACTCCGGCACCTAACCCGGTTTTCGTTTTTGACCCGTCAAAGTGCATTCTCCAGTAGTTCGGATCTGGCAATGGTGGCTCGTATTGCACCTCGGCCCAATCCACAAAAAAATCCGCCATAGCTTGAGATTTAATTGCTTCTCTTCTGTCATATTGTGGCGCATAAGGTGCTAGTTCAATTGCCCATTTTGCAATCCCGCCACTTGCATCCTTGTTACTCATTATCTCGGATATGGGAGCTTCACATATTACCTTGATTGGGTGTTCCTCGAAATAGTGTTTCAGCTTCTTAGCTGCCATGTACACACCATACGCTACTTTCTGATAGTGCAGATAATTTTGCTTTGAGGCTTGATGACCCACAAGTATAGGGGGTGTATCGCAGTATTTTCGATAAGTAAGAGTGTCGAACCCAACGAGGAGCAGAAGGTGCTGGCTAGTGGTATGGATCAGGAATTCTCTGCAAATACTTAGCAAACGGATTTTTAGGGGTTTTCGATAAAGCAAGTAAACAAAGTACGAGTAAATAAAAGACAGTAAGAATGAATGCAGCAAGTGGCCCAATCCTTTATGCAGCAAAGGACAAGCCGGTTGTATTTCTATAGATGACCAAACGTTCTCGAGGACACATGGGAAGACTGTCAAGTGCTTTCGCTTCATATAGTCGATTAATCTTCTCTAGCTTGCTAAGTGTTGTGTGGGTGAACCTGTGCTAATGTACCGTCCCATCCAAGACTTAATACATACTTGTGATTAAACCCCCTTGCAAACATCCGTAAGTACAAGAAAGTAATTAAGGTAGAAACCTAACCACAGCTTTAAACTCTAAGACCCTTATGTCCCTTATGCAATGGTTTCCTAAGGGGGGTTCAGGTTTCTGTCACTTCGGCAACCCCTACGATTAGTAGCCAAATACACAATGCATTCCCCTAGGCCCATATAGGTGAAGTGTCATGTAGTCGACGTTCACATGACACCACTAGAAGAAGTACACCACAACTTAAATAACAATCTATTGAATCTTTCTCAACGCAACTCCACTACTAACAACAAGACTTCTCCCATGTCCTCAAGAACAAAACGAACTACTCACAAGACATCATATGGATCATAATCAGAGATAGAATAATGATGTATAACAATATTAACATAAAGAATAATTCAATGGTTCACTCAATAGCATCAACTACAAAGAGTAATCAACACCGGGAAAGTTTCCCCTATGAACTATAGCAAGATTCAACTCAATTGTTACAGCAATATGGAGATGGTGATGAGGGTGCTGATGGTGATGATGGTGGTGATGATGATGATGATGATCCCGATGAAGTCCAGCTTGATGGTGGTGTTGATGGCGACGATCTCCCCTCTCCGGGAAGGAATTCCCCCGGCAGAAATCTGTCTGCCGGAGAGATCTTTCTCTCTCGGTGTTTTCCGCCCCGCAGAGGCGGCGGAATCTTTCTGTGGTCGCTCCCTGAGTCTTAGGGTTTCGGGAGGAAGATATACGCTTGAGAGGAGAGGCTGGAGTAGGCCAGGGTGGCCACACCACTCCCTGGCGCAGCCTAGGCCTGCCCGCGCCATGGGGTGGTGTGGGCCCCCTGTGGCCCACCTCCACTCCATCTTCTGGCATCTTGAGTCTTCTGGAAAAATAGAATTTTCCGTATATTTTCCCAGATTTTCTGATCTTCGCGAATTTTTCCTCCAAACAGCACCTTTTCCATCAAAATCCTGACTGCAGTGGTCCATGCTCCAAAAGTCATCAACCATGCAAAAACAGATGAAATAACATAAGTATCACCTCTCAATACAAAATATATCAATGAATAATAGTGAATTAAGACATAGAGTAGTGATGCAAAATGGACGTATCAACTCCCCCCAAGCTTAGACTTCGCTTGTCCCCAAGCGAAACTGAGCTCAATAAACATGACCTCAAGTTTATGGAGTGAAGAGTCGATAAAAGAATACGGACAAGAAGCATCACATTCATCAAATACATAGATCATAATAGAAGACAACTCACCATTATACAACTCAACTTGCAATGAGTAAAGGAAACACAATAAAGATACATAAAGTGAATCATAATTGGTAATGGCAAACTTAGCTCTTGGTCAAAGAATAGTTGATAATTTGCTGGAGTTCACAAATAGCTGGTTTTCCAAAGAAAGCTTTCAATGTAGTAAACATCAAGATAAGAGCAATGTGCAAAACAAGGAACATAAGAAACATGAATGCATAAATCATCGTATGAATGAATGAAACACATCAACTCAAAATACTTGCCGAGATAGAAGGGAATAGGTTTACTGACTCAACTACAAGGTAAAAGAAAGGGCCCTTCAAAGAGGGAAGCAGGGATTACAAGTCTCATAAAGAGCTCCCAAAAATTATGATACTTACTAGCTTTCAGCTCTCATTGCCCCTATCATAGGCATCTTTAGGTGATTAAGGTTAAAGTGACACAACTAAGAGGATATGCTTGACAAGTTATAAGTTGAAATCTCATGCCCCTTACTTATGAGTACCGATCCTCATGCTACTCAACTTCAGTCACGAGCAAGCTCTTGTCATTGTAAATACATGCGTATCATCGAGAACCGCCAACGGGGTACCTCTTGCACATGACACAGGAGTTATCCCATAATCAAAATGAAAAGGCAAGCAGACAGTGAGCATCTCAGCAATCTTTTTATTTGCTATTTGCATAGGTTTTTATTGAGGATGCTTCATAGAATGCTCACTATAGTTATGCTGCAAGTTTCCACCATGATTAGGCATGGCTTAGGCTAGCGGCCCAGATGTTTCTCTAACACACATATAAACTCCATGATCTTACAAATTCCACTTTTATTTCACACCGCTAGGATCCATAAGCAAAAGAACATGATATCAACTAGGTACCAAGTACCAAATGAAGTGTTGAAAGCGGTCCCCATGCTACATGGTTCGGCTAACTTCAACTCATAAAGTGCAAGCATATACGCAACAAAGAAGGACCCAATGGTTCAAGTTTATTAAATGCAAGAAATTAAAGTGTTCCATCAAGTTTGTGAGAGCTTTAATCACTAAATTTCACATAACAAGTTTAATTTGGGAGGTAGATAAAACAAGAATTTACTTGGAATAGCAATAATGGTACTAGGTAGGTATGGTGGACACAAATGGCAAAGGTTTTGGTTTAAAGGAAGTGGATGCACGAGAAGAATTTCCTCTCAGTACAGGTTTTTGGCTAGCAAGGCTGGGTAGCAAGTATAAGAGTTGAAGGAAACAAACAAACATACAAATGGTAAATAGAAACATGCAATCTTCCTTGGAAGCACAAAAGATCTTAACTAGAGAAAACTAGACTTATGAGCAAATCAAGAAAGAAAGATGATGAAATTATTTTCCTCTAGAGTACTTCTATCTTTTTATTTTCAACTCTCAAAAAGGGTGTTGCTACTGACCGAGCCAGGTTTGCCAAAACCAACTGAATTAACTCAATGATCCCAAAGTGCTACCAATACTAACAACAAGATCAATCATATAACCACGAATTGAAAACTATCATAAGCTATGCAAAAGAGTGAATGATAGAACTTCTCATTAGTACTCCATAATGGAAACTCACACCAAGGGATACAAATCTAACGAGAGAGGGGACACTTCGATAATGCAAACCATACTACAAAATAACTCCTTTATTCATGATATGACTCTACTAACAAGGTAAAAAGATAGAAGATAGTGATATCATACCGCGGCACTCCCCCAAGCTTGGAACAAACCAAGGGGATGCCAAACCTGATGACGAATTACTCCTTAGGTGGTGGTAATATCTTCTCAATGAGCTCTCTGATAAGTTTCCCCAAGTCCTCAATCTCGAAGGTGAGATTATGAATCAGCTGTGAGTTTTGCTCAATGCGGCTCATGATCATGTCGTGTTGAGAATCCCAGCTCTTGTGATTCTCCTTCCATTCTTCCCACTTGGAGTCTTCTTTTCCTGCATGGTTATGAGAAAAGGTATGGAAGGTACTCTTGGTGTTCGGAGAAGGTGTCCTTGGTGCCAAACAGTGACGAGGAGCTTTCCCCCCAGTTTGCATCCGTGCAGTCCTTCTGATCCTGGCAGGGCTTGTCGCCACTCCAATGCTTGCAATGGTAGTGCCGGTGTGTTTTTCCTCCTCTTCACTTTCACTCTTGATCTCTTTCTCCTTCCCGGTGTCTTGGAGGACTTCCTCCATAGGTTCCTTCCCTTTATCCTTGGCGGACACCATTGTGCTTCTAAACCTTCAAAGAGTATGTCCTGGCAGAAACAGATCGGAACAAAAACATGACGAAAACACAATATACAAACCTCAGGGGATCCGGGGGGGTTATATATTACGAAGTTTCATATCAAAAGGAAGGTACTGGGAGAAAACGGGTCGGAGACGGAGTCCTGGGTGGCCTCACCACCTGGTGGCGTGGCTAGGGGTGGGCCCACGTCATGGGGTGGTGTGGGCCACCCTGGCTCCGGTTCCGTCCCTTTTTCGCTTCATAGCTTTCCTTATTGACTGAAAACTGCAAAAATATAGTTGGATTGTATTTTCGCGGAACTTTTCTTACCAGAACTGTTACCTAGTTGGAAACGGACTCTACAAGTCTCTAAATTTGGTCCTCAATGAATTTCTCTAGAGTTATAACTTGAAAGGCATCAACATCTTGATTGTAAGAATCTCCAGCAATATAGTGTTTGAGTCGTTGTCCATTCACTACTTGTGTAGTATTATCTTTTAGAGAAGAAATTTTTATTGCTCTTGAACGGTATACTTCTTCAATGATGAAAGGTCCTTCCCATTTTGATAGTAGCTTACCTGCAAAAAATCTGAAACGAGACCTATACAATAGAACTTTCTCACCAACATGAAATTCTCTCTTAAGTATTCGCTTGTCATACCATTTTTTAACTTTTTCTTTAAAGAGCCTAGCATTCTCATAGGCTTCACTCCTCCATTCATCTAAAGAGCTTAAGTCAAAAAGTCTTTTCTCACCAGCTAGCTTACAATCTCTATCTAGTTCTTTCACTGCCCAGTAAGCTTTGTGTTCTAATTCTAAGGGTAAGTGGCACGCTTTCCCATAAACCATTTTATAAGGAGACATTCCCATGGGATTCTTGTAAGCAGTTCTATAAGCCCATAAAGCATCATTCAACTTCTTAGCCCAGTTTTTTCTAGACCTATTAACAGTCTTTTGTAAGATAGATTTAATTTCTCTATTTGATAACTCAACTTTCCCGCTAGTTTGGGGGTGATAAGCTGAAGCAATCCTATGATTAACATCATACTTGGCGAGGGTCTTCCTAAAACCGCCATGAATGAAATGAGAACCCCATCAGTCATGAGATACCTAGGCACTCCAAACCTAGGAAAGGTAACATCCTTAAGCATTTTTAGAGAGGTTTCTCCGTCAGCACTTTTCGTAGGAATAGCTTCTACCCACTTAGTAACATAATCAATAGCAACAAGCATATGAGTGTAACCCTTCGAAGGAGGGAAAGGACCCATAAACTCAAATCCCCAACAATCAAAAGGTTCAATTACTAGAGAGTAATTCATAGGCATTTCATTACGTCTAGAAATATTACCAACACGTTGACAATCATCACAAGATAAAACAAATTTTCTTGCATCTTTAAAAAGGGTAGGCCAGTAGAAACCTGATTGTAATACCTTTTGTGCAGTTCTATCTCCTGCATGATGTCCTCCATAGGCACTCCCATGACATTTACGCAATATCTATTTTTGTTCATACTCTGGAACACATCTTCGCATAATACCATCAACCCCTTCTTTGTATAAGTGTGGGTCATCCCAAAAATAATGCCTCAAATCATAAAAGAACTTTCTTCTTTGCTGAGCTGTAAAAGTTGGAGGCAAATACTTGGAGACAATAAAGTTAGCATAATCAGCATACCAAGGGCTTCCTCGCGAGTTCACCCCTACTGCGTCTAATTGCTCATTTGGAAAACTATCATTAATAGGCATAGGATCAAAAGAGATGTTTTCCAAGTGAGATAAATTATCAGCTACAAGATTTTTAGCACCCTTTCTATCTACTATATGTAGATCAAACTCTTGTAAAAGCAGTACCCATCTAATAAGCCTAGGCTTAGCGTCCTTCTTTGTCATAAGATATTTAATAGCAGCATGATCAGTATGAATAGTTACTTTTGAGTCCACAATATAGGGCCTAAACTTATCACAAGCAAAGACAACAGCTAGAAATTCCTTTTCAGTAGTAGCATAATTCCTTTGAGCAGCGTCTACAGTCTTACTAGCATAATGGATAACGTTCAGCTTTTTATCAATACGTTGCCCAAGGACAGCACCTACAGCAAAATCACTAGCATCACACATTATTTCAAAGGGTAAACTCCAATCAGGTGGTTGAACAATAGGAGCTGTTGTTAAAGCCTTTTTAAGAGTTTCAAAAGCTTCCTTACAATCGTCATCAAAAACGAAGGGTACATCCTTTTGAAGAAGATTAGTAAGGGGTTTTGATATCCTAGAAAAGTCTTTAATAAACCTTCTATAGAAACCATCATGACCAAGGATACTACGAATACCTTTTATGCCTCTTGGGCATGGCATCTTCTCAATTGCCTCAACCTTAGCTCTATCAACTTCTATTCCTCTTTCAGAAACTTTATGCCCAAGAACAATCCCTTCGTTAACCATGAAGTGGCATTTCTCCCAATTAAGAACAAGATTAGTTTCTTCACATCTCTGCAAAACTTTATCAAGGTTGTGCAGACAATTAACAAAAGAAGTTCCATAGACAGAAAAGTCATCCATGAACACTTCTACAATTTCCTCACAAAAGCCATGAAAGATAGCAGACATGCACCTTTGGAAAGTAGCAGGAGCATTACATAAACCAAAAGGCATACGTCTATAAGCATAAGTTCCATAAGGGCAAGTAAAAGTAGTTTTTTCTTGATCTTGTTGTTTAACAGCAATTCGAGAGAAACCAGAATAACCATCAAGAAAACAAAAATGGGTCTTTTTAGACAACCTTTCCAACATTTGATCAATAAAAGGAAGCGGGTAGTGATCTTTCTTAGTGACTTTATTGACTTTCCTAAAATCGATGCACATCCTATAGCCTACTACTATTCTTCGAGGAATAAGCTCATCATTATCATTAGGGACAACGGTAATACCTCCCTTTTTAGGAACACAATGAACAGGATTAACCCATTCACTATCAGCAATAGGGTAAATAATACCAGAATCAAGGAGTTTCAATACCTCATTCCTTACCACTTCCTTCATCTTAGGATTTAAACGTCGTTGGTGCTCCACTACTGGCTTCGCATCTGGTTCTATGTTGATAGAATGCTGACATATAGTAGGTGAAATCCCTTTCAAATCATCCAGAGTATAGCCCATAGCTCCTTGGTGTTTCTTCAAAACTTCCAATAATCTTTCTTCTTCCTCCCCTGAAAGTTTAGCGCTAATAATAACAGGATATATCTTTTTATCATCAATAAAAGCATATTTAAGATCATTAGGGAGAGGTTTTAGATCGAAGACCGGGTCCTTTTTAGGTGGCAAAGTGGTACCCAAGTCTTCTACAGGCAAGTCATGTTTAAGCAACCTGGGTTGACGACGGAGGATCTCGTCAATCTCATTCCTTTCATCCATGAAGATCTCACTTTTGTGATCTTCCATAAATTACTGCAAAGCATTGTTAGGAGCAAGAGAGATAGAAGCAAGTTGTTCAACTCTAAAATCCTCATTAGGGGTTTCCTCTTCGCAAGGTTCTTTAGTAAATTTCAAAAAATTAAACTCATAAGATTCCCCATCAAACTTAGTCAAGATTTTCTCCCTCTTACAATCAATAATAGCACCACAAGTACTCAAGAAAGGTCTACCGAAAATGATAGGATAATTTTTACTAGCAGCTGAACCAAGTACTAGAAAATCAGCAGGATACTTGATCTTACCACAAAGGACTTCCACATCTCGCACAATGCCAATTGGAGAGATAGTCTCTCTATTAGCAAGGTGAATAACCACATCAATCTCCTGCAACTCGCAAGGACTTATTTCATGCATAATTTCTCTGTAAAGCTCATAAGGAATAGCACTAGAGCTTGCACCAATATCACATAAACCATAATAGCAATGATCACCAATTCTAACAGAAAGCACAGGAACACTAGCCTCTTTAGATCTATTGGGATGTGAAACAATATTGGAAGCATCCTCACAGAAGACTATGTGCCCATCTTCTACGCTTTTAGTAAAAAGGTCTTTCACAATTGCTACGACAGGTTCAATGTTTATTTGTTCATCAGGTTCTATAGTTTTCTTTCAACTTTTAGTGATTACATTAGTTATCATAGGTTGATCCTTTACCTTATCTGGGAAGGGAATCTTCTCGATGTAAGGTTCAGGTAGGATATGATCAATAATGCAACACTCAGTGCTCCCAATAGGAACATGGTCAACAATATCTTTATAAGACACATGGTACTTATTCCATCCCTTTTTTGGAATTTCAATATACGAAGCAAAAGCTCTAAAGAAATTCATAATAACTTGCAAATCAAGACCATAAGCATTATTAATATTTTGAAAGTCATCAGTTCCCATAAAATATTCAATGCATTCATAATCATATTTTATACCTGACTTTCTACCTTTGTCGTTCTCCCAAGCTTCAGCATTGTCTTGAATACGGTCCAGAAGACCCCATTTAACTTCTTCTTCCATGTGAGTGAATGATCCAGCACAAGAAGCATCCAATAAATCCTTGTCATGTAGAGGGGGCCTTGCATAAAAGTTATTGATAATAATATTGTTGGGGAGATCATGAATGGGACATTTGAGCATTAGTAACTTCAATCTCCCCCAAGCTTGAGAAGTACTCTCTCCATCAAGACGCCAAAAGTTGTATATTTGATTCCGACCTTTATGAATTTCACTAGGAGGATAAAACTTTGAATAAAAGAGAGGCACTATTTCCTCCCATTCCAGAGCTTAACCATTCTTCAGCAGCTTATACCATTCCTCAGCTCTTCCTTTCAGTGATAATGAGAATAACTTCTTATTAACTTGATCTGTAGTAATACCTGCACACTTGAACAATCCGCATAATTCGTGTATAAAGAGCAAATGATCACCAGGATGGACAGTTCCATCCCCAACATAGTAGTTATCCATAACACGATCAATAATTCTTGTAGGTATTTTGAAAACATCTTTCTTAGCAGGTGGTGGCTTATCTACTACCTTAGCAGTGGTAGTACCATTACCAAATAAGAAACTCAGCGAATTATCCATAACGAAAATAAAGCAACTAGCAGAAGTAAACAATACTCAAAGTAGAACTTTCCTTTACCAGTTCCACTCTCCAATAGCGCTTCACTTCCTGGCAACGGCGCCAGAAAATAGTATTGATGACCCACAAGTATAGGGGGTGTATCGTAGTATTTTCGATAAGTCGGAGTGTCGAACCCAACGAGGAGCAGAAGGTGCTGGCTAGTGGTATGGATCAGGAATTCTCTGCAAATACTTAGCAAACGGATTTTTAGGGGTTTCGATAAAGCAAGTAAACAAAGTACGAGTAAATAAAAGACAGTAAGAATGAATGCAGCAAGTGGCCCAATCCTTTATGCAGCAAAGGACAAGCCGGCAGTATTTCTATAGATGACCAAACGTTCTCGAGGACACATGGGAAGACTGTCAAGTGCTTTCGCTTCATATAGTCGATTAATATTCTCTAGCTTGCTAAGTGTTGTGTGGGTGAACCTGTGCTAATGTACCGTCCCATCCAAGACTTCATACATACTTGTGATTAAACCCCCTTGCAAACATCCGTAAGTACAAGAAAGTAATTAAGGTAGAAACCTAACCACAGCTTTAAACTCTAAGACCCTTACGTCCCTTGTGCAATGGTTTCCTAATGGGGGTTCATGTTTCTATCACTCCGGCAACCCCTACGATTAGTAGCCAAATACACAATGCATTCCCCTAGGCCCATATAGGTGAAGTATCATGTAGTCGACGTTCACATGACACTACTAGAAGAAGTACACCACAACTTAAATAACAATCTATTGAATCTTTCTCAACGCAACTCCACTACTAACAACAAGACTTCTCCCATGTCCTCAAGAACAAAACGAACTACTCACAAGACATCATATGGATCATGATCAGAGATGGAATAATGATGTATAACAATCTGAACATAAACAATAATTCAATGGTTCACTCAATAGCATCAACTACAAAGAGTAATCAACACCGGGAAAGTTTCCCCTATGAACTATAGCAAGATTCAACTCAATTGTTACAGCAATATGGGGATGGTGATGAGGGTGCTGATGGTGATGATGGTGGTGATGATGATGATGATCCCGATGAAGTCCAGCTTGATGGTGGTGTTGATGGCGACAATCTCCCCTCTCCGGGAAGGAATTCCCCCGGCAGAAATCTGTCTGCCGGAGAGATCTTTCTCTCTCGGTGTTTTCTGCCCCACAGAGGCGGCGGAATCTTTCTCTGGTCGCTCCCCGAGGCTTAGGGTTTCGGGAGGAAGATATACGCCAGATGGGAGAGGCTGGAGTGGGCCAGGGTGGCGACACCACTCCCTGGCGCGGCCTAGGCCTACCCGCGCCATGGGGTGGTGTGGGCCCCCTGTGGCTCACCTCCACTCCATCTTCTGGCATCTTGAGTCTTCTGGAAAAATAGAATTTTCCGTATATTTTCCCGGATTTTCTGATCTTCGCGAATTTTGCCTCCAAACAGCACCTTTTCCATTAGAATCCTGACTGCAGCGGTCCATGCTCCAAAAGTCATCAACCATGAAAAACAGATGAAATAACATAAGTATCACCTCCCAATACGAAATATATCAATGAATAATAGTGAATTAAGACATAGAATAGTGATGCAAAATGGACGTATCAAGGCTGATAACACCTCACTCAGGTAATACACTGGCCTTTGCACCGACTTACCCTCTTCGTCGCGCTCTACCACAATCACTACACATACAATTAGGTTGGTTGCAGCTACATAGAGCAACATTGGCTCCTTTGATAGTGGGGAGGTTAACACTGGTGCAGTGGCTAACATTTTCTTTAAGTGAGCAAAGGCTTCATTGGCCTGCGGCGTCCAAATGAACTTATCCGACTTTTTCATGAGTTGATAGAGAGGCAATGCCTTTTCTCCCAACCGAGATACAAACTGACTCAACGACGCTAGGCATCCGGTGAACTTCTGGACATCGTTACGACACTTCGGCAGCTCCATTCGTTCTATGGCCCGGATCTTAGTTGGATTGACCTCGATACCTCGGCTGGAGACGAGGAATCCGAGTAATTTTCTATCCGGGACACCGAAGGTACATTTTTCCGGGTTGAGCTTCATCCGGAACCTCCTTAGGTTCGCGAACGTCTGCCTGATATCGTCAAGGAGCATTTTGCTTTCCTTGGTCTTTATCACTACGTCATCCACATACACCTACACATTTTGACCAATTTGGTCATGCAAACATTTTTGCATACATCTCTAGTATGTTGCCCCTGCATTACGTAAGCCAAAAGGCATGGTGCGATAGCAATAAGCCCCATACGGGGTGATAAACGCATTCTTTATTTGATCGCTCGGGTTCAGGGGTATCTGGTGGAAACCAGAATATGCATCAATGAATGACAACAACTCACACCCAGCAGTAGAATCTATGACTTGGTCTATCCTTGGCAGTGGGAATGGATCTTTCGGACACGCCTTATTCAGGTTCGTGTAATCGATACACATACGCCCCACTGCCACGTTCGGATTATCTTTCTTCTTCTCCACCAGCACCGGATTAGACAGCCAATCCGGGTAAAGCACTTCCATGATAAATCCTGCAGCCAACAACCGAGCTATCTCATCTCCTATGTTTCTCCTGTCTTCGGCGAAGCGGCGTAGAGGTTGCTTCACCGGCTTAGCTCCGGGTCTCACATTCAAAGAGTGCTCGGCCAACTCCCTCGGAACACCTTGCAAGTCTTGTGTGGACCAAGCAAAAATATCCCGATTCTCACGGAGGAAGTTGACGAGCTTGCTTTCCTATTTGTCATTTAACCCGGCACCGATTATTACGGTATGCTCAGGGAACATATCATCAACAGGCACCTTCTTGGTATCTTTTGTCGCTTGGAATGAGACACTACCATGCGGGTTACTCAGTGTCGGCATACACTGTTGTGTGGACTGAGCCAATGCCGCCACCTCTTGGATCTTTCTCTTTTCTTGCGCAATCACGAGTGACTCGGCTAGGTTTGACCCGGCTGACGCACACTCAATGGAACGTCGGAAATCTCCGGCTATAGTGATCACACCATTTGGCACGGGCAACTTCATCTTCAGATAACTGATGTGGCAGCTTGCCATGAACTTGTTCAGTGTCGGTCTTCCGAGTAACGCGTGATACGCACTTTCTAAGTTCACCACCTCAAACTCCAAATTCTCAGTTCGGTTATCTCTTGTGCCGAACAAAACGTCAACCTGGACCTTGCCTATGGGCTCATAAGAAATGCCTGGCACAATGCCATGGAAAGTTGTCCTTGTAGGTTGGAGCATGTCCTCCGAGATACCCAATTTGCGCATCGTATCCGCATACATGATATTAATGCTGCTACCATTGTCAATCGGTACCTTGGAGAATCTTACATATATATTAGGCCCAATGAATGTTGGGTCCAACACAAGTGCATATGAGCCCGGACTAGGCATAAGCTTGGGATGATCTTTGATGCTCCAGGTAATCTCCTGATCCGACCAAGGCATATACCTCGTCACTGCCGGCATTACCGCATTCACCTCCATATGTCAGCGCTGCAAGCTCTTCATGTCCGCCTCTTCCGTAGTGAACACACAGTAACTCTAATGGTGCTCTCTGTATTCATTCCTCCCCTCATTTCCGGGGTACCTCTGATCCTGCTGGTTTTGGTTTTCTACATGATGCACTGCATCCCTTCTCTCATTGTTGTCATACCTCGGTGGAGGGGGAGGCAACATTAGCTGTTGCGTGTTCGCTCCGGAGAGCAATTGCTGCCGAGGTAACTCCTGTCGAGGCTGATCATTCTGAGGTGCCTGAGCATTCCCCGAACCATTATGTTCTATCTTTCGCATCCACTCACATTGTCTAGTTGTGTGTCCCGATGGGTTACTTGGATTAGGCATGTGAAACTTACACGGCTGATCCAGCATTGATTCATAGGTATACCTCGGACGGTCCTTCTTCTCTTGCCACTGCTTTTTTTGCTCTGGCGTCCAAGTTTTCTTCCCATCATTCCTTGGCGTCCATTGCTATCCTCCAGTTTTCTGACATTGACAGCCTCCTGCTCCGGGTTGATCTTGATTCACAGTTGCAACTTGTTGCGAACTGTACCGGTAATCTGGTCTGTCATCTCTTCTTTTACCTCAATAATCATTCCTCCAGGATGACCCGGCTCGATCTCTCTAGTAGTACTCCTCGCCTGACTCGTTCGAGGTGAGCTTAGGTTGCCTCGGATCACCCAAAGCATATGAATCAGCAATCCGGATCGTTTCTGCCAATGTAGTTGGCATATCTCTTTGCAACCGTTGCCATAGCATGCTTGCATATCTGCATCCTTGCGCAAACCAAGCTATGGTCTGTGATTCAATCACGCCCTCACACGAGTTTCGCACATTGCACCAATGGGTTAAGAACTCTCGGTCTGTCTTATTCGGTCTCTGCCTGCACATTGCTAGGATTTGTGGCCTGTTGGGCCTTTGATACGTACTTGAGAAATTGCTAACGAACATCTCCTCGAAATCGATCCAGCAGTTAATATTTCCGGGTGGCAAGTTGTTTAGCCATACCCTTGCTGGCCCCTCCAACACCTGGGGTACATATCTCACAGCCCACCTCAAGTTGCCTGTGGAAATTTTTACAGCAGTAGCATAGTTAATCAACCAATCCTCTAGCTTAGTGATGCCGTCATATGTCTTTGTGCCTCTAGGTAACTGAAAGTTAGGTACCGGAGGTTCCTTCATGATCCGGGGCCCAAAACATGCTGGACCCGGAGGACCTTGACACTCAATTTGCTCCGACCTATACAACCGATCCAGTTTTAACCTGGCGTCATTAGGTATCAAGTCTCTGCTTCCCAACCTTGATCCTATCACATGATAGTCCGGCCTGGGATAGCCAGCATTCACCATCTCCGAATTACCATCATTGTATCTATCTTGCTCCTGTTGAGCTGCTCTCTGTTGCATACCTTGGCCGGCACTGCTCTCTTGCTGTGGCGTATTCCGCTGCTGCAGTTGACCTGCACCTTCCGCATTATGCTGTCTGGCATTGCCGTTTACAGCATTCCTTTGACTGGCATTGCCTTGGTCGCGGTTACCTCGGCTCACACTCCTTCGATCCTCATCTCTCTGCACTTCCTTTCCTTTCCCTGCCTTTGCCGGGTCATATGGGACTATCTGCTTATTCCTCCTGGCCGAGGTTACCACCTCTTCTCTCCTAGGACCACCATGAGGAGACGATGCGGCTCCAGCGGATTTCTCCAGGTTACCCACTGCCGAATGAACGATCTTGGAGGCCCCAGCTCTCTTCGGGTTAACCCTGAGCAATTCCTCGTTCTGCCTGTTCACGATCCGAACCAACTCATTAACCCTATCTTGCTGTCTTTGGCGGGCTTCACCTGTCAGACCTTCTAACTCGGATGCAGCTGCATCTGCTGCCCTGAGGTTCTTTGCCGGGGTACTGTACTTCGGCAGCCCCACGGAGAGACAGTTCTCTGATTCCTCAATCCTAGTATCACCCTCTCTATTCATTTCACTCATGAGATTTCTTCCCTTTACTTTTACAGCATCTACTTTATTTGCCTTTGCGTACTCACGCAGTGTCATGTTCAATGACTGCTGAGCCGCGGCTATCTTTTTTGCACCCTCTAGTCTTTTTCGCCTAGTTTCCTCTAGCTCGGCCTGTGCCTGAGCCGGATCTACTTCTACTGCTACTGGATTAGCCAAGCTATCCATCGCCTGCTGCAGTATATTCTCAGGCCTCTCTAGTGGAGGACCTCTACTTTTCCTCGGTGCCTTAGCTGTTACCTCCGGATCTGGTGTCGGGTCTTTGCTCGCGCCTGCAGCTGGCGCAGTCATCATCACTTCTGCACAGTCCGGGGAGCGAGTGATACGCGCCCCGTGAACCACGCTAAGGGATGGCTCGCCTCCTTCGACGACGTGCCGCGGATGAACGCACGACATATCGACAGCAACGTAGACCTTGTGCGCGCCGAGCTCGACGAAGAGGCCGTTGCGCGGAAGAGGACGTGTGCCGAAGCAGCCAGCATTGTCGCTGACAAAATCCAGCGCTCCAAAGCGCTGAACGAGCCCGGATACGATGCGTTCACCAGTGCCGATGAGGTTTCCCGTCCGGATCTTGACCCCTGCTAGCGTCGCTAGCCCCACAGTGGGCGCCAACTATCGTGGTGGTGTCACGACAGATGCCATGTATAGGCTAAATGTGGGGACTAAATACACTAGGGGAATCCAAGGAGGGATAGTGTGGTGATTCCACACATAGAAGCTTTGTATTTGATTCACCTTCACAGATTACAAGTGCTCCTAGAGCTGTATCGGGCAGAGGAGGAAGAAAGAACTCTCTTACTCTCGCCACTAGCTAGCCCTCAGAGCAATCTCCCAGAAATCAACCCCCTCTACAGAAGCCCTAGCCCTCCTTATATAGGGGTGGCTAGGTCTCCACTTAGGGAATATGCCTCCTCCCAAAATAGTAAGCCGACCGGGTTACTTTTCCCCGCGTCACCCATGCAGAGGCTACATGAGCCTCTGTGGCGCCTATGTCACCCGACATTGGCTTCGTCACCTTTTTTGGCCACGCCTCGGTGGTCCGGCCTCTGTCTGATTTTCTCACGCTCCACGTATAGTAGCCACCTTTTGACCAGCGAGATACCTTCCTTCTCTTGCAAGCTTGATATAACCCGGATCTTGCATAGTTGATCTGGCCATACCTGTTCCTGCATACAAGTTAGATATATCTTACCGACATACGGCTTAAGTCGGTTGAGACCAAGTAAGGTGGACGTCCCTGGTCCGGGTTACTCTGTGATCCGGCCTGCCTTGAGGTGACTCGGCTAGCAGGTGCTTTGACCTTGCCGAACCTCGGCTAACTCGGCATTTATACCCCGGCGTGACCCTACCCGGGGGTATCCCCCCAACAGTGTTCTTCTCACAAACCACATAAGGATACACTAGTATCATTGGATGTCTGTTCTTTTCATGAACCACACCCTATATCATTGGATGTGTGTTCTTCTCACAAACCACATAAGGATCCACCAGTGTCATTGCATGTCTATTCTTCTCATGAACCACCACTAGATTCATTGTTTGTCTGTTCTTTTCATGAACCACACATGGATCCACCAGTGTCATTGGATGTGTGTTCTTTTCATGAACCATAGCTAGTGTAATTGGATGTGTGTTGTTCTCAGAAACCACACATGGATCCACCAATGTCATTGCATGTCTATCCTTCTCATGAACCACATCTAGAGTCATCGAATGTATGTTCTTCTCACAAACCACATATGGATCCACCAGTGTCATTGCATGTTTGTTCTTCTCATGAACCACATCTAGAGTCATTGCATGTATGTTCTTCTCACAAACCACAAGGGATCCACCGGTGTCATTGGATGTGTGTTCTTTTCATGAACCACACCCAGTCTCATTGGATGTGTGTTTTTCTCAGAAACCACACATGGATCCACCAGTGTCATTGCATGTCTCTTATTTTCATGAACCACACACGGATCCACCCAGTGTGATTGCATGTCAGTTCTTCTCACAAACCACATAAGGATCCACCAGTGTCATTGCATCTCTGTTCTTTTCATGAACCTCACCTAGTATCATTGCATGTCTGTTCCTCTAAACAAACCACACATGGATCCACCAGTGTCATTGCATGTGGTCATTGGATGTGTGTTCTTCTAAACAGACCACATATTGATCCATTAGTGTCATTGGATGTATGTTCTTTTCATGAACCACACCCAGTGTCATTGCATGTCTTTTCTACTCACAAACCACATAGGGATACACCAGTGTCATCACATGCCTGTTCTTCTCACAAACCACACATGGATCCACCAGTATCATTGGATGTACGTTCTTCTCATGAACCACAGCTAGAGTCAATGCATGTGTGTTCTTCTCACAAACAACATAAGGATCCACCAGTGTCATTGGATGTGTGTTCTTTTCATGAACCACACCCAATGTCATTGGATGTGTGTTCTTCTCACAAACCACACATGGATCCACCCAGTGTCATTGCATGTGTGTTCTTCTCACAAACCACATAAGGATCCACCAGTGTCATTGCATGTCTGTTCTTTTCATGAACCACACCCAGTATCATTGCATGTGTGTTCCTCTAAACAAACCACACATGGATCCATCAGTGTCATTGCATGTGGGTTCTTTTCATGAACCACACACAGTGTCATTCGATATATGTTCTTATCACAAACCACATAAGGATCCACAAGTGTCATTGGATGTGTGCTCTTCTCTTGAACCACACCAAGTGTCATTGGATGTGTGTTCTTCTCACAAACCATACATGGATCCACCAGTGTCATTGCATGTCTGTTCTTTTCATGAACCACAGCTAGAGTCATCGCATGTCTGTTCTTCTCACAAACCACATAGGGATCCACCAGTGTCATTGCATGTCTGTTATTCTCATGAACCACATCTAGAGTCATCGCATGTGTGTTCTTCTCACAAACCACATAAGGATACACCAGTGTAATTGCATGTCTGTTCTTCTCATGAACCACATCTAGAGTCATTGCATGTCTGTTCTTCTCACAAACCACATAAGGATCCACCAGTGTCATTGGATATGTGTTCTTTTCATGAACCGCACACAGTGTCATTGGATGTCTGTTCTTTACATAAACCACATAAGGATCCACTAGTGTCATTGGATGTGTGTTATTTTCATGAACCACACCAAGTTTCATTGCATGTGTGTTCTTCTAACAAACCACACATGGATCCACCAGTGTCATTGGATGTGTGTTCATTTCACAAACCACAGCTAGAGTCATTGCATGTGTGTTCTTCTCACAAACCACATAAGGATACACCAGTGTCATTGCATGTGTGTTCTTTTCACAAAACACAGCTAGAGTCATTGCATGTCTGTTCTTCTGACAAACCACATAAGGATCCACCAGTGTCATTGCATGTTAGTTCTTTTCATGAACCACACCCAGTGTCATTGGATGTATGTTATTCTCACAAACCACACATGGATTCACCAGTGTCATGGCATGTGTGTTCTTTTCATGAACCACAACTAGAGTCATTGCATGTCTTTTCTTCTCACAAACCACACATGGATCCACTAGTGTCACTGGATGTGTGTTCTTTTCATGAACCACACCCAGTGTCATTGCATGTATGTTCTTCTCATGAACCACATCAAGAGTCATTGCATGTCTGTTCTTCTCACAAACCACATAAGGATCCTCAAGTGTCATTGGATATGTGTTCTTTTCATGAACCACACACAGTGTCATTGGATGTCTGTTCTTTTCATAAACTACATAAGGATCCACTAGTCTCATTGAATGTGTGTCTTCGCACAAACCACATAAGGATCCACCAGTGTCATTGGATGTGTGTTCTTTTCATGAGCCACACACAGTGACATTGGATGTTTGTTCTTTTCATAAACCACATAAGGATCCACCAGTGTCATTGGATGTGTGTTCTTTTCATGAACCACACCCAGTGTCATTGCATGTGTGTTCTTCTAACAAACCACACACCGATCCACCAGTGTCATTAGATGTGTGTTCTTTTCATAAACCACGGCTAGAGTCATTGCATGTGTGTTCTTCTCACAAAGCACATAAGGATACACCAGTGTCATTGCATGTGTGTTCTTTTCACAAACCACAGCTAGAGTCATTTCATGTGTGTTCTTCTCACAAACCACATAAGGATACACTAGTGTCATTGGATGTGTGTTCTTTTCATAAACCACACCCTGTGTCATTGGATGTGTGTTCTTCTCGCAAACCACATATGGATCCACCAGTGTCATTGTATGTGTGTTCTTCTCATGAACCACAGCTAGACTCATTGCATGTTTGTTCTTCTCACAAACCTCATAAGGATCCACCAGTGTCATTGGATGTGTGTTCTTTTTATGAACCACACACAGTGTCATTGGATGTGTGTTCTTCTCAGAAACCACACATGGATCCACTAGTGTCATTGCATGTCTCTTCTTTTCATGAACCACACATGGATCCACCCAGTGTGATTGCATGTCAGTTCTTCTCACAAACCACATAAGGATCCACCAGTGTCATTGGATGTGTGTTCTTTTCATAAACCACACCCTGTGTCATTGGATGTGTGTTCTTCTCACAAACCACATATGGATCCACCAGTGTCATTGCATGTGTGTTCTTCTCATGAACCACAGCAAGACTCATTGCATGTATGTTCTTCTCACAAACCTCATAAGGATCCACCAGTGTAATTGGATGTGTGTTCTTTTCATGAACCACACCCAGTGTCATTGGATGTGTGTTTCTTCTCAGAAACAACACATGGATCCACTAGTGTCATTGCATGTCTCTTATTTTCATGAACCACACATGGATCCACCCAGTGTGATTGCATGTTAGTTCTTCTCACAAACCACATAAGGATCCACCAGTGTCATTGCATGTCTGTTCTTTTCATGAACCACACCTAGTATCATTGCATGTATGTTCCTCTAGACAAACCACACATGGATCCACCAGTGTCATTGCATGTGGTCATTGGATGTGTTCTCTTCTAAACATTCCACACATGGATCCATCAGTGTCATTGGATGTCTGTTCTTTTCATGAACCACACCCAGTGTCATTGCATGTTTGTTCTTCTGACAAACCACATAGGGATACACTAGTGTCATCGCATGTCTGTTCTTCTCACAAACCACACATGGATCCACCAGTATCATTGGATGTATGTTCTTCTCATGAACCACAGCTAGAGTCATTGCATGTGTGTTCTTCTCACAAACCACATAAGGATCCAATGGTGTCATTGGATGTGTGTTCTTTTCATGAACCACACCCAGTGTCATTGGATGTGTGTTCTTCTCACAAACCACACATGGATCCACCCAGTGTCATTGCATGTGTGTTCTTCTCACAAACCACATAAGGATCCACCAGTTTCATTGCATGTTTGTTCTTTTCATGAACCACACATGGATCCACCCAGTGTGATTGCATGTGTGTTCTTCTCACAAACCACATAAGAATCCACCAGTGTCATTGCATGTCTGTTCTTTTCATGAACCACACCCAGTATCATTGCATGTGTGTTCCTCTAAACAAACCACACATGGATCCATCAGTGTCATTGCATGTGGGTTCTTTTCATGAACCACACACAGTGTCATTCGATATATGTTCTTATGACAAACCACATAAGGATCCACAAGTGTCATTGGATGTGTGCTCTTCTCTTGAACCACACCAAGTGTCATTGGATGTGTGTTCTTCTCACAAACCATACATGGATCCACCAGTGTCATTGCATGTCTGTTCTTTTCATGAACCACAGCTAGAGTCATCGCATGTCTGTTCTTCTCACAAACCACATAGGGATCCACCAGTGTCATTGCATGTCTGTTATTCTCATGAACCACATCTAGAGTCATCGCATGTGTGTTCTTCTCACAAACCACATAAGGATACACCAGTGTAATTGCATGTCTGTTCTTCTCATGAACCACATCTAGAGTCATTGCATGTCTGTTCTTCTCACAAACCACATAAGGATCCACCAGTGTCATTGGATGTGTGTTCTTTTCATGAACCGCACACAGTTTCATTGGATGTCTGTTCTTTACATAAACCACATAAGGATCCACTAGTGTCATTGGATGTGTGTTATTTTCATGAACCACACCAAGTGTCATTGCATGTGTGTTCTTCTAACAAACCACACATGGATCCACCAGTGTCATTGGATGTGTGTTCATTTCACAAACCACAGCTAGAGTCATTGCATGTGTGTTCTTCTCACAAACCACATAAGGATACACCAGTGTCATTGCATGTGTGTTCTTTTCACAAAACACCGCTAGAGTCATTGCATGTCTGTTCTTCTAACAAACCACATAAGGATCCACCAGTGTCATTGCATGTTAGTTCTTTTCATGAACCACACCCAGTGTCATTGGATGTATGTTATTCTCACAAACCACACATGGATTCACCAGTGTCATAGCATGTGTGTTCTTTTCATGAACCACAACTAGAGTCATTGCATGTCTTTTCTTCTCACAAACCACACATGGATCCACTAGTGTCACTGGATGTGTGTTCTTTTCATGAACCACACCCAGTGTCATTGCATGTCTGTTCTTCTCATGAACCACATCAAGAGTCATTGCATGTCTGTTCTTCTCACAAACCACATAAGGATCCTCCAGTGTCATTGGATATGTTTTCTTTTCATGAACCACACACAGTGTCATTGCATGTCTGTTCTTTTCATAAACTACATAAGGATCCACTAGTCTCATTGAATGTGTGTCTTCGCACAAACCACATAAGGATCCACCAGTGTCATTGGATGTGTGTTCTTTTCATGAGCCACACACAGTGACATTGGATGTTTGTTCTTTTCATAAACCACATAAGGATCCACCAGTGTCATTGGATGTGTGTTCTTTTCATGAACCACACCCAGTGTCATTGCATGTGTGTTCTTCTAACAAACCACACACCGATCCACCAGTGTCATTAGATGTGTGTTCTTTTCATAAACCACGGCTAGAGTCATTGCATGTGTGTTCTTCTCACAAAGCACATAAGGATACACCAGTGTCATTGCATGTGTTTTCTTTTCACAAACCACAGCTAGAGTCATTTCATGTGTGTTCTTCTCACAAACCACATAAGGATACACGAGTGTCATTGGATGTGTGTTCTTTTCATAAACCACACCCTGTGTCATTGGATGTGTGTTCTTCTCGCAAACCAGATATGGATCCACCAGTTTCATTGTATGTGTGTTCTTCTCATGAACCACAGCTAGACTCATTGCATGTTTCTTCTTCTCACAAACCTCATAAGGATCCACCAGTGTCATTGGATGTGTGTTCTTTTTATGAACCACACACAGTGTCATTGGATGTGAGTTCTTCTCAGAAACCACACATGGATCCACTAGTGTCATTGCATGTCTCTTCTTTTCATGAACCACACATGGATCCACCTAGTGTGATTGCATGTCAGTTCTTCTCACAAACCACATAAGGATCCACCAGTGTCATTGCATGTCTGTTCTTTTCATGAACCACACCTAGTATCATTGCATGTATGTTCCTCTAAACAAACCACACATGGATCCACTAGTGTCATTGCATATGGTCATTGGATGTGTGTTCTTCTAAACAGACCACACATGGATCCATCAGTGTCATGGGATGTCTGTTCTTTTCATGAACCACACCCAGTATCATTGCATGTTTGTTCTTTTCACAAACCACACAGGGATACACCAGTGTTATCGCATGTATGTTCTTCTCACAAACCACACATGGATCCGCAATAAGACAAAGTTCTAGCAATAAGACAAAGAAACTATGTTGCAACATGAAAAGGCACAAACAAAAGATTCATGAATAACAATGCTTTGCAAGACGTTTGTTTGTTTCACATAAAGAAAACATAGCATAATAGTATTCAGCTTGTCCCTCATAGAGTAGAAAATATAAATGCATAGGACACCTTCAAAGTTCATAAGAGTGACTAGATACAAATAGTTTAAAACAAGCAATATCAAGTTATGCATCAATCAACTAGTCTTGGGACAATGCACATAGAACTAAGAATGGCCACTATCCTCTCAAAGTAGGTGCATAAAGGTAGAAGGTGGAGACTCAATATAATGGTGGAAGAAAGGCCTTCATAGAAGGAAGTAGGGATTCAAGTCTCACAAAGAGCTTACAAAAAATATGGTACTTATATCTTTCAGCTCTCATTGCCCCTATCATAAGCATCTTGAAGGTGATTAAGGTTAAAGTGAACAAACTATGGTGTACATGCTTGACGAAGTATAAGTCAGAAATCTCATGGCCCTTGTATACGAGGGCCGCTCCTCATGCTACTCAAGTTTAGTCACCGGTAAGTTCTTGTCATTGTAAGTACATGTGTATCATAGAGAACCGCCAACGGGGTACCCCTTGCCCGATGATACGGAAGAATCCCCATATCAAAATGACAAGGCAAGCAGACAACGAGCATCTCAGCAATCTTCTTATTTACCATGGGAATATGGTGATTTTTTCTCTCTTTCCTCTTTTCATAATCTCATTTTTTCTCTTTTATCTTTTTTCTCAATATAGGACTCTTTTTTTTATAAGAAGAAAGCTTCATAGACAGCTCATTATGGTTACGCTGCAGGTTTCAGCATGGATTAGACCAGTGGCCCATGCGTTTCTCTAACACATATACATAACTCCATGGACTTACAAGCTCCCTTTTCATTTCACACCGACGACATCCATATACAAAAGAGCATGATATCAACTAGGTACAAGTACCAAGTGCAATGTTGAAAGCATTCCCCATGAAAGCATGGTTCTGCTAATTCCCAACAAATAAGTGCAAGCATATACAACATAGACGACACAATGGTTCAAGTTTATTAAGGGCAAGAAAAATAAAGTGTGCCATCAAGTTCGTGAGAGCTTTAATCACTAGTTTTCTCATAACAAGTTTAATTTGGAAGGTAAACAAAAGCATGAATATACTTGGGATAGCATAAGCTAGTAGGTAGGTATGGTGGACTCTTTGGAATAACTTGGTTTAGGGAGTTGGATGCATGAGTGGAACTCATACTTGGTTGTGGAGGCTAGCAAAAGACTGGGAGCGACAAACTAAGAGAGCAATAATGGCCATAATCATGCAGAGCGACAAAACATCATTGATCAAAGCATAAAGTGATACTACAAGTTGAAAACTAAAGGATCATAAAGGCTATGGTGACTTGAGATAGTCATAACATGGTGTGAGCATGCGCCAAGTCAACCCAAATAAAGCATCAAAGGAGAATAGCACTATACTATGCTTTAATATGCTAAAACAACGCATGATTCATCCAAGGCACATTAAGCAATCTCAATTGTTTATAACAAGTCATGCTACAGCAAAGAATACTAAGCATAAAGCCAAAACAATATCAAGCATGGCATGACAGAGCATAGGCCATCGTCAAAAACGAACTCTTTTTACCACATAAGCATGAACTTTCCTACTCTTTTCCAAACCAAACCAAACCAAACTATTTGCAAACCAATGTATGAAAGAGGGGGTCCAACCAATTTATTCAGAAAACTAAGCAAACGAAAACCAAAACCAAAACAAAAAAGAAGACGCTCCAAGAACAACACAACTGTGCATGAAACAATAAAAGAGCGTTTGGAAGAAACCTGGGATTTTTATTGATGAAGAGGGGGATGCCTTGGGCATCCCCAAGCTTTGACACTTGTACTTCTTGGATATTTCTTGGGGTGTGACGCGTGGCATCCCCAAGATTGAGCTTTAATCCATCCTTCATCTCATTACTCATTCCTTCCATACACCTAAAAAATTTCCTTCATACAAAACTTCACACAATCTTTATTACCAACATTAGTGCATTCAAGATAATAAGTCTTTAGGTTCAGTTTCAACACCGATAAAACTTCCATTAAAACACAAGCTACTGTAGCACTTCCCTCAAAAAGCTCAATTCCCCAAAAGAACTCAAAAGGAACCAACAAGAAGCAAATGCAAATAATGGCAGAAATCTGTCAAAACAGACCAGCAGGTAAAGACGAATTTTTTCGAAGACCTTCTGTTGCTCAAATTGAAAAGTGTTGAACTAACAACCTGGGGCAGAAGCACAAAAATTCACGCCTCAAAAGGACGTACAGAGATTTTACACGAATTTTTACGGTGAAGCAAAAAAATCTTTTTTGGGACAGCAACTTTCCCAATCATTACTTCTCTCTCATTAGAGGTTACTCTTGGCACAAAAACAAAATAAAAAGGATAAGGAGCGGTTATTACTGAAATAATAAATTCCAAGACTCATCTAAAACTTTTGGGTTATCTCCCAGTAAGTACTTTTATTTAACGCCTTTAAGTTAGGCATGATAGTTTGAGAAGATGCTCACATAGGAAATATGAATTGAAGTAAAAGAGAGCATCAAGAAGCAAATTCAAAGCACATTTAAGTCTAACCCACTTCCTATGAAAAATAATCTTGTAGAGAAACAAGTCAGTAAAGCACAAAGCAAAAAGCATAGGAAAGCAAAACAAGTGCAACTTCAAGACTTTCAACATAAAGAGGGGAAACATAATATTATTGAGATGCATAAAACCATGTTTCCCTCTCTCATAATAACTTTCAATAGCACCATGAATAAGATTAACAATATAACTATCACATAAAACATTCTTATCATGAGCCACATGCATAAATGATTATTACTCTCCACATAAGCATAGTCATTCTTATTAATCATAGCGGGAGAAAATTCAACAAAATAGCTATCATTATTATTCTCATCACCATAATCATCAAATATAGGAGGCATATTGTTATCATAATTAATTTTCTCCTCAATAGTAGTTGGACTGAAAATATCATATTCGTCATTGTAATCATCATATATTGGAGGTTTGGTATCATCATAAGCAATAGAATAGCTATCTTCCAAAGTTGGGGAACTAAAAAGATCATTTTCATAAAAACTAGCTTCCCAAGGCTTAGACTTGTCTATAGCATTAGCAATAATGGTGTCCAAAGAATTCATACTAACAGCATTGCTATTAGCATGCAAATAAAGTTCCATAGGTTTTTTAATTTTCTATTCAAACACTTCATGTCCTAACTCAAGATAAATACTATAAAGCTCTCTTATTTTTTTGTTGTTTTACATTAAGCCTAACTAGTGAAAACAAGAAACAAAAAGACAAAATTAAAGAATCTAAAGGAAATAACTTCGAGCACTCACACCAGAAAATAGGCGTTTACCGTGGGAGGTTCTTCTTCTTTAATCCTCCTGTGTGAATACCTTTTACCTTTCCTCCCCGGCAACGGCGCCAGAAAATAGCTTGATGTCTACGCACTTCTATTCTTGTAGATAGTTGTTGGGCCTCCAAGTGCGGAGGTTTGTAGAACAGCAGCAAGTTTTCCCTTAAGTGGATCACCCAAGGTTTATCGAACTCAGGGAGGAAGTGGTCAAAGGTATTCCCGCTCAAGCAACCCTGCAATCAAGATACAAGAAGTCTCGTGTGTCCCAAACACACCCAATACACTTGTCAGGTGTATAGGTGCACTAGTTCGGTGAAGAGATAGTGAAATACAAGTGGTATGGATAATTATAAGTGGTAACGGTGCTAGAAAATAACTTGATGGCGTGGAAAACGCTAACGGCAAACTGAAATAAAGATGGAAGCAACCAAACATGTAACAGATCTAGTAGCAAACAGTGTATCAATGCTTAGAAACAAGGCCTAGGGATCATACTTTTACTAGTGAACACTCTCATATAAATATCTTCTCATTATGATACTACTCTTAACTACTCTCTGATTGGACACTCTAATCAACGGTAGGGCTATAACAGCACACCTCAAAGTAAGCCTTTCCCATCTAGAAAACCCCACACTGTCACCTTGAGTACTAGATGAGTCCAACAAACACCACAATTTCATAGAAACATCCAACTCCAAATATAACTCATAAGAAGTATTTGTAATCTCTAGCCTAAGTGCCACCATGGTGAGCACGCTGTCACTTTCACACACATGGGGAGAGCAAAGATTCATTAAAGCACTTGAGTAGCAAGGTAGATCTATAGATTACAAGCTCATGATCACAATATGATCATGCATAGATAGAGATATGAACACATAGCTACCGGTAGAACCCTTAGCCTCGAGAGAGATCTACTCCCTCCTCATCATGGGAATCAGCAATGGTGATGGAGATGGTGGTGTAGATTGATGGAGATGGCTCCGGGGGCACTTCCCCGTCCCGGCAGGGTGCCGGAATAGAGACTTTCTGTCCCTGGATCTCCCCTTCGGTGGCGGCGGCGCTACAGAACTTTTCATGGCTGGAGGCTTTATTATTTAGGGTTTATGTCTCGAGAGGCTTCTTATAGGCCAGAGGGCAAGGTCGGTGGGCGGCTAGGGGGCCCACACCATGCCCTGGCGTGTCTAGGGGGGACCCGCGCCATGGGGTGGTGTGGCCACCATGTGGCCCCTCTCCGACTCTCCTTCTGGCTCCGTGAATCTTCCGGGAAAATATCAACTTCGGCTTTTGTCCGGTCCAATTCCGAGAATACTGATTTTCTGACTTTCTTGGAACCAAAAACAGCAGAAAACAGGCAACTGGCACTGTGGCACTTGTTAATAGGTTAGTCCAAGAAATCATATGAAAAGTACTCCAAAGTGTGGACAAAACATAAGAAAGTAGATAAAACCAAGCATGGAACATCAAAAATTATAGATACATTTGCAATGTATCAACATCCCCAAGCTTAACTCCTGCTCGTCCTCGAGTAGGTAAGTGATAAAAAGAAAGAATAATTTTTGAGGTGACATGCACAATCAAATACTTGATCAAAGTATTTTTAAAACATTCAAAGTTGGGATCATAGTACTTCAATCATAACATGAAAGAAAAAGTTCTAGCAATAAGACAAAGAAACTATGTTGCAACATGAAAATGCACAAACAAAAGATTCATGAATAACATGCTTTGCAAGACGTTTGTTTGTTTCACATAAAGAAAACATAGCATAATAGTATTCATCTTGTCCCTCATAGAGTAGAAAATATAAATGCATAGGACACCTTCAAAGTTCATAAGAGTGACTAGATACAAATAGTTTAAAACAAGCAATATCAAGTTATGCATCAATCAACTAGTCTTGGGACAATGCACATAGAACTAAGAATGGCCACTATCCTCTCAAAGTAGGTGCATAAAGGTAGAAGGTGGAGACTCAATATAATGGTGGAAGAAAGGCCTTCATAGAAGGAAGTAGGGATTCAAGTCTCACAAAGAGCTTACAAAAAATATGGTACTTATATCTTTTAGCTCTCATTGCCCCTATCATAAGCATCTTGAAGGTGATTAAGGTTAAAGTGAACAAACTATGGTGTACATGCTTGACGAAGTATAAGTCAGAAATCTCATGGCCCTTGTATACGAGGGCCGCTCCTCATGCTACTCAAGTTTAGTCACCGGTAAGTTCTTGTCATTGTAAGTACATGTGTATCATAGAGAACCGCCAACGGGGTACCCCTTGCCCGATGATACGGAAGAATCCCCATATCAAAATGACAAGGCAAGCAGACAACGAGCATCTCAGCAATCTTCTTATTTACCATGGGAATATGGTGATTTTTTCTCTCTTTCCTCTTTTCATAATCTCATTTTTTCTCTTTTATCTTTTTTCTCAATATAGGACTCTTTTTTTATAAGAAGAATGCTTCATAGACAGCTCATTATGGTTACGCTGCAGGTTTCCACCATGTCAGCATGGATTAGACCAGCGGCCCATGCGTTTCTCTAACACATATACATAACTCCATGGACTTACAAGCTCCCCTTTCATTTCACACCGACGACATCCATATACAAAAGAGCATGATATCAACTAGGTACAAGTACCAAGTGCAATGTTGAAAGCGTTCCCCATGAAAGCATGGTTCTGCTAATTCCCAACAAATAAGTGCAAGCATATACAACATAGACGACACAATGGTTCAAGTTTATTAAGGGCAAGAAAAATAAAGTGTGCCATCAAGTTCGTGAGAGCTTTAATCACTAGTTTTCTCATAACAAGTTTAATTTGGAAGGTAAACAAAAGCATGAATATACTTGGGATAGCATAAGCTAGTAGGTAGGTATGGTGGACTCTTTGGAATAACTTGGTTTAGGGAGTTGGATGCATGAGTGGAACTCATACTTGGTTGTGGAGGCTAGCAAAAGACTGGGAGCGACAAACTAAGAGAGCAATAATGGCCATAATCATGCAGAGCGACAAAACATCATTGATCAAAGCATAAAGTGATACTACAAGTTGAAAACTAAAGGATCATAAAGGCTATGGTGACTTGAGATAGTCATAACATGGTGTGATCATGCGCCAAGTCAACCCAAATAAAGCATCAAAGGAGAATACCGCTATACTATGCTTTAATATGCTAAAACAACGCATGATTCATCCAAGGCACATTAAGCAATCTCAATTGTTTATAACAAGTCATGCTACAGCAAAGAATACTAAGCATAAAGCCAAAACAATATCAAGCATGGCATGACAGAGCATAGGCCATAGTCAAAAACGAACTCTTTTTACCACATAAGCATGAACTTTCCTACTCTTTTCCAAACCAAACCAAACTATTTGCAAACCAATGTATGAAAGAGGGGGTCCAACCAATTTATTCAGAAAACTAAGCAAACGAAAACCAAAACAAAAACGAAAAAGAAGACGCTCCAAGAACAACACAACTGTGCATGAAACAATAAAAATGAAGCGTTTGGAAGAAACCTGGGATTTTTATTGATGAAGAGGGGGATGCGTTGGGCATTACTAAAATAATAACTTCCAAGAATCATCTAAAACTTTTGGGTTATCTCCCAATAAGTACTTTTCTTTAACGCCTCTAAGTTAGGCATGATAGTTTGAGAAGATGCTCACATAGGAAATATGAATTGAAGTAAAAGAGAGCATCAAGAAGCAAATTCAAAGCACATTTAAGTCTAACCCACTTCCTATGAAAAATAATCTTATAGAGAAACAAGTCAGTAAAGCACAAAGAAAAAAGCATAGGAAAGCAAAACAAGTGCAACTTCAAGACTTTCAACATAAAGAGAGGAAACTTAATATTATTGAGATGCATAAAACCATGTTTCCCTCTCTCATAATAACTTTCAATAGCACCATGAATAAGATTAACAATATAATTATCACATAAAACATTCTTATCATGAGCCACATGCATAAAATGATTATTACTCTCCACATAAGCATAGTCATTCTTATTAAACATAGTGGGAGTAAATTCAACAAAATAGCTATCATTATTATTCTCATCACCATATTCATCAAATATAGGAGGCATATTGTAATCATAATTAATTTTCTCCTCAGTAGTAGGTGGACTGAAAATATCCTATTCTTCATTGTAATCATCATATATTGGAGGTTTGGTATCATCATAAGCAATAGAATAGCTATCTTCCAAAGCTGGGGAACTAAAAAGATCATTTTCATAAAAACTAGCTTCCCCAAGCTTATACTTTTCCATAGCATTAGCAATAATGGTGTCCAAAGAATTCATACTAACAACATTGCTATTAGCATGCAAATAAAGTTCCATAGGTTTTTTAATTTTCTCTTCAAACACTTCATGTCCTAACTCAAGATAAATACTATAAAGCTCTCTAATTTTCTTTTGTTTTCCATTAAGCCTAACTAGTGAAAACAAGAAACAAAAAGACAAAATTGCAGAATCTAAAGGAAATAACTTCGAGCACTCACACCAGAAAATAGGCATTTGTCGTGGGAGGTTCTTCTTCTTTAATCCTCCGGTGTGAATACCTTTTACCTTTCCTCCCCGGCAACGGCGCCAGAAAATAGCTTGATGTCTACGCACTTCTATTCTTGTAGATAGTTGTTGGGCCTCCAAGTGCAGAGGTTTGTAGAACAGCAGCAAGTTTTCCCTTAAGTGGATCACCCAAGGTTTATCGAACTCAGGGAGGAAGTGGTCAAAGGTATTCCCTCTCAAGCAACCCTGCAATCAAGATACAAGAAGTCTCGTGTGTCCCGAACACACCCAATACACTTGTCAGGTGTATAGGTGCACTAGTTCGGTGAAGAGATAGTGAAATACAAGTGGTATGGATAATTATAAGTGGTAACGGTGCTAGAAAATAACTTGATGGCGTGGAAAACGCTAACGGCAAACTGAAATAAAGATGGAAGCAAACAAACATGTAACAGATAGAGTAGCAAACAGTGTATCAATGCTTAGAAACAAGGCCTAGGGATCATACTTTCACTAGTGAACACTCTCATATAAATATCTTCTCATTATGATACTACTCTTAACTACTCTCTGATTGGACACTCTAATCAACGGTAGGGCTATAACAGCACACCTCAAAGTAAGCCTTTCCCATCTAGAAAACCCCACACTGTCACCTTGAGTACTAGATGAGTCCAACAAACACCACAATTTCATAGAAACATCCAACTCCAAATATAACTCATAAGAAGTATTTGTAATCTCTAGCCTAAGTGCCACCATGGTGAGCACGCTGTCACTTTCACACACATGGGGAGAGCAAAGATTCATTAAAGCACTTGAGTAGCAAGGTAGATCTATAGATTACAAGCTCATGATCACAATATGATCATGCATAGATAGAGATATGAACACATAGCTACCGGTAGAACCCTTAGCCTCGAGAGAGATCTACTCCCTCCTCATCATGGGAATCAACAATGGTGATGGAGATGGTGGTGGAGATTGATGGAGATGGCTCCGGTGGCACTTCTCTATCCCGGCAGGGTGCCGGAATAGAGACTTTCTGTCCCCCAAATCTCCCCTTCGGTGGCGACGGCGCTACAGAACTTTTCATGGCTGGAGGCTTTATTATTTAAGGTTTATGTCTTGGGAGGCTTCTTATAGGCTAGAGGGCAAGGTTGGTGGGCGGCCAAGGGGCCCACACCATGCCCTGGTGCGGCCGGGGGGACCCGCGCCATGGGGTGGTGTGGCCACCCTGTGGCCCCTCTCCGACTCTCCTTCTGGCTCCGTGAGTCTTTCGGGAAAATATCAACTTTGGCTTTTGTCCGGTCCAATTCCGAGAATATTGATTTTCTGACTTTCCTGGAACCAAAAACAGCAGAAAACAGGCAACTGGCACTGTGGCACTTGTGAATAGGTTAGTCCAAGAAATCATATGAAAAGTACTCCAAAGTGTGGACAAAACATAAGAAATTAGATAAAAGCAATCATGGAACATCAAAAATTATAGATGCATTTGAATGTATCAGAGTGTTTACCCGGGCCAGATAATCCTCCCACGAGAAGGTTTTCAAAGGAGGACAAGGCGCGTCTCAAATTTCTCTGATTGTCCGGCCAGGGCTGGAGTTTTTGCCCGGGCCGGATAATCCGCCCCCAGAGAAGTTTGCTAAGGATGCCACAGCGTGTGTTTCCGTATGGGGCAGAATTACCCCAGGAAATCCAAGTCTAGGGCAGAGTTTTACCCTAGCCGGATAATCCGGCCATCACTTGGGCCGGATAATCTGGCCCCCGACTTCACCAATGACCAAGTTTAGACGGGGGTATAAAAGCCCCAATCACCCCTCCTGTCAGATCTCTTGATTTATTCGAAAAAGTACTGGCCTATTGCAAAAGCTCTCATTCAAGGTCTCCCACTTCAACCACCCGAAGGCTTCGATCTTTGGGGAATCTAAGGAGGAGACTTCATTCATTGACATCACGAATCAAGTGCATCACTCCCCTCCATTCACTTGGAGATTTCTCGATCTAGTATTACTTTTTAATATCTAAATCTTGTGTTTTGGTTTTGATAATATTTGTTCTTGTGGCAGCTTGTTGTCATTATGGGAGCCTCCAATTCGGCTGTGCAGTGTGCCCTGCTAGTTGTGTAAAGGCATCGGTTCCCGCCTCGAAGGGTACCAATAGTGGAAAGGTGGATCAGGCCTTTGGTGGCGAGATCCGTCAGAGAACAGTGTGAGGCATATTGTGGCGTGGTGGTCTTAGTACCGATCACCCCTCCAACGCAGATGTACTTCCCTTAACAAGGAAGGAACTACGGTAAAACAAATCTTGTGTCTCCATGTGCTCTACTACAGTTTCCTCGCTCCTCACTCTTACTCGCCTTTACTCACTAGTAGTTAGGTTTGCATATAGGGAAATTCGTCGTAATTGCATATCTAGAGAATTTACCTTTGAGTCAAGTCTAAAATTGAAAAAGTATTAAAATTTGGAGTAGCACCTATTCACCCCACCCCTCTAGGTGTCCATACGATCCATTTCAGTAGTCTCGCTTGGTATCACGGCCCGGAACTATAGGTCAATCACTAGTTTTGATTGGGCAAAAAGTAACTAAAAATTGAAATGTGTAATTTTAGAGTTTCAGAGCTTAGAATGAAATGAGGTTTTCGCTGCTAGATCAATAATTAAAAACTCCACATTTTTCATGTTAATTGTTTTGTCCAATTCAAAAATTGATGCATGTGAAATTTTCAAAATTCAAATTTTTAGATTTCAACAAGTAAATAAAGTGAGGAAATAGTTTTTTTAATAGTGTTGCTCATTTAATGCTCTAGAAGCTCACATTAACTTGTTAGTTTGCATATGTGTAGATGTTGTTTACTTAGTACTGATCAAAATGAGTATGGAGTAGATTTTTTTAATTTATGCATAGTTTTTTATTTTTGCAATAATAACATTTGGTCCACTATACTCTATTTTTTAAAGTGTTGCTCATTTAATGCTTTAGAAGGTCACTTTAAATTTTTTACACACACTCCAGTGGATATGGTGATGCAACTTCTGTCACACTGGTACACCATTCCATGTGACATCTGCATTCCTGTATGTTTGGGCCCTTTTGACACATGGTTTGACACATGGAGTCTCTAGAGTCATTGCATGTGTTGTTTTCTATACCACCTTAATCCACATGAGCACACACACTCCAGTGGATGTGGTGATGCAATTTTTGTCACACTGCTGCACCATTCCATGTGGCACTTGTATTCCTATGTGTTTTAGGCCTTTTGACACATGGTTTGACACATGGAGTCTATGGAGTCATTTCATGTGTTCTTTTCCAATCACCTAGATCCACATGATCACACACAATCTACTGGATGTAGTGATGCAACTTCTGTCACACTGGTGCACCATTCCATATGGCAGCTGCATTCCTATGTGTTTTCGGGCCTTTTGACACATGGTTTGACACATAGAGTCTCTAGAGTCATTGCATGTGTTTTTTTCCAAACCACCTTAATCCACATGAGCACACACACTCCAGTAGATGTGGTGAAGCAACTTCTGTCACACTGGTGCACCATTCCATGTGACAACTGCATTCCTATGTGTTTTCAGGCCTTTTGACACATGGTTTGACACATGGAGTCTCTAAAGTTATTGCATGTGTTGTTTTCCAAACCACCCAGATCCACATGAGTATACACAATCTACTAGATGTGGTGATGCAACTTATATCATACTGGTGCACCAACTTCTGTCAATTTTTTAAAAATTGTACCGGAGCAGGCATATCTCTTGGTCAATATTTAGTCTATGAAGAAGCGCCAATGGGTGTGATAGAATGGAAATATGTCAAAGGGCAACCTCTGGTCAATCATGAGGAGTACACGCGTCTATCAACACATATGTGAAATCTACACGACTGATACATGGTGCAACTGTGCAAGCATCAAAGCAGCACTCAAAAGAATGGATTTCGGCGGACGTTAGAGTGGAGCATCACTTCAAACCTTACTCGATACAGATTCAGATGAACGAACTATTTCAGTTATACAATCAACGCGCCCTCGACAAATATATCCTCGGTTGCTATTGCCTATAAGTGATTTATTTCTGTAATTAAGTCTCTAGCTCAGCTCGTTCATTGCATGTAATATATAATCCTGACTATATATCCATTTGTACGCTATTATGCAGAATGAAGATGATTGAATGCAAAAGAGCTAGAACATATGACATTGGGTTCATTGACCCATATATCATTAATGCACATACATTACACAATCACCCCAACGACTTTTTCGATGACATCTCCACCTTTTTAATTGAGTATAATTACTGTAAGGAAATATTATTTCCTTACAATTTCAAGTAAGTGTTTCTATCTTGTACACATTCTTTTTTTGCTTACTCGATGTTAAGTATAATTGATGAGTTATGCATGTCTGCTTATGTAAATATCCGTAGGTTCTACTGGATTCTGCTAAACATTCAAGTTGACAAGTCCCAAGTTAAAGTCCATGACTCATTAAGTTAGGACTAAGAGCAGTGGAGCGACATGAAAGCAATGCTCCATAAATAATTTCAATCATTATCACATTATAACGGCCTATTTCGTTCATTTTTTATATCGAGTAATTAATAACTCTTTTGCTCATTTTCTTTGCCAAGCAGGTATTGGACACGGTTCAAAAAGAAAACAGAAGATCCGTTCAAAGATGAGCTAACTTATAAACCGGTCCCTGGTTTGCAGCAACCACCGGGGACTCATTTATCTAGATTCTGCGTTTGCGAGTACATTCGCGAGTTGACCATTGAGCGCAGGGTTAATTTTTATATTTACCGTTTGCGGGAGAACCTCGACCCAGAACAACGCATACGAGGAATTGACGAGATTTTTGATGAAGGAGATCATTAATAAAAAGGGAGAACATTATGTGGAGAACGCGGAACTCAATATGGTTTAGTGATCTCCATGTAATTAAATAGTTGTATATATCAAATTGTATGTGTATGCTTACAAGAGATCGAATATTAATTATATATGCATCAACGTTTACTGTGTATGTAGTAGCGTAGAATATATGTATGAAACATGTTTGAAATTATAATTGGACACAAAATGGAAAAGACAAAATGAAAAGGAAAACACAAAAACATGCCGTCCGGGTGGTGTCACGGTCCGGAACTAGAGGTCCTCCAGCCCCACATAACCGGTGCGAAATCGGGACTAGAGCCCGTTACGATCCGGGACTAGAGGCCCATTTTTCACTAGTACGCTGCCGAGCGTGCACCCTTGCTCTAGGAAGCCTCTGCCTATACACCTTGATGCTATTGCCTAGGGCAGACCACATCAATGTAGCCGAGAGCGTCCCATCGCTCGCCACCAATGAGAACGGAACCACCGTGAATCGTGAGTGACAAGGACAGGCCCACCATGAACATACATATTTCATATGTATATGGATGCGTACGCATTTATACTGGGCTAGATATAGGAATTATTTATTATACTAGGCTTGATAAAGGAATTATTTATTTGTTAATGACGACTTAATAATTCGTTAAAGACTAACATGCTCTTAGTTATGAAAGGGTACAGCAGGGTGGTCTCTGTTGTTACTGTTGTGTTTAAATTTTGATAGGGAGAAGCACTGAAGTAGAAGTATCCAACTTTAGGAACAACCTGTGCTGCCTTAACGGCAAAAGATTCTCACGTAATAAGAGAATTAAGTGTCCATCCAACAGAAACTTTCGTCACCCCGCAAAAACTGAATCAGCAATAATAATATGGAAAATGATACGTATCCCCTGGACGATGGAACCGTTCCATCGTCTGGGTCTGTTCGCGCGCGGCACGGGAGACAGCGACGTCGGGCTAGGTCCCACCACGTAAAGTCTTCCTTATCTTCTCGCAAGCATATCTCTTCCTTCTTCCTCATCTCCTCTGTACGACAACCATGAGCATTACGCCGGCGCCGCCCTGCCCAACCACGCCTCCCCGCTGCTCCCAATCTTCGACCACTACGCCGGCGCCGCCCTGCCCAACCAGGCCTCCTCGCTGCTCCCAATCTTCTCACCCCCCGATTCAGTCTCGTGTGGGGAATCAGTGATGGCGGCGTGGTAGTACCGACCGCGGGAATCGGCGACGACGGCATGTTGCTGCCACGGGGTAGGAGGCGTATGCTGCCGTGCTGCGAGGGGCACGGCGGTGGCTACTGCGACGGAACGGCGGGGGGTGCTCCCTGCGGCAGCTGGCTTTGCCCCCTGCGGCGAGCAGCGTTGCTCCCTAACGACGGGCAGCCTTGCTTCTTGCGGAGAGCGGCCTCGCTCCATGTGGTGGGCGACGTTGCTACATGCGTCGGCGGCGGTGCTACGAGATCCCGAATTTTGCTAGGACACCACAATAGCATAAATTATTTTGCTAAAAAACTTCTGTGTTTTTGCTACAATAGTTTTGAGGTTTTGCTATAATTGCCCAAAGTTTTTGCTACAAGGTGTCCGCGATGTCTCCGACGAAGTATTTTTTTTCTACATTAGAAGAACTTTGTTGCTAAAACCGTCTTGTGTTTTTGCTACAATAGTGTCAACTTTTTACTACAAGGTCTCCGGCGAGAATCACCAGCGAGTTTTTTTTCCGACGATGTCTCCGGCGAGGTCATTTTGCTACATTAGCACAATTTTTTTGCTGCATGGTCTCCGACGAGGTCTCCGGCGAAGTCTCCGGCAAGATGTACTATTTTCTGAAATGAATCTTTTTTGCTTCGGAAGCAAAAGCGGGAAGATATGCAGCAAAAATTCATGTTTTACAGCAAAAGCGGAATTTGTAGCGATTTTGGTGGACACGATGTCACACAGGGGAGGAGCACGATAGGAACTCCCCGTCGTCCGGGACGCCTAGCAGTTGCCTAATAATATACCAACGCGTTGAAAATGACTCAAATTTTCGCGTAGTACGTTGTTACTAATTGGCATTTGAGAACGCCTATAAATACTTAACGCATATGCAGTGCCGAGACTCACGCTCAGTGGAAGCAGCAGTAATTCCATAGCTACTGTACTTGCAACAACGGAAGAAGGACTCTTCGGAATGGATCGTCGTGCTAGCTTCGCTGCCCCGAGCATGCGCATCAGGATCCCGGACCAGCTGCCGACGCTGTTCGAGCCACAGAAGGCCACGCCGCACCAGCGTCCACGCTCCGACGCCGGCGAAGAAGTGCCGTCTCCGGAGCGCCGCCTGACCGTGCTGGCCCTCCAGCTCGCCGTCCTCGAGAAAGCCGCGAGCCGTCTCGGCACGCTAGCCTTCGTCTGGGCCACCGTCGTCCTCCTCGGCGGGTTCGCCATCACGCTGGGCCGAACCGACTTCTGGTGCATCACGTGCCTCCTCCTCATTGAAGGCACCCGCATCCTGGGCCGCTGTCACGAGTTGGAGTGGCAGCACCAGGCCACTTGGCACCGCCACCGGCCCATCTCCTCTGCCATTCTCCACGTCTTCTCCTGGATGCAGCTCCTCTCTGCGTCGGCGTGCGTGTCCCTCTCCGTCGTCCGCCTCCTCCACCAGCACTTTGGTGGCACCGAGGAGGCCCGGACCAACCGGCACGCTGCGCTCAACATTTTCTACGGCCTTGCGCTCGCCGAGGCATTCCTGTTCCTCATCGAGAAGGCGCTGTGGCAGTGGAAGGTGGGCCACCGTCACCTCCTCGAGCGCGTAGCCGAGGACTGCAACCTTTTCGGCGCCGCAGGCGGTGAGGTCGTCGTCGTCCGCCGCTTCTTCTATGACTCCTACTCGTGCTGCCTCAACGGTAGCATCTTCGACGGCCTCCGCATGGACCTTGTCTCCTACGCCGACGACCTCATCACCGTGGGATCTCATGACGAGCAGAGCCTCGGCGCCAGAATTCTCGTCGCGCTTGCCGAGTCTGACCGCTTCGCCGATGCCACGCTCCGCAAGATTGCCGTGTCCGCGCCCACCGTCGAGAGGCTCATCGAGATGCTCAGCTGGAAGGGCTTGACGGAGAGGGAAGTCCGGCGCTCGGCGGCGGTGCTCGTGTCCATGCTAACAGGGAGCAAGCACGTCGCGCTCCGCATAACCGGCATCCTCGGCACCATCGAGTCAGTCGCGACGCTGCTCTACGCTGACCTCGACGAGCTCAACCTCCTCGGCCTCTCCATCCTGGACAAGCTGGCCGTTGACCATGACAACTGCGACAGGATCGGCAAGACACGTGGCCTCCTCGACAAGATCATCTCCTACTCCAGCATCGACCACGGCCGCCTGCCCACGACGACGCCGAGGGACATGAGGCTCAAGGCGGTGAAGCAGTCGCTCCGCCTAGTGAAGAGGCTGGCGGGGCTGACCGGGAACACCGGAAAGCTGCTCCGGAGGGAGCTAACCGACATCGTCTTCACTGTGAGCAACATCAGCGAGGTGCTGCAGCAGTATGATAGGAAGGTCCAGTCCGAGCTGCACCAGCTAGCCATCGAGATACTGACGAGCCTTGCCATGGACGAGGAGGCCAGGGAGGTCATCGGCGGGACGGGCGGCCTGGTAAGACTGTTGGTCTCTATGTTCTTGACAACAGAGTGTAGACAGGCAGACGCGATCCGGGTGGAGGCTGGCGAGGCGCTCGCGATGCTGGCCCTGGAGAGCAAGAACAATTGTGGCGTCATCATAATGGCTCTCGGCGAAGGTGTCGGCAGGCTGGTTGCCGCGCTGAACGATCCTGTCATCATCGTCGGGGCCGCCAGGATCCTGCACAACCTATGCTCCTATGCCGGGCACGAGTGGCAGTTCGCGCTGAGAGGGGTCACCGCCGGCGCCACCAAGGTGTTGAAGACAATCATGGTGGAAAAGGAGAAGATCCTCAACATCTTCCTCGGTCTTGCGGCGCAGATGCTCCGGTTCATGGAGCCGAGGGAGCTCAAAGCAAGCCTCGCCAGGGCGAGGGTGGTGGACAGTGTCCTGGCAAAGATGTTGGTGCAGGTGCTGCGGCAGTACGGCTGCCCGTCCATGGACGTGCCTCGGGTCCGCCGGCACACCATCGAGCTCGCCGTCGCCATGATGCGGTCGGACGCCCTCTACGTGGCCCTATTCGTGGAGCTCGGGATGGAGGGCGAGCTGAGGCGCGTCGCTGGAACCACCTCACAGCTCGAGTGCTTCAATGCATTCTCCGGAAGCGTTGGGCTCAGTCGAGACACCACCGATGTTTGCTCTCTCGTCAATTCGGCCTTGGAGTTGATGAAGAAGGACTGATCGAATCGGTAACTATTAGTACGTACAGAATCTATCCTATGTGTGATTGTGTGGAGTGTGGCACCGTGATTTGTTACTATGTTAATTGATTAATAGGTCGTGTATGCATGTTTGGTGTTGCGTGTATTTATTTCATCATGTATTATTGTATCGGCTTTACTATTTATACATATAATAAGGACTGAACTTTTTATTAATTTGTCTTTGCTAATTCCAGTTCGAGTAAGATTTATGTACATGTCTAAATAAATTTGTTAAACCAGAATTCTACACAAATGAATGTTGCCACCATGCTCAACGCCACTGGATTGGATCGCCCGGCATTGTGATCGTTACTAGAAGTAAGATGGCGTAGAAACATTTCAGCATGTCACAAATTAATTGTGTGGTCATGTGGTAGCATGTTACTTTCTTAAGGGCATGTTCGGATCAAAGGGAGAGAAACCATATTTGGAGGAAAACACATGAAATGGAAAGGAAGGGTGGGGGGTACCGCTTCGCGTCGTCCTCCCGCGGGCGACGGAAGCGGCGGCGGTAAACCCTAACTCCCTCCCTCCCCACCACCCCCCTCCCCCTCCGCTGCAGCTGGCGGTTGTCGCCGGGCAAAGCTCGCGTGATGCCGCCGGCGGCGACATTCCATTCCCCGGCAGCGAGGGGACCCGAGCGGGACGGGGCTTCGGCGCGCGGTGTGCATAGGCGGGGGCGGCGCTACTCGGCGTGGCGTCGGCCGGCATGCTACGCCGGGGCGGCCTCGCGCTGCTGGAGGCAGCGATAGGTGGTGTGCTCGTGGCTGCTGCAGTCGGCGGCGACAGGGGCCCGAGTTCACCGCTGCAGATCTGGGGGGGCGCGACGTGCTTGGTCGGTGTGCAGCGCCGATGTGGTGGGCGCGCGGCGTCGGATTGGTAGGCGCGGGGGCTGCTGCGCGGGGATGCGCCTCCGTGGTTTGTGGGCGCCCATGGCGGCTGGGCACCTGCGGGCCAGGGCGGGCCGCGACCTGGGGACATGGTGATGGAGCGAGGATGCGCGTGGCTTCGTCTCTGGAGCGATGTCGGCGTAGCAGTGGTGGTGGCGAGCCAGCATGGGCCCCCTTCGACCCCATGCGGGCTGGCCGTGGAGCCGGTGGTGGCCTAGGCGCCCCTCTTCTTCGACGGTGAGGTCGGCGGTGCTTCTCTCATTCCTGTTGTAGCTTCTCAAGCCGGCGCCTTGCGTCCCCGCCCGCCCACTCCACGCCGCCCTTTGGTTGGGTCTTGCTGACACGAGCTATGGCCAGGTGAAAACCCTGCTCGGCTAGAGCTGATGCTAGCCGTGGCAACGCCTGCGGGTGCCGTTACCTCCTTGGGGGCGTGGTCATGGCATGTCTAGTGTCTCCCTGTTCTCGTGTGCCAGGGGAAACCCTTGGTTTGGGTCACCGGACCAGACGGCGGTGGCACCACGGTGTCGTGATCTTCTTGAAGACGTCGTCGAGGCTACACGAGAAGGGCCAATTTTGTGGAGTGGGGGTGGATGGGTGCGACCATTGTTGGGAGCTGCTCAGGGCACGAGCATCAGGGGCGCAATGTACATCATGGTGGGCGCCACTTGGTCGACGTCTTCCTCGAGTCTGGCTGGATCCTGCTGACTTCTCGTCGATCTCTTCTAGGCGTATGAGGGGGAGGTGCGTTGATCCATGCGGCCTCGGAGTCATGGTCATGCTATGGTGGAGTCTCGCTTTGATCGTGACGCGGTTCGGTTTCTTTGTGCATCGTCTCCTCACCTTTGGTTGGGGACTTGGCGAGGCGAAGTCGGTACCGTCAGGTCATTGCGCAGGGCGTTTTGTAAGCCGCTTGGCACTGTATCGTGTGAGTTGTCCCGTGTTGGATGTGTGGTGTGGTTGCCTTTTAGCGTTGTATCGGCCGCCGGCCTCTCCTCTATGTGTTTGGTACGTCTCCTAGGACGTATCTTAGAAAAAAAGGGTGGTGCAAAGCATTACTCCTATAAAGGGTCGTGGCATACCCGGCCTCCCACGCCACTCTCGCGTGCGCACCTTTCTCTAAGCTCTATACGTTTTCAACCCCGCTTTGACTACCTGCCATTGGATCAGTCCCAACCTTCCTCACTTATCAGCTGGGTAATAAGGGCCCATGACATATGGGACCAAGTGAGTCTGGGCCCGTGGTTCTGAGGCAGGAGTCTTTCTCGTCCACGTCATAGAGACTGAGGTCGTGGTGAAAACCCTAGCACACCATGAAGGAAATAGGCCCTGAGAAGCAATAATAAGTTGTTATTATGTATTCCTCATATATGATAGATGTTTATTTTGCATGCTATAATTGTATTGATCGGAAACGTCAATACATGTGTGTTTAATAAACAAAAAGGTTCCTAGTTATGCCTCTCTTATAGACTAGCTTGTTGATTAACAAGATGATCAAGCTTTCTTGATCATGGATATTGGATGTTGTTAATAACAAGGTCATAGCATTTATGAAATGATGTGATGAACATTCATCCGAAATATAGCATTACGATCAAGTCATTATGTTTATATTGCTATAACATCATACGAAGTAATCTTTATCCTTAGACCATGAGATCATGTTAATTGCTAACACCGGAAGAGTATCTTGATAATATCAAACGTCACACCGTAACAGGGTGACTATAAAGGTGGGTTCGGTGCTACAAAGGTGTTACGTTGAGGCTCATGGATCAAGAGTAGAATTTGTCAATCCCGATGACGGATAGATATACTCTAGCCCCTCTCGGTGATATCACATTAAGATAGCTTGCAAGCAAGTGATGTGATCACTAGAATGTTATATCACAAGAACGAGAAAAGAGTATATGTCGGTAACGAGATCAAACTAGGTATTTGGATACCGATGATCGAATCTCAGACATGTATTATATCATGAGACAAAGGGATTAAGTTACCAGCATTAAAGGTTCTCACGATCACAGAAGTCATCGTTGAATGTGCAGGAGTTAGTATGGATCTCCAGGTCCTGCTTCTGATTATTGATCTGGGAGGAGTCTCAATCATGTCTGCATTATTCGCGAACCGTAGGGTGACACACATAAGGGTTAACGAACACCATTTTGGAGCATATATGTTTTAGACGAAAGGATTGCAAAGCGCAGGAATTGTTTCGATAGAAACCGGAATTATTTCGGGTGAAATTGCAGAAAGTGGTTCTGCATGTGATATTGAAATGTTGCAAGGGTTTTATGTGAATGTTTGTTAATTAAAGTAATTAACAAAATTCTAAATAAATTTAATAAAAGAATTTTATTAAATGAGAGAGCATTAAACTTAGAGAATTTTAATGCATTTAAAGTGGAGACTTTAAAAGAGAATGTGAAGGGGCATTTTAATGTGGAGGAGTTACCACCACATGAATGGGGGAGGTGAGGGGTCACCCCCCATGGGGCGCCGGCCATGGGGAGGGGTACCCCCCTCCTCCTATAAAAGGCCACCCTTCTCACCCTTCTTCCTCACACCTCCTCGTGAAGGATCTCTCTCCCCCTCTAGAATTATTCCCCCATGGTCTCGGATTAGCGAGATACATGTTCCCGGTGGCATTTCGTCTGGAAGGAGTTGCTGCTTCCGCTGCATCGCTGGAGCGAGGAGGTGGAGGTTGTCTGGTGGCTTGAACGTGTGTGCGAGGACGGATGCGCTGCTGATTTGCAGCGCTCGGACTTCCACAGTATCTTGAGATCGGCAAGTGTACGACTACATCAACCACGAGTTCCTACTCGTTAACAAAACTCGTTGTCTTCGAGGATAAGTTCTCCATGGATGTATGCCCACCCATTGCTCTGTATCTAGTAGATAGATCTTGGCATATAGTTCTCATCGTAGGAAATTTTTTGTTTTCTATGCTGCAGACCCAACAGTGGTATCAGAGCCTGATCTATGCGTAGGTGCTTTGCACGGGTAGTACACATATGTTTATATGTGGGCGATGATGATCATGTTATTGCATCTTCTATATATTTTGGATATTGGTGGCATAGTGGGATGAAGCGGCCCGGACCAACCTTACATGTCATCGTATATGAGACCGGTTCCACGACTTACATGCAACTAGTTTTGCATAAGTGGCTGGCGGGTGTCTATCTCTCCTACTATAGTCAATATCTGATTTACAACGAGTTGCTAATAACTTGGTTATCCTCGTTGTGGTTCATGTTCGTAGGTAAGACCGGTTCTATCTCCGAGAGCCCTAAGCCATGTAAAACTTGCAATTGATAAATTAGAGATGTCTAGTTTAGATCATTGCTGGGCTAGTGTCTTGATATGGTATTGTTGTAAGTAGATGTATGATAGATACTCTTACAACACACTCAACGTGTAAGTTCCATAGACCTTGGCCTTACACACAAAGGAATGATAGAGATCATACCATGATGCAAATGATAGAGATCAAATGCATGGACCATATCATCTCACTTTACACATTAGATGTTAGCATCTTATACTGCTAGTTTGGCGCTTTTGGTAGCATTGTAAGATGATCCCTCATTTAGATATCAAGATAAAATATATTCTTCCTTAAGTATGCACCGTTCTATGGATCGTGTTTCGAGACATCACGTGATGATCGGGTGTACTCGACTCTACGCTTTCATACAACGGGTGTAAGATAGTTTTACACACGCGAGTACTAAGGTTCTTACTTGGCGAGCCTAGCATGTACAGACATGGCCTCAGAACGCGGACCAAAAGGTTAAGCATGAGTCATATAGTTGATATGATGCCCATATAGATGCTCGCCTTTGAAGCTACACCGACTCACGTGATGATCGGACTTGATGTAGTGGATTTAGTTCATGTACTCACCAAAAAGACACGAGGGATGCCGTTTTTGAGTGGGAGTTCATTAGTAATTTGGATTAGTTGAACTCGATCTATCATAAACTTAGTCTAAATAAACTTTACAAATTCTGTTGTAGATGGCACCACTTGCTTTTAATTTCAATGTGTTCATGGAGAAAGAGAAACTTGCTGCAAATGGTAGCAACTTCACCAACTAGGCTATGAATTTGAGGATTCTCCTCACTGCTGCACAAAAGCAATATGTGCTAGAGGCGCCGCTAAGCCCCCCACCAGCTCCTGATGCCCCTGACGAGGAAATGAATGTCTATATAACTCGTCAGGAGGACCACACTTAGTTCATTGCGGCATACTGTATGGGCTAGAGCCAGAACTTCAAAAGCATTTTAAAAATGGCAATGCTTTTGATACCATGGGAGAATTGAAAATGATTTTCGATACCCATGTTATCGTAGAGAGTTATAATACTACTGAAAAGTTCTTTAGCTGCATGATGGAGGAGAACAACTCCGTTAGTGAGCACGTACTCAAAATGTCTGGGTACGCCGATAAGCTTGTGTCCTTGGGAATAACGATTCCCATTGACTTAGGCATACATCGTGTTCTCCAATATCTACCACCTAGCTACAAGAGCTTCATGATGAACTATAACATGCAGGGCATGAAGAAATCTCTTCCTGAGCTTCTGTCAATATTTAAGACTGCAGAAGTGGAGATTAGGAAAGAACATCAAGTGTTGATGATCAATAAGACCACCGGTTTCAAGAAGGACAAGAAAGGCAAGCAGAAGCGAAAGAAGGGTGGCAAATATGTTGCCGCACCTGAAAAGAAATCCCGAGCTGGCCCTAAGTCTAATACCGAATGCTACTATTGCAAGGGGACTGGCCATTAGAAGCGCAACTGCCCCAAGTATTTGGCGGACAAGAAGGTCGGCAAGGCAAACAAAGGTATATGTGATATACATGTTATTGATGTGTACTTGACTAGTACTCGTAGTAGCACCTGGGTATTTGATACGGGATCGATTGCTAATATATGTAACTCAATTTAGGGGATGCGGAACAAGCGACAACTAGCAAGGGATGAGGTCACGATGCGGGTCGGCAATGGATAAAGAGTTGATGTGATCGCCGTCGGAACGCTGCCTCTCCATATGCCATCGGGATTAGTTATAAATCTGAATAATTGTTATTTGGTGCCTGCACTAAGCATGAACATTGTATCCGGATCATGTTTGATGCAAAGTGGTTATTCATTTAAGTATGAAAACAATGGTTGTTCGATTTATATGGATAATATCCTTTATGGGCATGCACCTGTGGTGAATGGTTTATTTCTATTGGATCTCGATAGTAGTATTACGCATATTCATAATGTTGATGCTAAAAGGATTAAACTTGATAATGATATATCTGCATATATGTGGAACTGTCGTCTAGGTCATATTGGCGTTAAACGCATGAAGAAACTCCATTCTAATGGACTTTTGGAATCACTTGATTTTGAATCATTTGATACATGTGAGCCGTGCCTTATGGGAAAGATGACTAGAACGCCATTTTCTGGTTTAATGGAACGGGCGATAGATTTATTGGAAATCATATATAGTGATGTTTGTGGACCAATGAGTGTGTCGGGGCAAGGTGGATATCGTTATTTTGTTACTTTCACGGATGATTTGAGTAGATACGGGTATATCTATTTGATGAAACACAAGTCTGAAACCTTTGAAAAACTCAAGGAATTTCAGAATGAAGTGGAAAATCATCGTAACAGAAAGATCAATTTCTATGGTCCGACCGTGGAGGAGAGTATCTTAGTTACGAGTTTAGCACACATATGAAAGATTGTGGAATAGTTTCACAACTCACGCCTGCCGGAACACCACAACGTAATGGTGTGTCGGAACGTCGTAATCGTACTTTATTGGATATGGTTCGATCTATGATGTCTCTGACTGACTTACCACTGTCATTTTGGGGTTATGCACTGGAAACCGATGCATTCACTTTAAATCGGGCACCATCTAAATCCGTTGAATGACACCGTATGAATTATGGTTTGGAAACAAACCTAAGCTGTCATTTCTTAAAGTTTGGGGGTGCGATGTTTATGTGAAGAAACTTCAGCCAGATAAACTCGAACCCAAAGCGGAAAAATGCGTCTTAATAGGATACCCTAAGGAAACGATTGGGTATACCTTATATCACAGATCCGAGGGCAAGGTTTTTGTTGCCAAGAATGGATCCTTTCTTGAGAAGGAGTTTCTCGCGAAAGGTGTGAATAGTCGGAAGGTAGAACTCGAAGAGGTTATTGAACCTTCTCTTCATGAAATTGCGAGTAGCGCAGCACTGGAAGTTGTTTTGGAGTTGACTTCACCTAATGAAGAGAGAGCTAATGATAATGATCATGAAACTCCGAAAGAGGACACTACCGAACCTCACAGGTCAAGCAGGACACGTGCAGCTCCTGAACTGTACGGCAATCCTGTTATGAATTTCATGATTGATGAAATAGATGACCATGCGACGTATGAAGAAGTGATGATGAGCCCGGATTCCAACAAATGGCTAGAAGCCATGAAATCTGAGATGGAATCCATGTACGAAAACCAGGTTTGGACCTTGGTGGACTTACCTCACGAGCGAAAGGCCGTTGAGAATAAATGGATTTTCAAAAGAAAAATTGATGCTGATGGTAATGTGACCATCTATAAAGCTCGACGTGTCGCAAAGGGGTTTCGACAAATTCAAGCAGTTGATTACAATGAGACATTCTCTCCCGTAGCGATGCTAAAGTTGGTTAGGATTATGTTAGCAATTGCTGCATATTTCGATTATGAAATATGGCAGATGGATGTCAAAACTGCGTTCCTCAATGATAATATTGAAGAAGAGTTATATATGATACAACCTAAGGGTTTTGTCGATCCTAAGGATACTAATAAGGTATGCAAACTTTAGCGATCCATCTATGGACTGAAGCAAGCATCCCGGAGTTGGAATCTCCGCTTTGATGAGGTGATCAAAGAGTTTGGATTTGTCCAAACTTATGGAGAGGCTTGTATTTACATGAAAGTCAGTGGGAGCAATGTGGCATTTCTGATATTATATGTGGATGACATATTATTGATTGGAAATGATATAGATATTTTAAACAGTGTTAAAAGTTATCTAAATAGCAAATTTTCGATGAAGGACCTTGGTGAAGCTTCATATATATTAGGCATTAAAATCTATAGAGATGGATCAAGGCGCCTAATTGGGCTATCGTAGAGTACATACCTTGATAAGATATTAAAGAAGTTTAATATAGACGGAAGTAAGAAGGGGTTCTTACCTATGTTGCAAGGCAAGACATTGAGTAAGACTCAAAGTCCGGCTACGGCGGAAGAAAGAGAGATAATGGATAAGATCCCTATGTCTCAGCCATAGGCTCTATAATGTATGCCATGCTATGTACAAGACCGGATGTGGCACATGCTATTAGTTTGACTAGTAGGTACCAATCTGATCCAGGTTCGGAACATTGGATAGCGGTCAAGAATATCCTTAAGTACTTGAGAAGAACTAGGGATATGTTTCTTGTATACGGAGGTGAAGAAGAGCTAGTCGCTAAGTGTTATGTCGATGCTAGCTTTGACACCGATCCGGATGACTCTAAGTCTCAATCCGGATACGTATTTCTCTTGAACGGAGCAGTAGTTAGTTGGAGGAGTTCCAAACAACCTGTGGTGGCTCGATCAACGACGGAGGTGGAATATGTTGCTGCTTCAGAAGCGGCGCAGGAAGTGGTTTGGATGAAGGAGTTCATAACGGAACTAGGTATGGTTCCTAGTGCATTGGACCCAATGGTGATCTATTGTGACAATAATGGAGCCATAGCCAACGCCAAGGAACCAAGGTCTCACAAGAATTCCAAGCATATTAAGCGCCGGTTTCACTCCATCCGCGAGCATGTCAAGGATGGAGATATAAAGATTTATAAAGTACAAACGGACCTAAATGTAGCAGATCCGTTGAGTAAAGTTCTCCATAGGGAAAAACATGATCAACACCAGAACTCCATGGGTGTTAGATTTATCACTATGTAAACTAGATTATTGTCTCTAGTGCAAGTGGGAGACTGAAGGAAATATGGCCTGAGAGGCAATAATAAAGTTGTTATTATGTATTCCTCGTATATGATAGATGTTTATTTTGCATGCTATAATTGTATTGATTGGAAACGTCAATACATGTGTGTTTCATAAACAAAAAGGGTTTCTAGTTATGCCTCTCTTATAGACTAGCTTGTTGATTAACAAGATGATCAAGGTTTCCTGATCATGAACATTGGATGTTGTTAATAACAAGGTCACAGCATTTGTAAAATGATGTGATGAACATTCATCCGAAGTATAGCATTATGATAAAATCATTATGTTTATATTGCTATAACATCATATGAAGTAATCTTTATCCTTAGACCATGAGATCATGTTAATTGCTAACACCGGAAGAGTATCTTGATAACATCAAACGTCATACCGTAATAGGGTGACTATAAAGGAGGGTTAAGTGCTACGAAGGTGTTATGTTGAGGCTCATGGATCAAGAGTGGAATTTGTCAATCTCGATGATGAATAGATATACTATGGGCCCTCTCGGTGATATCACATTAATATAGCTTGCAAGCAAGTGATGTGATCACTAGAATGTTATATCACAGGAACGAGAAAAGAGTGCATATCGGTAACGAGATCAAACTAGGTATCTGTATACCGGTGATCGATTCTCGGACATGTATTATATCATGAGACAAAGGGATTAAGTTACTAGCGTTAAAGGTTCTCACGATCACAGAAGTCATCGTTTGAATGTGCAGGAGTCAGTATGGATCTCTAGGTCTCGCTTCTGATTATTGATCTGAGAGGAGTCTCAATCATGTCTGCATTATTCGTGAACCGTAGGGTGCCACACTTAAGGGTTACCGGAAACCATTTTGGAGCATATATGTTTCAGCCGAAAGGATTGCAAAGCGTAGGAATTGTTTCGGGTGAAATTGCAGAAAGTGGTTCTGCATGTGATATTGAAATGTTGCAAGGGGTTTTATGTGAATGATTTTTAATTAAAGTAATTAACAAAATTCTGAATAAATTTAATAAAAGAGTTTTATTAAATGAGAGAGCATTAAACTTAGAGAATTTTAATGCATTTAAAGTGGAGACTTTAAAAGAGAATGTGAAGGGGCATTTTAATGTGGAGGAGTTACCACCACATGAATGGGGGAGGTGAGGGGTCACCCCCCATGGGGCACCGGCCATGGGGAGGGGTACCCCCTCCTCCTATAAAAGGCCACCCCTCTCACCCTTCTTCCTCACACCTCCTCATGAAGGATCTCTCTCCCCTCTAGAATTATTCCCCCATGGTCTCGGATTAGCGAGAGACATGTTCCTGGTGGCATTTCGTCTGGAAGGAGTTGTTGCTTCCACTGCATCGCTAGAGCGAGGAGGTGGAGGTTGTTCGGTGGCTTGAACGTGTGTGCGAGGACGGATGCGCTGCTGATTTGTGGCGCTCGGACTTCCACACGATCTTGAGATCGGCAAGTTATGACTACATCAACCACGAGTTCCTACTCATTAACAAAACTCGTTGTCTTCGAGGGTAAGTTCTCCATGGATGTGTGTCCACCCATTGCTCTGTATCTAGTAGATAGATCTTGGCATATAGTTCTCATCGTAGGAAATTTTTTGTTTTCTATGATGCGGACCCAACACACCAAGCGGCCAATCCCCTCCAGTCCTCTAGCCCAATCCCCTCCAGCCCCATGCCCTCCTCTCCTAGCATCTTCTTCCTCAGCGCTGCCATCCCCTTTCCCTTCTCATTGCACGCTGCGGTCACGGTTGTTGCAACCCTCTTCCTTGGCATCCGCGGCACCACTGCTTCTCCGATCGTTGTCGTCGTTCTTTCCTCCCACGTGCCTCTCTCCTTCACCTCTTCCTACATGAGGCGGTGAGCGCAACTAATGGATATGGCCTGGCCGTAGAAACATGTCGGCAGAGCGGAATTCAAGACCACGTGTGTGGCTTGGGAAGTGGCGGATGCATCGAACAATGACGAGCAGGACTGAGACACCAATGTGAGTTCCTCTCGGTTCTTCTATCTCATCTTGTGTGCTCTCTGCTCTTGATCTCATCTCTCCACTCTCTATGGTGGTAGAGGTCGTATGGGCGCAATGCCTCTCTCCTTCACCTCTTCCTTCACGGGGCAATGAGCGTAGCTAATGCCTATGGCTTAGCCACAACAACCTATTGGTGAGAGCGGCATTCAATGAGGTTTTTAATTTGTGGCCTAAAATTGATACGCCAAGGCATAGCGAGGTTTGAGTTGCTTATAATCGGATCATGTTACCCATAGTTGGCGTCCCAAATGCATAGAGGGTCTTTTTGGCATGAATTCAGCATAACGTTTGAACACAAAATATCAGGCTAACACTCATCAAGTTGGGCCCCCTTTCAGTTTGGACCGTTATGTCACTGCCATCGTGGTTTCCATGTAGACTTGCAGTGTTAGCGCCTGCATCCATTCCCCCATTACACCGCCTTCTTCTTCCCAGAGAGACGTTTTGTGGTCGTGGCCATGGCGCGGAGCTGGGATGCCAATTCCGTTAGGGGTGAGATCCAGAATGTGGACGAACCTATTCAGCCCTGCTCTTCTCCTCATCCTAAATCGGAGCTCGCCTTGCTCACCCTAACCATGGATGCACCCATGGCATGATGCGGGGACGAGAATTCATTCTCGAAGGAGATCTGTCACCATGTGGAACCTGTTTAGTCCTATTATCCTTCTCCTGAATCCGAGCTCACCGTTGCCGTGGTTGCACCCGTACCAGCCACCATGCCTTTCTCTCTGAACCACAAGGCCACATCCAATGTGTTCGGCACAACACGAACAAGGTGAAATTCCATCCAGTTTTTTGTGTGATTGTGGTAGAAGAGCATGTACAAATATGTTGTTTACTAGATTTCCCTTCGAATTTAGTAGTTCCGTGATGAAGAAATAGAGAGAACCTAAATAGAATGATGATAATACCATGGTATGTACTTTGCATTGCATCACCAACGACTCGTTGACGAAGCATGTTACAAAGAGAGTGGAGTTCATTAGCCATTGACAAAAATATGGGAACAAATCCGTGAGTGATTCAAAATGCAAATATGCAAAGATAAGCTAGATCCATGTCATCAATCATTACCTTTGTCTGCACATTACCTTTGTCTGCACATTACCTTTGTCTGTTTTATGCTACAATTATATGTTTTGAGCAAAAAGCTGGGCAAAGTAGTGACCAAGCTAGAGTTGCACACAAATATATGATTCAATGAATATTACATAGTTAGGCCTAACTTAGTCTTACACACATAGTCTTAACTTGTTCTTACACAAGTAAGTAAAGCTTAGTCTTACACAAATAAGCGTAACTGAGTCTTGACCAAAGAAGCACTTACTTCGTAGAACTAGAGGGAAAAGTGAACATAAAGATAAAGATAATTGGTTCAACAGATCTGCCAGTTGAGCACTAGGTCCTTGGAGCTAGTGGTATCATCGGAATAAACCAGAACACCGCATTTGGTCGTGCATCATTCTCTATCAAATTGTACAACCCCACGGATGAGCCAATGACTGGGCCCCCTTGACGTGCATTCGGCTCCAGGTGGGATTTGGTGGGTCAACTTCATAGGTGCGCGAGTGTGCAGTAAACACACAGTCTACTCTCAATACTAGAAGTGCTAGCACCTCAGCAACAACACCAGCATGTTCTTCCTGGACTCCGGCAGCAGTCTCAGGTTGTTCACCATCAGGACCAATAACAGCATCAGCAAATATTTCTTCAGATTCACTAGCAGCATTAGCTAGTTCTTTGTAAGCTCCACCACCAACAGCAACAATAGTGGGAGCCGGGGCTGCATGAGCAATTACAGGTTCAATAGCTCTAGAGGCTCCGAGGAAGAATGGGTAGTTGATCCCAAGAAACACAGATTGTCGACTCTGCTCTAGACTTGTTCTACTGGGTCTTTGTATGGACATACATACCTCGAGAAAACGTGACACCTCAGCGATGGGTATGAAGAAAGTAGTGTCCCCATATGCTCATTTGTATCACCAACATTGTTTAGTGCTCCCCGAGTTCAGCATCCCGGTTCGCGTCGCCTCTGAGAGGTGCCAGGAATCAGCGTTGTGATCTAAGATCATCATGTACTACTGCATCTTCGATTACCAGAGCTTGAATGATACGCGGGGCTGCATGCGTACCTGCGTGTTACTTATAGTTAGTATGATGGTAGCTAATAAAGCTTGAAGTAGAATTTTGAATGGGATTTTACATGCTATATGACAACATGACTCACCCAGGTGAATGACTCCCAAACACGCACGACACCGCTAGGTTCAGTGTCCGTGTAAATGTGATGCGGTGTGTCGGACCAATAGGAGCCACAGGTGAAGACGATGTCGACATACTTCTCCAGCTACAGGTAGTCGTTGCGCAAGATTATCCATTCCTTGTCATTAGGGCATCTAATGAATGCGATTACTTTGTCGACTACCGCTATGACGTCATAATGCCAATTCCCGTTCACCAGGCAAGGCCTGTGTGGGAGTTGTACCTTCAGGAGCTCAAGTTCTCTCATGTTGAACATGCAAGTGAATTCGGAGCTGGGCGGCCACTTCGAGGTGAGTATAGTAATGCTGACACCTCCAAAGATGGTAGTGTTCTCATCGATCTATAGACATTTTTGAGAGTCCAAGTTCTCCGGTCACTGGATAAAAGGACCAACCATTTGCCGTTGCCACCCACCAAGTTCTGGTCATCTCCCAGTTTTGTCTCGTCTTCCTCCTTGATATTCACCACTACTAATCCCGGCCACTTATCCAACAACATCAGTTTTGCATGAATATTCTGCAAAGTTTGTTGCCGGTTGGTAGAATCACCTAGCATAGATTCCATTGCATATACAAATTGACACCTAGAGCCTCAGAGTAAAGTTTTTTTTGACTATCTCCTTAGCACTCGCCTAAATTATGCATGTATCACTACGAAAATATTAAAGCTTTCCCTGAACAAACTCCTGATGACGATCATAAACCCTACGAAATTTTGCAGTCCTTGCACATGACAAGAGGAAATCGCTGACACATGTCCTCCAACGAGCTACCGCTTCTTCCATTGCCACCCATGAGAACGAGAAAAGGAGCAGTCCTGGGACAAGCTCCCCTTCCTTCGTCGATGATCTCTCCTTCCTTCGGCGTCGATCTCCGGTAGTCGTTGCCGCCGCAGCTCTCCGGTGGAATGTAGATTAGGGTTAGCGATGGGGAACTAGGGGGAGAGTTGGTTGACTCTAACCGGTTAGCTGACCATGCACCGCGCCACCCTAGGCCCACCACTTCGCCATGTCAGCGGAATACATCATCCGAATATACACAGGACCGTATGTGGACGTTCCTGGGAAGTTCGAGGATGGTTTTGGTACATTTTGTGTGTTCTAGGATGGTTTTCGACATTGCCAGCAAGCTCTGAGACTGTAGGTGCATTTTACTCCACGAATCGCTGGCCAATTCTGTGAGAGATGTTGCAAGACTTGACGTCACGTGTATTGATTTACCTGAGGTAGTAGCCATTCGAAAGTACAGACAAAGGAGTAAGGGGTTTACTTAAAAAAAAAGGAGTAACGAGTTTTGGTCACTGATTTGCCAAAGCAACCAAATTTTGAACTTTGGTACTCCTGCGACGGAGCCTCCTGGCAAAAACACTCGACGTCACGTGTATTGATTTACCTGAGGTAGTAGCCACTTGAAAGTACAGACAAAAGAGTAAGGGGTTTACTTAAAAAAAAGGAGCAAGGAGTTTTGGTCACTGATTTGCCAGAGCAACCAAATTTAGAACTTTGGTACTCCTGCGACGGAGCCTCCTGGCAAAAAACTGCACCAGCCGGGAATCGAACCCGGGTCTGTACCGTGGCAGGGTACTATTCTACCACTAGACCACTGGTGCTTTGCGTTATGATTTGGTATATACATTTCTTATTTCAGGCTATCTGAAAATGCAATGCTGCTAGAGAACTTGTTGCTGCTGCTTATTTTCTGAATACAATTTCGTCTCACGGATCCACTTAGAAACGGTTCTTTTAGAGAATTTTGGACGGAAAGAAAGTGACCAGGACACTAGCTTTGGTGCCAAGATTAAACTCCGGAATCCATAGGCGAAAAGGACATTACCAATTAAAACTCTTATGGCACGTTCATTACTACTCCCATAATTCAAAGTCAAGCAAGGGAGAAGCAAATCCAAGTAGTGCTCAGATCACCTTTTCTCTTTTTACCTCATTTCTTGGACCCGGCGGTCTGACAAATCTGGCATTTGGATTATTTCATACTGAACTCAAACAGCAAACATCTCCCATAACCTTACACACGTTAAGCGAACAAATAGTAGGAGTACTCGGCTAATGGAATTACAGTCGACGTTCACATTGTGTATCCTTATGGATCGTCAAGATCCAAAGCCAATTCTAGTCGTCAAAGAAACTTCGGTTTAATCAGAGTCATGCACCAATTCTAGTCGTCATCTCCCAGGCTTTAGAAAACTGTCAAGGTTTCGTCAGAGGGACAAACCCATGTCTGATAGCAGCTGACCATGCCTTCTCAACGTCCATGATATCGTCCCCGCACTCGTGCGAGCTCCATCCTTCCAGGACGTGGAGTATTCCGGCGATATGCCACGCGCTCATCACCCTTCTCGGCAGCCAATTCTGTCAAGGAAGCAAATGTGCAGAGAGAGTGCTGGTCAGGAGAGGTTCATTAAATGCTATGTGTTGCCATTTCGATTATCCTGACGAAGGAGATCACGCTCGTTTATATTTGTATTACCTCGCACGAGTGGACGTTCTGCATTGTCTCTGGGATCTTCATGGCTGGAGTGCTCAAGTAAGTGCAGTCCTTGCGAACTTTCTTAGGGGGGAACTGCGATATGGGAATGAATACAGTTCCTTTTGGTGCCATCCTTTGGTCTTTCTCATCGATGTTATCTACTATCCAAGTCTGCAACAAATTGAAAGAGTAAATACATATATAATCTAATGAAATTTTATGCCCCTGCGTCACATGTTCTACTACACATTTCCAAAATGGCTCAAGTCCGGAATAATCATATTGATTCCATGATAAGGCTTTCTTTTTTCTGACTCACCATATCCTCTTGTTGCCAAAAAAATATCATTTAGAACTTATCCAGGGTTACTGTTTTCATGACTAAAAGTGGTTATTTACAAAATGTATGGGAGTTAGTCATAAGATATTAGAGGGGAATCCTTATTAAATGACTCATATTTAGAATAGAGCATGTCGTTCTACACTTCTACGCATGACAGTCCAACGTATTACTTTTTATAGAACTTTTCATTTATGAACACAAATTTTACCTTGATTATGTCATTGCTGGAGCACTTCAAATAGCTTGCCTTGTTCTCCGGCATCTGTGACTTGAGCATGTCATATTCTTTCTTCTGTTTCACAATCACCTGGGTCCAAAATAATTTCATGAAATTTCGGAAAAATATTCTACACAACTTTTACCCATAAAAGTAGAGACACGATTGCAGGAAGATATAGATATACCTGGATGCCCCTGCTACATAATGTCATAGCAACGGCACAGCCTATCTTGGAAGCCCCTGTATGAAGAAAAACTTGCTTTGCATCTGAAGGGATGCTTTTTAGAACAACTCCAGTTGCTAATCCACTTCCATCAACAATTCGGACTCCCAATTTTGGATACTTTTGTCTAAACAGTTCACCATTTCCATTCAGTTGTTTTGCCTGAAGGAAGAAAAAAAGAATCACTCATCATCAATTGGTTAAGATACAAAGCACTAATCTCCATTTATATGAATGGAGAGAAACTATCAAGCAATGAGAGTATATCTCTCTCTGCAGTTCTTTGTACTATTTGGTTTTCTTCTAGGTTCTCTTAGGATTCTCCCATCTTCACCATGCTGACATATCACTGCTCATCTCTGCAATATGAGTATTAGAACTAAGGATTAGTTACCTGATTCAGTAGTCCTAGACTGAGCACTTTGACCCCTCTTACATCAGCATCTAATATTGCCTTTTCAATTAAGTCGTTGATCGATTCTCTATCCCATGTCAGACCATACTGCAGAAAGGAAAAATAGTGTTAAGCAACTTGCCAACAATTAGATAAACGCATATATGCAAGGGGAGTTGGTTACTTGAAAGTTGTATCTCGGTACGATCCATGTTTGCATTGTCATCTTCTTTAGTTTGATTCTCTCAACCACGAATGCAGATGACCCATAAACCCATGCTACTACCATTGACAGCCATGCCAAGGGCCACAACGTCCACATATACCACTCGGAGTTGTCAGATGGTCTGGATGCTATAGAAGCGAATCCTATCCTTAGATGATAGGCCGACTGCAAGTTGGTCATATGTGTGAGATGAACAAGGTCAGGTGTCTCCTCTGTTCCTTTCAGTGAGCTCTCGTACAGCTCGTCGGATGACTTGTCCATAGTGCTGTATATGTAGTCGTAAAATGGCATGAAGAGTGAATAGTTTGTACGGAACTGTGTGTGGTGAAGAGAATGAAACCTGCATAAGAAAACCAGCAAAAACTTATTATGTTGAGGTTTTTGTGAAGTAAACCATCAATTCTCTGAACTCTAGGTGGGCGTTGACCGAAATTCAGTGACCCGAAAGTCTCATGAATTTTTGGTTAATGCCTGGCCTAGTTTGAGGGATTTATGTTGATGTCTTGCACTTACGATGGAGTGTACATGAGATACTTGAGAGGAGGGAAGACTTGGAACATCCACTTGGGCACCAACTCAAAATTGCAGTGCCCCATGTTGTTCATGAAGTCAATGTAAACGATATAGAGCACAAAGACGAGTGCAGAACCATTTCCCATGTAAACAGTGGACAAGAGCGGGATAGCAAAGAGCGTGAAATAGACAATGTGTTCGCCAAAAGGATGGATCACCGCTGTAATACACAGATATATTAGAAACCAAGAGAAAACTATCATTAACAGGACGCAGTTTCTACGTGCTTGCTGAAACAACATTAATTATGTTATGCATGAATAGAACACTTATTGGATAGAATGCACACAGCCTAGTGACAGACGTCTGGTAAAAACCATTCAATCTAAAAATGACCGGTTTGAAAGTTGCGTAACTATGGCAAATCACCCCCGATTTTTTTAATCACAAACCGTGATTACCACAGTTTGCATTCATATTTAATACAACAAGTCTTGGAACAACAGAAGGGAAATAAGATCTATTCCAACACATTAACACGAAACACAATTGTTCGTCCATGTCTATAACCGGGCTCCGAGAGAAAATATTCTTAATACAATCAAACAATCATAAAGGACGTATGCATTCTAATAATCAAAATAAAGGCCCAAAATAAAGGCAAAACTTCAAACAACAATAAAGACGGGAGGAAAAAGTAGTCCATTATTGGATCTTCCAGCTACTGGTTGATTTCAGATTTGGTCTCTGAACATCAATAATAGAAATTCTAGACTCTAATGTTTGGAACCAAACAAATTTCAGAGCAATAAAATCGTACGTGCCCATAATAATAGCCTTTAGATTTTTCGGAAAAAAAAGGGCCCCGACTCTGTACGTGCCCATAATAATAGCGTCCTTTCTTTGCAGGACGACGGGCGTGTTTGCTCTTCTTCTGTCCCTCGATAAGTTTCCGGGCAGAATTAATAAGTGCACCTGGACGGGCGTGGTCTGTGCCGCCGTATTTCAGGCCGTCACGTCACATGCATTTGTTCGTTCCCTGGGCTGGCACCGGCGCGGCAGCACGACCATCTCGTCTCGCTTTTAAAGCCGATTATTATTCAGTGCTCGTAGTACTACAGTAGTACGTGTGCTGTAGTAGTAGTATTACTGTTGGCGGTCAGACGGTGCAGGGTACGTAGACGGACGTGTCCGGTGGTCCGGTCCTGTCAAAACCAACCAGACCAGCCCCAGCCGCGTTCTTTGAAAAACAAGAACAAAAAACCGATCGAGCACAGGACGACAAGTAGTAAGGACTCCTAGTGTTGTTGTTTAGAGATCCTATAAATGGCGTAGGGCAGGACGGTGGAAATCGCTTGCGCGGAGGATTGTACCGTTACTGTTCATCATCCATTCCTTCTGGTCACATGGCTGGCTGGCGGGCTTCATAAGAAAAGGACGACTTACATGTGATTGGCTCGGTGACGATGGATGCGTGGTGGTGCGAGTGGTAGCGCGCGTAGAGGAAGTGGTGGTGCAGCGCGCGGTGGAACCAGTAGTAGAGGAACTCCACGGGCCCGGCGTGCAGCAGCGCCGTCATCACCGCCCCGTCCGTCCTCCACACCGGGAACCCGCGCACGCTCGGCAGCAGCAGGTACCCGACGTAGAACAACAGCCCGTTGAAGATGATCTGGTCGTCCCTGCCATATCGCACAAATTCCAAGTTCAACCATCCATCATAGTTCGGCTGGCGTCAGAGAAAAACAAGCTACTGGTGCGTGCTCACCATCCTCGCTCGCGGTCGACCTGGTCGAACTCGATGGCGCGGTCGACGATGCGGTGCCTGCTGCGCGCGGTCTGGTACCGGGACACGCTGATCCAGATCTGGTTGTGGATCATCCGCAGCAATAGGGACGGCAGGATGAGCGCGTAGGCCACGTCGATGTCGCCCCAACCTTTGGTCATCACACGGTGCGCGCCGTGGACCGCCACGGGCGCCATCACCAGGTACTGCATCATGCGCATGAAACAGATGCTCGCCAGGGTCAGGATCTCGATATACTAGAGGAAAACAAATGCACTGTCTTCAAACTTAATTAGTATACTATTCACGCGATCATTTCGAGTAGAATTTGGTGGTTATCATATTCCGATTTGGGACTGTGTTAATGCAACAACATTCGATTCCCAGGCCGTTGCCATGCTCCTTAGTACTACTACTATTAAATTGGGGAGGCCAAGAAAAAGAATGTCTTGCATGGCATCTTCTAACCTGAGGAAAGACAATGTTTTCCTGGAGCAACCAACATATTTGCTCACCTTGCTAAATCTACCAAAGAGCAAAAAAGAACATGCAGAGTAGTAGTATTTCTCAACGAATTACTGGGGCCGGGTGCCATCGACCGGACGAGACCAACCCAAGCAAGATCGAGCGGCAACAGAGAGCATTTTCTTTGCGAAAACTGGCTCCGGGAGAACTCGGAACATCAACTACTAGCATAAACGCCTTGGACAAGGCAGACGAACCGAGAGAGGACAGCATAAACGCCTCTTCCTCCTAAAACATCTCGGACTCGAGCAATGAACGAACAGAGGGGCTAGTAGGAGGAATAAGAACAAGAGCATCGTCGTCGCGCTCGTACCTTGAAGTTGCCCATCCTCTCCCATGGCCATTCAGTCAAAGGGCCCGGCCTGATCGCCATGGCTGCTGCTACTGCTGCTGCTGCGTGGTCACCTCCTCCTCCCCTTTGGTCAGCCAAGCCACCCCAGTGGCCAATAAGAGCGAAAATGCTAGTACTACTACCGAGTATACTCCAGCTAGTGTGCGCCTCTTCCTGCCTGGTTTTTATAAGCTTCACAAGGTGGGATGGACACGGCGCTCGCCCTTTCAACCCCCAAAGCCCTCTCCCTCTCCCTCTCCCCTGCGCGTTTGTTCGCTTGTGTGTGTAGCGATTCGATCACACGGCACGGCACGTTCAGAGCCTGCCTGCCTCTCTGCATGCGCTGCAGGCTCTGCACGGCTCGTTTGGCTCCACGCTCGCCACATGCCTGCCACCCCACCGTACCCTATCCTTGTTCAGGGCAGGCAAGCGCCAACCCCCAGGCCCTAGGCTTTCATTCATACGCAGAAAAATGAACGGCTCGCTCTACGTGTCGACGCGCCGAATTGATGCGGCTACGGATACTACTCCGCAGCAGTAATGCTCGTCGTAAGAAGAAAAAATGAATGCGTACGCAGTAGTAGCAATGGGGACCGACGACGGGCTCCATGCATGAATGGCGGGCGCGTCGGCCACGGCGGGGCAGTGGACGGAGGTAGGCCGGCAGAGGCGGTTGCAACAGGAAGGAAGGAAGGAAGGAAGGAAGAAGAAGAAGAAAAAATCTGTGCCGGGTCACGCCGAAAACGTTGCCTGGTCCGGTGCGTACGCGATGTTTTACGTGCAGGGCAGCTTTCTCATCAGCTGATTTTTGCTGGCCAAGTTCGGGGAGGAATTGTCGATCGCCACCGACCTACGCACAGACACGGCGAGAGGTGTAGCGGATAAACGTACTTGCTAGTGTAATGTCAATGTCGCGGAGCAGAGAAGAAAATCGCTACTAGTATTTCGTCTAGATTTTTTAAACAAAAAGCTGATATATTAAGAACAAATTCGGGATACAACACAGCTCTCATACAACTATTACTCAGAGCTGAACCGAGGGCCTAGATGCACACATTTTAGATGAACTACCGGAAGAACAAAATGTCTAAACCAAAGAATACAGTTGGAGCCTGCCACAGACTGCGTCGAGAACACGGAAACTAAGACCCTGCATGCAACTGTGTTCTTCAAGAGACTCAAACAGTCTCGCCAACTGAAGAGCCAGCGCTCAACCAACAACCGTGTTAGCAGAGGCATACGAGGTAGAGGATTGAGCTCGAGGATGCATCGTCGAGTTCCAGTGCATATAAAACCATTATATATGTAAATATTTGTCTCGTTATAAATGAAAAGCAGCGGAGTGCATTGTGGCGTGAGGAGCAACACAGGTCAACTGAGTGTGTTCCACTATGCCAAAAACTATAACTGCTAATATAACGTTGAGCAAAGTTACACTAAGTATCTTCTTAAAAAGATTATGTTTGTAAATGTTTATCTCGCTAAAATTGTAAAGGCGGCGCGCCTACTACTAGGAAAAGCCTTATCTGTGGCACGTTAATTTTGACATTCTGTGGCGCATATGGGATGTGTCACTATTATCCCGCCATTAAATTACTACGGCATATTTCTTCATATACGCCACAAAATTATTTCCAGTGGCGCATATCACTCCATACGCCACAAAAACGCCGTGCGCCACAAAACTTTAAATATATGCGTCACAGATTATGATATAGGTATTCGAAATTAAATGCAGTCATGGTATAGAATCAGATATTTATGCAGTAATTATACAGGATTTATACATATCAAGTAGAAACAGTACATTGTATATAGTATATGAAAATCGACATATAATACAAACACAAGTATAATGTTATCACATTACTTGGAGCCCAATTGAGATAGGTATATAGGGTCAAGTGCCGAATTATTACACAAGTGTCGAATACAAAGTTCATCATCTCACATTACAAGTGAAGTGGACACTGCCTACACTAGGATCTAATAGAATACAAATGTGATGACGGTGCGCAAGAGCAGGAGCCCAACCAATATCTTCATCCGGTTCTTCTTTCACAGGTGCTTCCTCCACTTGGCTACCGGCTCCTCTCTAGTCGCATATCTTTTGTAGCTATTGTCGCTGAACTTGTTTACTTGTTTTTGACAGTCCTCCCACTTCTCGTAGACTCATTTAACCAAACTCTTGTACACCACGTACCACTTCGCCATCTCTATAGATAATGCATATTACTAAATCATACAACATAAAGAATTAAAGGGTTCACATGCATACATGTTCACAAAAATTAAAGCAAAGGATTCATAAACCTAAATATAGCATCGCGATCATCATAAAAGTAAGTTCAACGATAACGACCACAAGATAGTTAATTCCAACAACAACAACCGTTTTGAGCTAGGCAAGTTAAGTTTACGACACACTACACGTCCATCGATACATAAACTTATGTAGATAGTAAATTTTATGACACACGCTACACGTGTCCATCCATAATATACACACACTCGATCATGCTAGGCACACATTGATCATGAAGACTTCTTCTCACTTGGTTTCGGGAACGGTTGATAGCCCTCTTTCGTCATCCACGTCCTGGTGTCACCCTGCTTATGGAGGCGTTTTTCGATCTCCCTCTTAGTCAACCCTCTGACTTGTTGTAGGCCCCCTTGTGTTGACATCTTCAATGATGATTTCCGACAACTTCATCTGGATGCCATGGAAGTCTTCTCTAAGATCATCATCATCGATTCGCGCCAACTTTTTGGCCCATCCTCGGAGACTAGATGGCAGTGTTAGGTTCTGGCAATTCTGGACAAACCCTTTAAGGTGATGGAGGACGTAGAAGGCCTCCTTGGTGCTACCAGTAGCTGGCTGCTTGACGTAGGGGAACTCGAGCACATGCTTGAACACATGTTTTCCATCCCTGAAACAATCTCCCTTATTGGCAAAGGGGCATCCCTTTCTGGCGTAGCCCTTGAGAGCCTCATCGAGAACACCAATTATTCTGGTGTAGTCTTTCTTTTTCTCAAAATCCCTGAGTCGAAATACGTGGCTAGCGAATACCTTGGGGCAATGACGATGAGTATGCAGTATTTGTCTCTACGTAACACAATTGGAATGGAATGTTGGAAAAAGAGCAAAGGAAGGAATCTATAAGAAAGGCATAAGTTACAGCGGCGAGCGAGGTGTGTACTTACTCGGGAAAAAAGGCAAAAGAAGTGTGTCCTTCCTCTTTTTGTCCACCATGAACTTCTCGAGATACATCGTCACCTTGGTCTGTGTGTCTGATCCTTTGACCAACTAGTTTCCACGCATGTAGTAGGGATCCACTATCGCGAGGTGCAGGGTATTCTCTCTCTTGATCTTCATTGCTAGATTGAGCGTGTATAGGCAGACCAAGTTATAGTCCAGCTGTTTCGAGAAAAACAGCTTGAAGACATCCTTGTACGCTATGAAGAATAGATCCGTGGGGGGCTTCATGGATGAATCCCACGTCCGATGGCACCTTGGCCATAAAACCGGGCAATTTGGATCTTTGTCTTTAAGAAGGAGGCCCTCTAGTGCCTTGATACCCTCATGCAAAGTTACCATGGGTCCACGCGTGACGTGGAGCAGCTTCGGATTCAATATCGGTTCACCAGCTCGAGGCAAGCGATGTTGGCTGGATGGTACGATGCCGTCCTGAGCCCGGATCCTCTTCGGAGGAGGCTGGCTCGCAGCCTTATTCTTACTTCTCTTCCTAGGCTTGTTCTTCGCAGTAGGGTCCTTCACTGGGTATGCTAACTGCTCACCGGCCGCTTTTTGTAGTGTGTTAGGGATGAAAAGAAATCCCGATTTGTCCTGTGGATTGGCGACCAGAGGCGTCTCTTGAGAAAAATCATGGAAGACCAGGCGCTGCGTGCATGTACTGGGGCGACCAGCTTGATTGTCGCGAGCGGTGAAAGGTTCTTCATCCACACAAGGCATATACAATCCTTTGTCGGCGCCGGTGTTGATGAAGCTGTCAATGTCGACCAATTCATCATCATCTTCGTAGTTGCCATCGTGTGGTGGTGGTGGCGGGGGCGATGGCGATTGCGGTGCAACGTCTTCACCTTGGGGCGGTACACACGCTCCCATCAGTTGTTGGTGACGATTGGTGGTGGTGATGACGACTGGCTTGTGAGGTGGTGGCCATATGATCGAGGTGGCACTAGTGCACCCTCCCCCCACAAGACGAATCTAGGTCTTCGGCCTGTCAAGGGGCAGTTGTGCCATTCTGCAAGGGTCTTGTATTCATCATCTCCCTAAGGTTGAAACGGGGTCCATGGTGTCGCACCTTGGAACCACCCGAGCCAACCTGACCCTCATCACATCATACTCCATTAGATTGTTGTGCATCATGCGGCTTGTCGGTTGTATGAGAGTGCCCTTGGCAACATCCTTCAACTCACTGCCAGCAACTTTAAGAAGGAGTATGCAAGTAGTGTCCTGAGTCAAAACATGTTGGGCATTATTAGATGGTAGTCATCACAAGCATAAAGGAGATGACACAGACTAATTATTAGTTACCTTGGTGATGGCGTTGAGCTCGGCTAATGCCGAGACACGGCCGGTGTCGGCGGCCGGCCTATCAACATTCTCCCGCTCGGGTGCCTTATGAAGCACCACCGCAGCCGGCTGCGCCTTGGTATCTTTGGCGGGAGGATGCATCGGTGCGACCAAAATAAGCGGTTGCACCGTGGCGTTGGCGGCCGGCGGGGTCACCAGGTACGGCGACACGTTGATGCTCGAGTTGTTGCCTCTGAAGCTAGGCAGCTGTATCGGCCCCTATCGACCTTCCGCATTCCAAGCAGCTAGCCCCTCGAAAAACCCAGGGGGATGATCACGTGGATCTTCTCTTCCACTAACTTGTCCACTGCTTTCTCGTCCACTTTTTCTCTACTGTTTCCACCTTCATCTTCAGCTCTTGAACATCAGCTTTATCCTTAGCCGTTGACTGGTTCTTCCTCTTTCTTCTTTTCTTGGCGTTCTCTTTGTAGTACTCGGTAAACTTCATGCTCGTACCAAAGCCAGACACACGGCCAGCTGAGGACATCGGCAACCACTTGTTCCTCTTCTTGTAAGCATTCGTTGCCCTGTTGAAAAGCGTGTCCCACGGATCCGTCGAATCTTGGGACGACGACTCAGTAGTAGCATTCAATTCCTTCTCCTGTAGAGACAAGGAAAGGTGAACCCATTTAGATTCTTGGCTTCATTATTTTAATTAGAACGCAATATACTTGAGATCCGTAGTAAATTCCTTACCATATCCCTCTCGAAGTCCTTCACCTCTGGATCGTCGGTGACGAAATCCCTTGTAATCAGGTCCAGGTAGTAGTGGGCTCAAACAAATTTCCTTAGCTACAAGTCCATGATTTTATGCCACGGGTTGTATTTACCCATGCGTTCAAGCTCGGCATTCTCCTTGTCCCAAATGGGTTGCTTCCCTTTGTAACCACCGCTTCCAAGCTAGTGGTTACCTATGTTCTACTCACATATTCTCCTCTCCCACTCTGTCCGTGTTTTAGTGTCATCGTAGCTATATCCTCCTTGAATATCTTGAACTCTTCTTCATCGAGCATCGGATTTTTCTTACTTATTATCTCACTGATTTCACCATTGTCAATGATGTTCTTTACCTGGGGTTTCCAGCTACTCAAGGCGTTGCTCATCTTCGAGATGGCTAGTTTTTTCACCGGGTTCTTTCTCTCCAGGTTTTTGAACGGCTCTAGGAATTTGTATCATTTGTGAAGCTTCTTAAGGAGGTTCTCGACACAAGCCTCATTGGCAAAACTTCTGATGTGCTTCGTGTTGATCGACATGCTTCCCGGATGATGCATCCGAGTTGCATGCCGTACCCTTTAGCAATCACCGCAGGCGCCATGGGTAGGCCACTTTCTGTGACTTCAGTGAACTCATCGCAAATGTTGGCGAGCACTTGTGGCTTCCGATCCTTCCTTTCTTTCTTATTCTTCTTCTTCTTCTGCATAGCGGCCGGGTTGCCGCTACCGCCATCGATGCGGGTGTCATCCTCCTCGCCACCTTCACTAGTTCCGTCGTAGTCATTGGTGCCCCCCTTGTAATCATCATCGCCCTAATTGCCCCCCTAAGCTCCGGCGGTGGTCGCCGCCATCGGTGGTGGTGTCATCCTCATCTCCTCCTCTGCCTCCTCCTGCTCTTGGGATGCCCACTAGAATGACTTGTTGGCCTCTCTATCTTGTTCTTCAACGCTCATGTGCTTAGAAGGGCCAGCCTCATCATTGGCCGACATGTTTGCACTTTATAAAAAAGAGGCAAAAAGTTATTACAAAAATCGACCGAAAAATTTGGCATGACCCTTGTTAATTTTTGGACCTAGGAGTGCCAATTTCTCAACCGAAATGGAAGTGAATCAACAATTCAGGAGAAACGGGCAACTCAGTTGAAATCCCTGCAAACAATTTAGACACACAAAAGCACCAACAACAAGCAGTAGCAGCACCAGCAAGAAGTAGCAAGCGCCAGCAAGCACCAGCAGCACCAGCAAGCAGTAGCATCACCAACAAGCAATAGCAAGCACCAGCAAGCAGTACCAAGCACCAGCAAGCTTAGCAAGTATAGCACTAGCAGCACCAGCAAGCTAGGGTAATTGTAAAAGAAATAGAGCTAGCACTCATATCAAGCATCATCAGTACTAAGATCAATAGAACAACTCTACTTACCATAGTTACGAGATTTTGATGCAAAGGTGGCTCAACAATAAGCCAAAGAAATAGAACTAGCATTCAAATAAAACAACACTATTGAAGAACCCTACATCAACTATGAGCTTCTAAAATATAGCTCAACAATAAGCATATAACAAATAGAACTAGCCACTCTAGTTAAACATGATCAGTAGTGTGAACTATAGAAGAACCCTACTACAATAGTTCTTATGAGATTTTGATGCAAAGATAGCTCAATAATAAGACAAAGGAATATACCATAACACAAATCAAACAACATCAGTAGTGTGAAAACTATTAGAAGAATCCTATTACATCAGCTATGAGCTTTTGATGCAAAGTTAGTTCAACTATAAGATCATGAAATAGAGCTAGCACTCAAATTAAGCATCATCAGTACCGAGAGCAATAGAAGAACCCTACTATCATAGTTACGACCTTTTTGATGCAAAAGATGGCTCAACAATAGGCCAAAGAAATAGACATTCAAATAAAACAACACTAGTAGTGTGAACTGATCCTTTGACTAGATGCAATGCAAGTGCCTATCTATCATAGCTCATTCCTCTCTAAACCTTGCCTTTGACGCCTGCTATTCCAAGGATGTACTAGTGAACTGCTAGTTCTAAAGTTCAGTAACAGTGGAATTATTCATTCTAAGGACACTGGTGGCTGATTTAGGATTGTGCGTGTTTGGCTTGGAGTGAATTATGAAATCCAAGTTAAGGAAGTATGTTTCCTGGGGTGGGGTATTCATAACTTTAGTGCGCAAACCAAACAAAATAGAGGCTACAAAGGGAATGCAAGTTGTTGGAAACATAGTGTATGCAGCTCTATATCTGACCAGAGATTCTTCTACTGGTACCAATTAGAAAGCTTGCAGGCTAATAAGTTTGCTCATGACTGACATCATGAGCTCCTCCCTGGTCTCATATTATTTATTTATCTAATGAAAATTACAGTAGCAACCTCATTTATTCTAGGAAGAATAACTAATAAAAATAATAGCAGCAACCTCATGTATTCTAGGAAGAATAACTAATGAAAATTATAGCAGCAACCTCATTTATTCTAGGTCTATTTAATTAATGATGGTTGTGTTCCAATTATGCATAATTTTTTGGTTCATAGTAGTTCAGTTTTACTCACCATAATTATTTTTGATGTAACAGATAAAGCTCAAGATAAGTATTTCTACATAATTTCTTAGTTGTTGGCTTCCAGATGCTAATGGGCATGCTAGGTTCTATGTGCAAGTATTATTACATTGCATATTTCTTTTCATAAGTTTTCTATTTGACACTAAATATGGCATAAGAAAATTTGCATCAAAACCCTAGCATCAACAAGCAACAGTTGGTCACCATGAGTGACAGAGAGGGAGAAGAACAATATTGAGAGGGGAAAAGAAGAGAGAGGGATGACCACTTACCAGTTTCTGATTAAAATCGGGTAGAGGAAGCAGTGATGTCTGATGAGGTGGCATATGGGGAGGTGGTCGTCGACGAGGTGGTGGTGGCGGTGCTCCTGCTGCGGGATGGGCGCGGGACTGGCCTCCTCCTCCTAGGTCATGTGGGACTGGCCTCCTCTTCCTAGGTCGCGCATGGGACGAGCCTCCTCCTCCTCCTTCAACGTGTCGGGCATGCACAGGACGGGCCTCCTCCTCCTCCGGTGAGAGCGCAAGACGGCGGTGCAACAGGCGTGCACGGGACGGGCCTCCTTCTCTGGTGCGGTGCTCATGCGCGTGTGCGGGTGGAGCTAGGGTCCGTCTGTGCGGGTTAGGGAAATATCAAGGAAAAAGGGAAGGGGAAAGGGAAAGGGCTGAACCGGTTAGTTGGCTAAGTGTCAAAATTCTATGGCGCATACCATAAGGAGGTGCCATAGAATCATGCGGCACATAACTTTCGCTTAGTCTAAATAACAGTTGCGTTGGTCTATGACACAAAATAGATGATACCCTAGTGGTATTAGCTAGTTTGCACCACTATTATAAACCTGGGGCAACTAGGTACGAATCCTGGTTGTCTCCCAATTTTTTAAAGTAATTTCAATTATGTTAAATCATGCAAGAACATATACATATTTGCGAGTACATATAATTATATTATTCTCAAAAAAACCAGAATCATATACATCAATATCTGTATACACACACGAATATCATGATATATATATTGTTTTAGTTGAGCTAGCGTCTCTTCAAAATCTTCTTGCCCTTTTTATCACGGTTGAATACTTTAGCCCGGGAACCTTGAGATTTTTTCTTGTGAATGGACAACCTTTAGTAGGTAGGGTGGTCTTCCTTTTTACTATAGAAGTAGGCATGTCAAAGTACTTACCTAATTCCTCTTCGATCTTCGAATCGCCATTCTTGTTGAAGTCTTGCTCGTTGGTGGTTCCTTCCATTATGATGATGCTCCTCTTGCCCCTCCTCACTACAAAACGGCTGGGCTTTGACGGGTTGGTAATAAAAAAACATTGGTCAACTTGGCTAGCGAGTACCCATGGCTCATTTTTCGTGGAGGCGGTCTTTGCCGATTTGGCATCGGGTATAACCAGTTTTTTAAAGTAATTTCAATTTTGTTAAATCATGCAAGAACATATACATATTTGTGAGTACATATAATTATATTATTCTCAAAAAAATCTGAATCATATACATCAATATCTATATACACACACGAATATCATGATATATATATATTGTTTTAGTCGAGCTAGCGTCTCTTCAAAATCTTCTTGCCCTTTTTTGTCACGGCTGAATACTTTAGCCCGGGAACCTTGAAATTTTTTCTCGTGAACGGACAACCTTTAGTAGGTAGGGTGGCCTTCCTTCTTACTATAGAAGTAGGCATGTCAAAGTACTTATCGAATTCCTCTTCGATCTTCGAATCACCATTCTTTTTGAAGTCTTGCTTGTTGGTGGATCCTTTCATTCTAATGATGCCCCTCTTTCCCCTCCTCACTACAAAACGGCTGGGCTTTGACGGGTCGGTAATAAAAAAACATTGGTCAAGTTGGCTAGCGAGTACCCATGGCACATTATTCGTGGAGGCGGTCTTCGCTGATTTGGCATCGGGTATAACTATGGTGGTGAAATACCGACCTTCTTTTTCTACATTCTTGTCCCATCTAACATGGAACATCGGTACCGTATATCCATAGTAGTCGAGCTCCCATATCTCCTCGATCCTTCCATATAATATGTTGGGGGGACACCCCCGAGTAGGGTCACGCCGGGTATAAAGGCCATGTTAGCCGAGGTATAGCAAGGTCAAAGCGTATGATGGCCGAGTCACCTCAAGGCAGGCCGATTTACGGAATGACTTGGCTCGGTGGATGTTAACCTAATGCTAACCCGACCGATATAAAGCATATGTCGGCTATATTCGATCTACCTTGTTTGTAGGTGCCCAAGTGGCCGAGTTTGCCAGGAGCGAGCCAGGTTATCACTTGGCTTACAAGAGAAGGAAGGAATCTCGCTGGTCAAAAGGTGGTCTCTATCCACTGTAGCGTGAGTGAAGGAGACAGAGGAGAGGACCAGCAGGGCGTGGCTGACAAGGGTGACATAGCCAATGTCGACTGACGCCACTAGTGTCGGATGATGTTGCGCCACAGAGAGGCTCGGAGAGGCTGACGCCCAAGGTCCAGACCAGCCTGTTAAAGTGTAAAAGATGCATCTTACTTTACCGAGGAGCATATTCGAAGAATATGCCTCCATGTTTTCCTGATATTGAACCTAGCACCCCCCTATATAAGGAGGGGCAGGACCTCCATAGAGAGGGTCGACCACTTTTACTAACGGAGAGCCCTAGAGATTAGTTGTGGGTAGTAAGAGAACTAGTCTCCTTCCACGAACAGCTCAAGGAGCCCTTGTAATCGTTCATCAACAAGAGAGAAATACAAACACTTGTGTGTGGAATCACCACACTATCCCTCCCTAGATTCCTTTAGTGCACATTGGCCCCATATTTAGCCTATACATGGCATCTACCATGCCACCACCACGATAGTTGGCGCCCACCGTGGGGCTAGCGGTGCTAGCAGGAGTGAAAATCCGGACGGGAAACATCATCGGCATCAGCGAACGCATCGTCTCCGGGCTCGTTCAGTGCTTTGGAGCGCTGGACTATGTCAGCGACAATGTTGGTAGCTTCAGCAGGCTTCCTCCTCCGTGCAATGGCCTCTTCATCAAGCTTGGCACCCACAAGATATACGTCGGCGTCGACGAGTCATGCATTCACTCGCAGCACGTCATTGAGGGAGGCGAACCGCCTCTTAGCGAGGATCACGGTTCACCTATTATCCACCCCGCTGGCTGCGCCGAGGTCATGATGACGGCGTCTGACGCAGGAGCAAGCAAGGATCTGATGCTAGATCCGGACGCTACGCCAAAGCAGGAAAGATCTAGATTCCCTCCACTAGAGAGGCTAGAGAACGTACTGCAACAGGAAATAGATAGCTTGGAAGCACCCATAGCACCAGAAGTAGATCCGGCTCAGGCACAAGCCGAGCTAGAGGAGGCTAGGCAGAAAATATTAGATGGGGCGAAAAAGGTAGCCGAGTTAAAGCAGTCACTGAACATTACTCGGTGGGAGTATGCAAAGGCAAACTATATAGATGGAATGAAAATCCGAGGTAGGAACCTGATCACTAAAATTGACAAGGAGTATGTGCTTAAGCTGGGTCAGACAACTACTATAGTGACAGTAGGGCTGGAGAGGTATAGCACCCCAGCAAAAAACCTCAGGGCTGCCAATGCAGCCACATCCGAGTTAGAGGGTTTGACCGGAGAAGCCCGAGAAAGGCAACAGGAGAGAGTTAACCATTTGTTAAGGGTAGCATGAATGAGGAAATAAACAAGGCAAACCCGACGCAACCCAGAGCATCACACATGGTTCATTCGGCAAGGAATAACCTGACAAAGTCTAATGGAGCTGCATCGTCATCTCATGATGGCCCTAGAAGAGAGGAAGTGGTATCCTCGGGAAGAAAAGACAAACAAATGGTCCCGTATGACCCGGTAAGGGCAGGGAAAGGAAAAGCAGTGCAAATTGATGAGGATCATCACAGTGCTAGCCGGGGTGAAGCTGGCCGGGGTAACCGAGACCAAGGCAATGCCGGTCGAGGAAACGCTACCAATCGCAATGCCGGACAACGTAATCCGGCAGGAGAAGGACAAAATGTACCCGGCAACAGCAGCAACAATACGCACCTCGGCAGGAGATAAGTGTTGGCCCAGCAATGCAGCAGCAAAATGCTAGTACGGCTTAAGATAAATACAATGATGGTTACTCGGCTATGGCTGATGCCGGGTACCCTAGACCAGAACACCATGTGATTGGATCGAGATTGGGGAACAAGAATTTGCTGCCGGATGATGCAAGGCTGAAATTGGACCGAATCTATAGGTCGGAAATGATTGAGGTGCAAGGTCCTTTGGGTCCAGCGTGTTTTGGACCACGGATCACGAGGGAGCCACCAGTGCTGAACTTTCAGTTGGCCCGAGGAACAAATACATATGACGGTAGCACTAAGCCAGATGACTGGCTCATTGACTATGCTATCACAGTTAACATAGCCAGAGGAAGTTTGAGATGGGCCGTGAGGTATGTACCACATTTGTTAGAGGGGCCAGCAAGGGTATGGTTAAATAAATTTTCAGAGGGAAGTATCAACTGCTAGATAAACTTCGAGGAGATGTTCGTTAGCAACTTCTCGAGCACGTACAAGAGACCAAATAGACCACAAACTCTAGCGTTATGCAAGAAAAGACCGAATGAGACTGACGGGGAGTTCTTGACTCGCTGGTGCAATGTGCAAAATTCATGTGAAGAGTTAATTGAATCACAAGCTATTGCGTGGTTCGCCCAAGGCTATAGGTATGCAAGTATGTTATGGCAAAGATTGCATAGAGATATGCTAACAACGTTGGCTGAAATGATTCGAATTGCTGATTCATATGCCTTGGGTGATCCAACCTAGCCTCGGATGATATCCAGTGAGTCCAACAATGAATATTACCCCATGAGGGTGCCGGATTATAGCGGCGCAATGACTTCCGGGGTAAGAGAAGAGATGATTGGTAGGATTACAGGTACAGCTCACAGCAAGTGGCAGCTATGGATCTAGATCAGCCCAATGCCGGCGCTAGCCAGCGTTAGAAAACTAGAGGGCAATAGTGGCAACAAAAGGGTGAAGGCAAGAAACCTTGGATGCCAGAGCAGAAGAAACAGTGGCAGGAAAGAAAGGATAGGCCGAGATACACATTCGATTCTATGTTGGATCAGTCGTGCAAGTTCCATACGCCAAGTCTGAATAACCCGGCGAATAATAAAACCCGGCAATGTGAGTGGATGAGAAAGCTAGAGTAGAGTGGCTCGGGGAATGCTCAGGCACCTCGGCATGATGAACCTCGGCATGATGGACCTCGACACGAGGCACCTCAAAACGATGCACCTCGGCAGTAACAACTCACTAGGAGGGAATGGACAACAACTAATGTTGCCTCCACCTCCACCGAGGTATGAGAACCATGAGAGAAGGGACGCAGTGCATCAGGTGAATAATCAGCAGCAACAAGACCAAGGGTATCATGGCAATGACGGAAAGAATGAATACAGAGAGCATCACCAAAGTTACTGCATGTTCACTACAGAGGAAACTGATAGAAAGAGCTTGCAGCGCCGACATATGGAGGTGAACGTAGAAATGCCAGCTATGACGAGGTATATGCCTTGGGTGGAAATCACATGGAGCATCAAGGATCACCCTAGGCTCATGCCGAGTCCTGGATCATATACGCTAGTGTTGGATCTGACGTTCATTGGGCCGAATATTAACGTGAGGTTTTCCAAGGTGCTGATAGACAACGGCTGACGAGGGTTTAACTTGTTAATGCCCATTGTTATGGACTTGGGTTTTGGAGAAGGAGGGAGCGCTGGAGGCATCTGTCGGCTAGCAAACAAGCACACAGGGACGCAAGTTTTACCCAGGTTCAGGCCTCGTAGAGGTCCCTACTCCTGCTTGTCTGCTCTTGGAATTAACGAAGGAATCGAAGATTACAGGGGTGCGCATATGTAATCTGATGAAGGTTGTGGAAAATAGGGTTACGTGTCTTCTCCTTGTCACCCCTCCTAGCCTTTATATAGATAGGCTAGGTCTCAGGTAGCAGGTCGAGTCGGTTACAGATTAGGGTTTCCCCTTTGAACTTTCTATCTTAAGCTTCTTCTTGTCTCGCAAGCAATCGAGAGTCTGTGGGCCACTCAAATTCTCCACTGGGCCTTGGCAACGCCGTGGGCTTCTGCCGCATCTGGACCGTATATACCAAACTCAAGTACCTGTAGGGTATACCCATGTCAGTAGCCCCCGAGTGTCCAGTGGAATCGCAGATTCGACTGGGGACTTTTATGAAGTCTTTCGAGTGCATGACTGAGCATTTTTTCGAGTGTTCTGTTTGTGTCATAGGGATTGTTGATATACGTGCCTGATTTAACCGATGCATCAATGTCAGTTAACTGCCTTAGGGCAAAACAACGTAATCTACCCAAACTCGAGTCCCCGAACTCGAATTCAGAAAAGTGCTGGCGTAATTCGACTTAGGCCGCGGAGGTCTTACATGAGTCGAATTCCAGTGTATAAGTGTGAGCACTCGACGCGTCCGTCAAGGCATGTTCATCGTACCTGCAGGCACGGATATTTTTCTGGTAGTGCGCAGCAGATGCGTTTCCAAGCCTTATTCAGGTCTTATCTTCACGTTATAAGCACGACATCCGAATTTTGTCATCGTGGAGATGATTCGGGTGGCCCAGGAGACATAGTCTCTTTGTAGGGATAGTATGAGGCAGAGTCGCCATAGCATTCTAGTGTGGATGTTATCAACACACAGTACGATGTATGAATAATCATAGGGTGCGCGACCAGCGCTCCCTATGGGAGTATCCCACAAGTGCCTGATTGAGTCGAAGAATCAAGAGGGGACTAAAGACCTTTTGTGACTGCTGTCATCTTTTGCTGCTTGTTTCAGTCGAATTTGCTTCCGGCGCTTCCTATGGGAGTAACCCATAATTCACAATCGAATCGTAGATTTGAGTGGTGGGTATGTCATGAATGTTCATATACTTGCATAAATATAATCGTAGGGTGCGCGACCAGCGCTCCCTATGGGAGTAGCCCCCGAGTGCTTGGTTGAGTCAAAGACTTGAGCGAGGACTGAAGTAGTCGAAATCTTCTGCTGCTAAAAATAAATGACGTCAGTGCTGGCAATGTGATGACCTTGGTTGCCCGTGTGAGCAGCTTTGACAGGACGTGACGCGTGGTGGGTCCCACTTTCTGACTTCGATTTGACTGTGTGTGCGTAATCTTCTGTTTTAACTGCATCTCCTCGATTTCCACGCGTAATGGGAATAGTGGGGGGACGGTTCGTGCTTCAGCTTCGCCACGTGTCGTTGGCAATGTGCACCACGCGTGTAGTAGGGTTTCTGCTGGCCGTTGGATGGTGTCTGCGATGAGGTTAAGTAGCAGCGCAGCTGCGGTAATTTCCCCATCTGTCTTCTTTGCTCGTGCCTCCATTGCCATTGCTATTGTTCTCTGCTTCCTTGCGCACTTTCTAGTTGCGGCGCTAGACCAGCTCCGTATCTTCCCCAGCTACTTCCTCTGCTCTCACCGCCATCGGAAGATGGGCAAGAAGAAGGGAGGCGCCGCCACTGGGTCCGCGGCCGCCATTGCCGCCACCAAGAAGAAGGGCGGCACCACCACTGTGGGTACCAGCGCCGCTGGTGCTGGGAAGAAGAAAGGTGTGGGCACCCGCATCACCAACGGCGCCTGGCGCGCCTCCATCATCAAGACCGCCAAGCTGCAACTTCATCGCCAAGATGGAGTTCTTCCCTCCGTGGAAGATGACTCGTGAGTGCCTGGTGAGGAGGTAATCCCTTGTCCTCCTCCTGGTTTCCGGGTGATGTTCCTTGCATTCATCATCCGAGGTCTTTCTCTGCCCTTGTATCCTTTCTTCAGGGGCCTCCTTTGCTTCTACGGGCTCCAGCTGCATCAGCTATCCCCAAATTCTATTCTCCACATCTCCTGCTTCATTACTCTTTTCGAGTGCTGGCTCGGAGTCTAGCCGCACTTTGGCCTCTTTAAGAGCCTTTTTAATCTGAAACACCAGTCGGCGTCCGGTTCGGTAGTCTACGACATAGGAGGCTGCGGAATCCACATCGACTCCTCTATCACCTACTTCGATATCAAACTCACGGCGTCTGTCCAAGGGTGGAGAGGCAAGTGGTTCTACATCCGTGACCATAAGGCCGATGGAGAGCACTACAGACTCGCGCCCTTCGATCCCGCGATGCCGTGCAAGAGGAGGCGCTCCTGGAAGAATATCGTCATGCCTGGTGAGTCCGAGGAAACAGATGTGCTGTATAAGTGTGTCTGCGACCTCGAGAGTCGCATAGGCAAAGAAGAGGGAGGCATTGCCCTCATTAGAACATGGCTGCGCAGTCATGTCCAACCTCTGCAGGCTAGAGTCCATCCCATGTTCCGTTGGGCCGGTGCGAGCGATGCCACTCGCGTATCTGCCGATGCCATTTCTGCGGGTGAAGTAGATAGGAGGCTACGATTGGTGATGAAGTATACCGCCAAGGAGGATCTTCCGAGCGAACCAATCGTGCTTCCTTTCGACGCCTCTAACCCTCCTCCTCAGGTAGAATTGTACTATGAAGTAGCTTTCTTTGTCAATTGTCGTTAAGTACTTGATGTATAATAAATTATCTTCTGAATGCAGGATTGGAAGGTGTCTCCCAATTTGCCCCCTCTTCCTGAAGGGGTTATTCCTCATGAGGTAGATGAAGAGGACGAGTCGGAGTCGACCGTCCCAATCAAAGAGGAGGAGGGAGCCCCCGAGTCCAGCGACCCGGACACTCACAAGCGTTCCCGCTGCGAGGACTCGGATGCCTCGTCGCCGTCGACTCCAGAGGGCCCTTCTATCATTGCAGAGGAGCCGATCCCCGCTGTTCTTGTGTGCTCCATGGCTCCTCGTGCCCAGAAGAAGCTGCGACTACCAAAGGAGTTGTCGGAGTCGGAGGAGCAATCCTTCGACCTTGAGAAATTTGACTGGTAAGTTTTAGGACTTTTGTCTTGGTTTCTTTTTGGAGTTGTGTTCCCTGAAGTTTTTGCTGTATGTGTTTTGTAGTCAAGCGGCGTCGTCATCTTCTGGCAATGTCCAATTTGTGAAGGAATCCGGAGTCGCAGACTCCAAGGCCAAGGAAGTGGCCGAACGATCTTCCTCTCCTCCATTGGCGGCCCACTCCGGGCACAACTCGTCGAGTTCTCCACATGCTGGGGGACACCAAGTGGTTGCCCGGATGACTGCAGAACTTGGTGATGTTGCAGAACTTTATTTTCTTCTGATACAGCTCATCGTGAAGGAAGTTGCCCGCCTGGCGGAGCAAGTCCTAGACATGGGTCGACAACATGCGCGGCTGGACAATCGCCATCGCGTTGTTGAAGGTTAGTTTTGGCTTTGTCTTTGTCTTCGTGAAGGTTCTTAGTTCGATTGATGATATATCCTGTGCTTTGCAGTTGAGCATAATGAACTTCTTCGTCATGCTGCTTCCCTCGAAAAGGCGCTTGCCGCGGCGGCGAAGAGTCGTGACGAAGCAATCGCGGCCCTAGAGGGGTCGCAAAAGCGCGAAGAAAACTTGCGAAAACGTGAAGAGGACTTGCGCGTCTCCAATGTCGAGAGGGAGAAGTTGCTTGAGGAGCAACTTTTCTCGGTTGCTAAATCCCTCTCAGGTACTTTTTCATCTAAATTTTCCTTGTTTTCTTGCTTCGACATCGTATTTTTGTGCTGACACCTTGCTGTATGTAGATGCCAGCAGCCTAAGCTTTGACGCTCAGGCCCTTCGTCGTGATGATGCGCTGGCTGGTGCTATCGCCGCAGTCAAAGACCGCATTGCTTCCCTTCAGGGGACACTGACGAAGGCCAAGGGTGTGCTCAGTTGCATACGCAAGGATTTGACCCCTAAGGCTGAGCTGATTGACAACCTAGAGGACATGGTGGAATCCCTTCCTGGGGGTATTCCCATGGACTTCAGGAATTCCCAACTATGGCACTCGCGATGGTGCAAGCCCATGGTGTGGAGGTGGACCCTACCGCGATCTCCAAGGCGATGCCCGTCGGCGCAGATGGCCAACAGGTAGTGTTTTCTCCCTTCGCTATTGGTTGTAGTAAATATGGGTCGCAACTCATCAATACAGTCACCAAATACTCCGAAGAGCTGCAGCAAGCGAAGAATGTGGCGAAGGCTTCGACATCAGGGGCTGGCACTGGAAATTCTGTTGCGTCAAAGACTGCCACGGATTCGATGAGGCCCCCAAAGTCCAAGTCGAAGTCGAAGAAGCAGACTGCTCCTTAGTAGCTATCCTGTAATAGTTGTAGTTTTACTTTTGTGTTGAAAGCATGCTTTTGTGGGAGTATCCCTGTTGACACTTTTGTCATGCCTGAATGCATTCGAGCCTTTTATCAATGTATTTCTTGGTCCCTTATATGCTCTTGCTTGGTTTGTGATAGGGTACGTCGAGTGGTCCTTCGAGTGATCCTCGTGATCCTCCATCCACCGATGAAACCTTGGCGCAGCCGCGCTCAAAGGTGGATGAGTTGTCCTTACTTTCGTGACTATGCGATCGTGTTAAGCAACTGGAGCATGAGTTGCCCATCCTCCGCGGTAGCGCGGATGTATGGAAGTCGAAGGCGAAGAAGGCTACCGCCCACAAGCAGTATCTCTTGGAGGAGGTGGCACAGCTGAGTGAGCAGTTCAAGTGTTAGCTTTCTGCCCGCTTATCTTTTCTTTTAGTCAGCCGCGACGATGCCTTGTCTTCATACTTTTCCCTTTTGCTTGGTGTAGTTGTTAGTGCTCGTCATCCGCAGGATGAGAAAGACCGGATTGCCATTCGAATGAACGACCTGACCCAGGAGCAACTACAAGCGAGTGGGTACTTTTGGGTGGACTACGATCGTGCGATTGCGCTTGCGACCCTGCAGGATCGTGCTTCTCGAGTACTTCACTTTTTGAAGAAGGCGCAGTCATGCCTTAGGCATATCTATCAGACGATGTTTCCGCTGGACGCCGTCCCTTCAAGCCTCTTGGCTCTTCTGGCGAGGTTCCAGGATTTGAGTACAGTTCGCGAGTGCGTGTGACAGCAGCTAGTAGCTGGTGCGAAGGCTGCGTTATCGCTGGTGCGGCTGCATAGGCCAGATGTAGATGTTTTAGCTGTTGCCGCTGGGCCGCCGCCTCTGCCAGAAGGGATGACTTGGAATATGGTGCCACATTATCAGGCGGTTGACCGGACAGTAGAGGACATCGTCGACTTCTTCGAGGAGCAGACAAACGTTCTTCTGTTGCAGCAGTAGTGTGATTTGTATCCTGCACATAAATGTATAAGTGTTGTAAAGTTCATACGATTGTATTGGGTGTATTGAGCACCCGTTGATATGTGAAAAGCTCGTTTAGCTTATATAATCTTTCGAGTGTATTGTACTTTGCAGTTCCTTTTCGTTAGCCTGACTTGTGTTTATCTTAGCACCTTGCCAACCTGTCAGGTGCGTTGCATTTGGGTTGGTGTTTATCAAGGGTTCGATTGATGTTGTGTCAGCTACTCAGGATACTGTGATTTGTTCGTGGAACTGAAGTATAAAGGGTGGCGCAACCCCCGAGTGATAAAATTGCAAGAAAGTAAGGAAAAACTCAGGGTTTTGGGCACTTAGCTTTATTTATTCGCAGAAGAGTACGAGGTAAAATGTGTGGCTAAGTAGCCTGGCTGAATAGCCTTATTTGTAAATGTAAAAAACGACTAGAAGCGACGCAGCTGCACGACGTTCCAGGGGTTGGAGTATGCGACTCCTGTCTCGAAATCTTTAAGGCGATAGGCTCCACCTGGGATTACTTCTATAATCACGTAAGGTCTCTCCCAAGGGGACTTGAGCTTGAGATGCCCTTGTTGCTTTAGTCGCAGGACCAATTCTCCTTCGACGAAGGATCTGGGGCGTAGTCTTCTGCTGTGGTAGTTGAGGAGATTTTGCTGGTAGATCGTTGATCTCTCCACTGCGATTTCTCGTGCTTCGTCGAGGAGGTCGACGGAGTCTTCGAGTGTGAGAGTTGACTCCTTCTCGCTATACGCAACCACCCGTGGGGCTTTGTAGCGTACTTTCGCGGGTAGTATCATTTCAGCACCGTGCACCATGAAGAATGGGGTGTATCCCGTGGTGCCGTTTGGAGTTGTGCGCATGCTCCAAAGTACGGATTGTACCTCGTCTGGCCAGCATCCAGCAGCTTGTTCGAGTGGTCGGAGGAGTCGTTTCTTGATTCCACCGCAAACGAGGTCGTTGGCCTTTTCGACTTGACCGTTGGTCTGCGGGTGGGCAACCGAGGCATAGCTTATGTTGATTCCCAGGTTTTGGCAGAATTCCTGGAACTCCTTAGATGTGAAGTTCGTCCCATTATCCGTGATGATGCTGTGTGGCACTCCAAAGTGGTAGACAATGGACTTGAAGAACTTGACGACGTTGGCTCCTAACTGATTTGTCACTAGCATGGCCTCTATCCACTTGGTGAATTTGTCGACTGCAACCAAGAGGTTGACATAACCTCCCCGCGAGGATTTTGGGAGCTTGCCAACCATATCGAGTCCCTATAGCACGAAGGGCCAAGCCAATGGTATTGGCCGAAGTTCCGCGCCAGGTGCGTTGGGTTTTTCCACGAATCGCTAGCAAGCGTTGCAGTGCTAGACGATGTCCTTGGCGTCGCGCATGGCCGTGGGCAGTAGAATCCAGCTTGTAGAGCTTTGGCAACAAGAGCGCGACTGCCAGCATGGTGCCCGCAAGTGCCTTCGTGGATGTCGAGGAGGACGGGCCTTCCGTCTCTGTTGGAGACGCACCATTGGAGCACTCCTGTGATGCTGCGCTTGTACAGTTCACCATTGATGATAGTGAATTCCTTGGATCATCGCGCGATGTTTCACGCGTTAGTCAGATAATCTGGCAGCCTCTTGCTGAGTAGATATGTGATGTACGGTTGTGTCTAGGATGGCTCGATCATCATTATGCCCATCGGTCCTTCAAGTCCTGTATCAAGCTCCAGGTCGTCAAGTGCCATTGGCTCGTTGGGTGGCGTAGCCCCCGAGTCCGTTGATGCGCTTGCTTTCTTCTCTAGAGCCTTTGGCTTGATGGAGCGTTCGTAGATACGCTCGAGAAATACCCCAAGTGGTATGGGGGCATAGGTGGAGCCAATATTGGCGAGTAGATCCGCCTCTTTGTTGCTTTCGTGACCCACATGTTGCAACTCACAACCGTCGAAGTCTCCTTTAGTGTGTCATAGAGGTCGCGATAGGCGATCATGTTGTCACTTAGTGCGTCACACTCGTGCATCGTTTGGTTAACCACTAGTTTGGAGTCGCCGTAGATGATGTGCCTCTTGGCGCCACAGGATTTTGCCATCCGCATGCCATGGATTAGAGCCTCGTACTCATCCTCATTGTTGGAGGCAGTGAATTGCATTCGCAGAATGTATTTCAGCTTGTCTCCCTGGGGCGATGTTAGTATGACACCTGCACCAGCTCCGTCCTTTCGTTTGGACCCATCGAAGTGCATTGTCCAGAGGTAGGACATATCTGGTTTGTCGGGGAGCTGGTTCTCCATCCAATGCACAAGGAAATCAGGAAGGACTTGCGATTTGACCGCGTCGCGCTTTTCGTATGTGATGTCTCGTGGCGACAGTTCGATTCCCCAAAGTTTGACTCGCCCGGTGGCATCAGGGTTATTGAGAATATGCCCGAGCGGGGCGTCATTGACCACCATGATTGGGTGCTCCTGGAAGTAGTGGCACAGTTGCCTGGCTGTCGTGAAGACGCCGTACGCCAGCTTCTGGTAGTGCGGGTACCGCTGTTTTGTTGGCGTGAGCACCTCGCTGAGGTAATAGACTAGGTGTTGGACCCTGTGGACCTTGTTTTCTTCGGCTCGTTCCACCACAAGCACCGTACTGACCACCTGGTTGGTGGCAGAGATGTAGAGCAACAACAGCTCCTTTTCACGTGGAGTCACCAGTACTAGCAAGGTGGACAATAGACATTTGAGGTCTTCGAATGCTTCTTGCGCCTCGTCTATCCACTCGAACTTGTCAGTTTTGTGGAGAAGTTGGTAGAAGGGCAGTGCCTTTTCGCCCATTCGACTGATGAATCGGCTGAGCACCGCGATTCGCCCAGCCAGCTGCTGGACGCCTTTTATGTTTTTCAGCTTCTCCATGGCCAGTATGGCCTTTATTTTCTTCGGGTTGGCTTCGATCCATCTCGTAGAGATGAGATACCCGAGTAACTGCCCAGATGGCACACCGAAGGCGCTTTATCCGGATTGATCTTGATCCGGTAGCGGTCGAGGTTGGTGATGGTCTCACATAGATCGTCGATTAGCGAGGCTTCCTCTTTTGTTTTGATGATGATGTCATTGACGTAGACTTGGATGTTGCGACCAAGTTGATTCTTGAGGCAGGCCTGCACGCACCGCTGATAGGTGGCTCCTGCGTTTTTTAGACCGAAGGGCATCGTGTTGTAGCAGAACACACCAAAGGGCGTCGTAAACACTGTTTTCTCTTGATCCTCCTCCTTCATTCGGATTTGATTGTAGCCTGAGTAGGCGTCGAGGAAGCAGAGGCGCTCACATCCCGCGGTAGAGTCGATGATTTGGTCGATTCGTGGCAGCGGGAAGTGATCTTTTGGGCAGTGCTTATTCAGAGAGGTGAAGTCCACACACATCCGTAGGATATCCGTGTCTTTTTTGGGCAACAACATTGTATTAGCGAGCCAAGTGCTTTCCTTGATCTCGCGTATGAAGTTTGCGTCGAGGAGTCTGTTGATCTCCATTCCGACCACAGTCGCTGTATTGTCTGCTTGACTGGCCTTGCGTCTGGATTTACGTTGAGTGCGTGCTCGGCGAATTCCCTGGGAACCCCTGGCATGTTCGCTGGACACCAGGCAAAGATTTCCCAATGCTCACAGAGGAATTCGATGAGCGCGAGTTCCTATGTGGAACCCAAGTTGTTGGCAATGAGGGCCGTCTTGGTCGGGTCCGTTGGGTGAACCTGGACTTTCTTCGTGTGCACCGACGAGTCGAAGGACAGGTAGGGTGAACTTGGCCTGCTCAGGAGAGGCAGACTGTTGTCTGTCGACTCCTTCAATCTTGCGAGCTCCTCCTGCATGCCGAAGGACTAGGAGATTCTGTTGAATTCCCTATCACAGCTGTCGGACCTCTCAAAGCTTCCGTTGATTGTAATGGCACCGTTTGGTCCTAGCATTTTCATTTACAGGTAGGTGTAGTGCGACACTGCCATGAACCTGGCGAACACGACGCGTCCAAGGATGCAGTGATATTGCGAAGGCCAGTCGATGACTTCAAAGTCGATGCGCTCTCGCTGAAAGTTCTTTGGCATGTCGAAGATGACGTCGAGGTTGATTTTGCCTAGGGGGTATATGCCCTTGCCTGGGACGATGCCATGGAACGTCGTGTCGAAGACTTCCAGGCAAGTCAAAGGGATCCTCATCGCATGCAAGGTACTCATGAACATGAGGTTAATGTCGCTCCCGCCGTCCATGAAGACGCGACTCATGTCGAAGCCTCCGATTTGCGCCTCGAGTACGAGGGGACAATGGCCCGGTCAAGGGACTTGACGCGGATGGTCGCGTTTGTCGAATGTGATGCAGGAGTCACTTCCACTGAGGTACTCAGTGATGGAGGGTGGGGAATTGGTCGCCAAGTTGACTTGGAGAGTGATGGCCTTCTGCACTCGATTTGAGGGATGCCCTTTTTGGATCATCATGTTGCCCACGGCCCGCAGGTATGGTTCACCTCCATGGTGCTGGACTGGTGCAGCCGCAAGTGGTGGTGGTCCCGGCGGTGGTGGAGGATCTCCATGTTCCACGGCGCCTAGGGCAGCTCCGTAGCCCCTGCTGACCGCCTCGTGGTTCATCTGAGCAGGCCCTCGTGGAGTTTTAGAAACTCGCAACAGTCCTTGAGGAGGTGGCTGGATTTCTTCTTGTTGTCGTGCTTGTTGATGTAGAAGTGCACGTTGCACGGCCCGGACAGTTTGTCCTCGATGGATGTTGCGGGTGCCTCTTCGTGAGTGCGGTGCTGCCACACCTACGTGGTTTTCCTGGAGTCACGGTATCCACCACTGCGATAACCGTTGTTGCGGTTGTCGTCGCGTTTGTTGGTGTAGCCGGCTGCGACCATGTTGACGTCATCGCAGTCATCGTAGATGCGCATTCGACGCTTGTCACAACGGTCATTTCTGCGCCCGAGGTCATCGTCATCATCGGAGTAGGTGTGGTTTTTCACCGAATCCTCTCCGTCGGCCCACCGATTCGCTATTTCTATCAGGTGGTCGATTGTTTTGGGCTTAGTGCGCCCTAGCTCCTCCCTTAGCTCTATACGGTGAATGCCACCGTTGAATGCGTCGATTGCGCGGTCCTCTGAGATGTTTTCCACGGAGTTCTTGATGATGGACCACCTCTAGATGTAGGAGCACCGTGACTCACCAGACTTTTGCTGGTAGCTTCTCAATTCCTCGATTGATGCAGGCCTTTTGTAAGTGCCCTTGAAGTTGCGCACAAAGCTGTAGACCAGCTCTTCCTAGCTATGAATGGATCCGTGCGGGAGGTTATTGCGCCACACACGAGCAACGCCCTGCAGCTGTAGCTGTAGGCATTGCATGACCGTGCTTCGACTCCCATCATGTAGCCTGACGGAGGAGATGTGGTCCTCTAGCTAGATCTTTGGGTCTTGTAAGCCGTTGAACTTTGGGTTCTCCGACGGGAGCTTGAACCTTTTAGGCATTCGCTTCTGCCTGATGGCTCTGCTGAAGCATCTAGCGCCGCAGAGCTCAGTCTCATCCTCTTCTGAGTCAGTCGAACGAGCGTGTCTTGCCCACATCTTGTCGACTTTGCGCTGCGTGAGGTCATCACGTGCATCGTAGTCGCGATCGTGCCGCCGTGAGCGGCGACGCCGAGATAGATCGTGACTATCGCCGCTGGACGAGGGCGAGGAATAGTGTTTTTCCATAGCCTTGGTTTTCTTTGGCTCTAGCGTTGGCTCTTTGTCGAGGGCGGCCTCAATTAGCCCCAAGCCCCCAATCGTAGATCGGTGCATGGCAGCTCGTGGATCTCTAGCTAGCGGCTGGTTGTTGAGGAGGTACATGGTGCCCGCCGTTACCACGGCTTGCGGCGTCTTCGGGAGCATGTTGCCCCGCGTATCCACCGTCATGGAGCTGAAGTCGAGGACTTTCGCGGCTTCTTTGCGCTCTTGCTCAGTGAGATGAGCCAGTCGAGATCAACGTTTGTTGGCAATGTATTCGTTGCTTTGGAGGAGGATCCTCCGTGGGAGGAGAGCCCAGCTCGTCGAAGACTCGACTCATCCGCATCCTTTTTACGCGCCTCGAGTTGCACGATTGCATGTAGCTAGCGTCTGTATTCCTCCTTCAGTAGCCAATGGTAGCCCATCAGTATGTCTTGCGGGGAGTTGAGGGGCAGAGGATTGCCCCATAGAGCTTCTTGGCAGCAGGCCCAATCGTTGTCGTTGAGCCTGATCACTACACGCTCTCCGGTGTTTTCGTTTATTATGGTCGGCGGTTCTCCTCCTGCTCCATTGTTGACGGGCGCGCCGTTGCCACCGTTGGTGGGGCCACCGTTAGGTATGCCGCCATTAGGCGGACCGCCGTTGGGTGGCCCGGTGCCAGATCCGGTGCCAGTGTTGTCGCGATTGGCGGTGGTGTCACCCGTGTTGATGACGACACACATGAAGTGGTTGGGGAAGCTGTTGCTCCCGCAACTTTCAGATCCGAGGCTCCATCTTCTATGGCTAGGTCACCTAGATCGGATTCACGACTACTGTCGCTATCCGTACTCCCAGCTATTGCTGAGGTGTTTAGCTTGCTGAGGATGCCGATTGGCGGCAGGAACCACGATGCTGGAGCAATCGCGGATGCTGTCGGATGGTCAGGCATGTGAAGCGTGCCCAACTAACCAACCTGGAAGCAGAAGCTCCCAATCACCAAACTGATTCCATCGCCCACGGACTCGAAAGTCAGGCGAGTGGTTGGTGTGTGGACGGTGAAGTTGAACACGCCGAAGAGCTGGCGAATCTCTGCTGTTGCAGAGTTGTAGATCAAAGTTGATGGGGCTGAAGAAGCCACGACATCAGCACTCCTAGTTCCCACAGAAGACGCCAATTGACGAGGATTTAACTCATCAATGCCCATTGTTATGGACTTGGGTTTTGGAGAAGGAGGGAGCACTGGAGGCATCAGTCGGCTAGCAAACAAGCACACATGGACGCAAGGTTTACCCAGGTTCAGGCCTCGTAGAGGTCCCTACTCCTGCTTCTCTGCTCTTGGAATTAACAAAGGAATCGATGATTACAGGGGTGCGCAGATGCAATCTAGCGAAGGTTGTGGAAACTAGGTTTGCATGTCTTCTCCTCTTCTCCCCCTCCTAGCCTTTATATAGATAGGCTAGGTCTCAGGTAGCAGACCGAGTCGGTTACAGATTAGGGTTTCCCCTTTGAACTTTCTATCTTAAGCTTCTTCTTGTCTCACAAGCAATCGAGAGTCTGTGGGCCACTCGAATTCTCCACTAGGCCTTGGAAATGCCGTGGGTTTCTACCGTATCTGGACCGTATATACCAAACTCGAGTACCTGTAGGGTATACCCATGTCAATGGCAGTAGCATTAACATCATGTACAAGGATACCATGCATATGTTGGAAATATCGGAAAATATGCTCCAAGCAACAAGGACCACTTTCCATGGCATCGTGTCGGGTATCTCATGTGAGCCCATTGGTAAGGTCCGAGTTGACATGTTATTCGGCACAAGGGACAACTGTCGGACTAAGAACTTGGAGTTTGAGGTTGTGAACTTGGAATGCACGTATCATGCGGTACTCGGCAGGCCAGCTCTGAACAAGTTTATGGCAAGTACTCACACCAGTTACTTGAAGATGAAGTTATTAGGACCAAGGGGACTGATCACCATAGCTAGGGACTTCAGGCATTCCATTGAGTGTGCCTCAGCCGGGTCTAACCTGGCCGAGTCACTCGTGATTGCTCAAGAGAAGAGAAAAATTCAGGAGGCATTGGCTGAGTCCGTGCAGCAGCATATGACGGCTCTAACTAACCAGCATGGGAGTGTCTCCTTTCAAGCGACAAAGGATACAAACAAGGTGCCTATTGATGACTAGTTCCTAGAGCTCACTGTAACTATTGGTGCTAGGTTAAGTGACAAATAGGAAAGTGAGCTCGTCAACTTCCCCCGTGAGAATCGGGATATCTTTGCTTGGTCTACACAGGACCTGCAAGGTGTGCCGAGGGAGTTAGCCGAGCACTGTTTGAATGAAAGACCCGGAGCAAAGCCGGTGAAGCAACCTCTCCGCCGCTTCGCCGAAGACAGGAGAAAAGTCATTGGAGATGAGATAGCTCGGCTTCTTGTAGCCGGATTTATCATGGAAGTACTTTACCCGGATTGGCTCTCTAATCTGGTGCTCGTGGAAAAGAGGAAAGATGATCTGAATGTGGCTGTAGTGTGGCGTACGTGTATCAATTACACGAACCTGAATAAGGCGTGTCCAAAAGATCCATTTCCACTGCCAAGGATAGACCAGGTCATAGATTCAACTGCTGGGTGTGAGTTGTTATCTTTCATAGATGCTTATTCTGGATTTCACCAGATACCTTTGAACCCGAATGGTCAAATAAAGACTGTGTTTATCACCCCGTATGGGGCTTATTGCTATCACACTATGCCGTTTGGTTTATGTAATGCCGAAGCAATGTATCAACGATGAATGCAAAAATGTCTACATGACCAAATTGGTTGAGATGTGCAAGTATATGTGGATGATGTTGTAATAAAAACTAAGGAAAGCAAAATGCTCCTTGATGATATCCGACAAACATTCGTGAACCTAAGGAGGTTCTGAATGAATTTTAATCTGGAGAAATGTACCTTTGGTGTGTCAGCTAGGAAGTTACTTGGTTTTCTTGTATCCAGCCGAGGTATCGAGGCGAACCCCACAAAAATCCCAGCCCTAGAAAGAATGGAACTGCCGAAGTGTCTTAACAATGTGCAGAAGTTCACTAGTTTCCTGGTGTCATTAAATCAGTTTGTAAGTAGGCTGGGAGAGAAGGCATTGCCACTCTACCATCTAATGAAAAAGGCATATAAATTTACATGGACACCACAAGCTGATAGCGCATTTCTTGATTTAAAAAAGATACCGTCTTCTGCACCAGTGTTAGCCTGACCACTATCCAAAGAGCCGATGCTGCTCTATATAGCAGCGACCAACCAAGTCGTAAGTGAAGTGATAGTAGTGGAGCGTGATGAGGAGGGTAAGTCGGTGCAGAGGCCAGTGTAGTACCTAAGCAAGGTGTTGCCAGCTTCGAAGCAGAATTACCCTCACCATCAGAAGATGGCATACGGTGTGTATATGGCGGCCAAGAAGCTAAAACACTACTTTGAGGAACACCCCATAAAAGTGATATGCAAAGCGCCCATATCCTAGATAATGAGCAAAAAAGATGCTAATGGCCGAATTGCAAAATGGGCAATTGAGTTAGCCCCATATACACCACAGTTTGATAGAAGAGATGCGATTAAATCTCAAGTAGTGGCAGATTTGTTCGTGGATTGGGCTGAGATGCAGTACGAACCACCTTTGTCGGACTCAAACTATTGGAGAATGCACTTTGATGGGTCAAAGCTAAAGGAAGGACCGGGGGCCGGGGTAGTACTCGCCTCACCCAAGAAAGATCAGCTGAAATACGTCCTTCAAATCCATTTTAGTGCATCGAAAACTGTTGCCGAGTATGAAGCGCTCGTGCATGGGCTCAAGGTAGCAAAGGAATTGAGGATACGTCAGATACAATGTTTTGGTGACTCGAATTTGGTGGTGCAGCAAGTGTTTGGCAATTAGGATGCTCAGGATGCAAACATAGCCCTTTGCAGATTCCATGTTCAAAAAATAAGTGGGTTCTTTGAAGGATGTGAATTCCACCATGTACCTCGGCTTGAAAATGAGGCAGCCGACATATTATCTAAGTTGGGGTCATCTCGGCAGCCAATCCCGCCAGGAGTTGCTTTGGAACACTTGAGAAAACCATCTATCACCCCTTCACTAGAATCCGACTCAATTTATGTCCTGGCTCACTCTGGATCAGAGGCTATCCCTATGGATATAGATGGGGGCAGCACATCAGCAAACCCGGGGAGTGCCTCGCAGAACCTAGGGACTATTCAGCCTAATCCGGCTGAAGTTATGTCGGTGGAAGCAATGGAAATTGATGAGGAACTTTTCCCTGTCCGAGCTATACCTGCATGGGCCAAGCCAATATTTGAGTTCTTGAAAGAAGGAACCTTGCCGAGTGACGAGATACTTTCAAGGAAAATCCAAAGGAGAGCAAAGGCATACACTATTATCAATGTCGAGCTGTACAAGAAGAGTGTCACAAGTGTTCTACAATGATGTGTTGACCCGGAAGAAGGGCTTGACATCCTCCGAGATATCCATCAAGGGGAATGTGGTCATCATGCATCATCCAGAGCATTAGTGGCAAAAGCCTTTCGACATGGATTCTACTGGCCAAGTGCCTTGGAGCAAGCAGAAGATCTTGTAAGGAAATGCAATGGTTATCAGAGGTACGCCACCAAGACACACATGCCTATGTCGGAACTGAAAACTATACCCATCACTTGGCCATTTGTGGTATGGTGTTTGGATATGGTCGGGCCGTTTAAGCCAGCAAAAGGAAACATGACCCATATCTTGGTTATGGTAGACAAATTTACCAAGTGGATTGAGGTAAATCCAATCAGGAAATGTGATGGGGCAACAGCTGTGACATTCCTAAGATATGGCTATCCCCGTAGTATCATAACTGATAATGGCACAAATTTTGCTGAAGGAACATTTGCGAGGTTCTTCCGAGAAAATAAGATCTGACTAGATATTGCATCAGTAGCCCACCCCACATTGAATGGGCAAGTGGAAAGATCCAACAAACTAGTTTTGTCCAGGATAAAACCTTGGCTCATTGAGCCGCTGCAAAGATCAGCGGGGTGCTGGATAGAAGAACTACTAGTGGTACTGTGGAGCCTAAGAACAACTCCAAATCGATCAATAGGCTATACGCCATTTTTTCTAGTATATGGGGCAGAAGTTGTACTACCAGCAGGCATAGAGCATGATTCGCCCAGGGTCGCCCAATACACAGAAGCCGAAGTGCGAGAATCCTGGCAAAATGATGTTGATCTGCTGGAAGAAGCGAGAGAACAGGCCTTGTCTAGATCCGCCATATATCAGCAAAATCTTCGAAGCTACCATACCGGAAAGTAAACCCCCGAGTCTTCTGAGAAGGTGATCTTGTACTTTGGCTTGTACAGCGCACTACTGGCATGCATAAGTTATCCCCTCCATGGGAATGACCATCCATTGTAAGCAAAGCATTACACAATGATTCATATTACCTCGTTGATGCACAACCACAGGAGAAGAACAAGGCGGACAGGTCCGGCGAGGAATCTAAGCGTCCATGAAATGTAGCTCTACTTCGTCCATTTTATACTTAGCAAAGAAGTGTATGTATCTGAGTCTCTCATATGTCGGTATGTATGTCAGCAATGAGTTTATCAATGAAATCTCGGCACCCCAAACAAAAACTCGGGGACTGCCTTAATAATTGTCTTCTCTGTATTTACTTTTTATATTTCGGCTGCTTAAATTACTTACACCTTAGTCAAGTTAGTAGTGTGTAGGCACCAAAAACCTAACTCTTCGACTTGCTGCTGTCCAACAAGAATTGGCTTCATGGCAAGCAAGAGAACAAGTTTGGAATTGCAAAGCACATGAAAAACGACTAAGGAAAGGAACGTAATCGAGCCGATATTTGTTATTTGTACTAACCTTGTATTTACTTTATTTATGTTATGCTGAATTATTTTGAGCTAATCCCAAAGTTTCAAGTATTGTTAAGTCAATTTGAACCTCGGACTCGTAAGTCAAAAACCAAATCAAGGTAGACGCGGGCCGAATCATAAAAATGGGGGAATAAGAAAAGGAAACTCGGGGACTCCGCCCAAGTTGATCTGATGTTAAAAACTTAGTAGCAACAAAACATAACCATATGAGTTATGGCAAGCTCGAGTTTCTAGAGATTTCAATAGTTCGAGATCGTTGCGAATAGTAAGCCTTTGTGGTATATTCTTAGTAAGACTATGAATACAAATTCTAAACTAATACCCAAAGAAGACAAAGTTAGTATTGTCTCAGCGAGGTACTTCTTTGAGAAAAGTTTCTTATAGAAGTGTTAGTGGAAGGGAATGAAGTAAGCATAAGTTTCTGCTAATACTTTATAAAAGTAGGATTCAAGAACTTGTATGCGAGTTGCAGAATTCCATTCTTGATTCACTTGTCCTATTATTGGAATACGCCATACCTATGAACTAAAAAGAAAGATTGATGGACCCAAGTACAAGGAATGACCTAGAGGCATGAAATTAGCAAAGGACTAATCAAAAACTACAAAGTCTTCAAAAGGTTGAAGAAAGGTTGTAGCTAGTACAACAAGGAAGTTTTGACAAATCTGGAATTGCTAAACTCTTATATCAGAAAATTCTCGATTTGATGTAAGATCAAAGAATTTTGGATTTGCTAGAATTATCAAGAAAAGTATGCAAGTTGAGTGGGAGCTAAGAAGTTTTTCCAAGTCGAATATGTGGATGACATATTTGAGTGGTAGATGAGTGACATCCTAGAATATCAAACATTGATGAAATATTTGAGTGGGAGCATGGCAATGTTCTTGAATATGTAATTGACATATTATTGAACAATGTGTTTGGTATTAGGAATCATTAGATCATTAGATGGATGAAATTCAACTTGAATTAAATATAGTGGATCTATTTGATTAGATCAGGATGTTTAATGAACATTAAAAGTCAAAATGCTTGGAGAATTCTGGAAGTGTTCAGAATGACCTAGTTGAGATTCTGGAAATAGTTCAGAATGGATTCAAGCAAATAATTGATTCTTACTTGAACAATTAGGACAAGTATTGAGTATGACTCGGTATTTACAACAATGGTTAAAACAGGGAAAAGGGATGCATTGTATCAACTATGCGTTGGCCATAGTTTTTCCAAGGTAAAACCCATGTTGTTTATACTTGACATAATGTGACCCATGTTCTTAGTTGTAAAGAACAAAGATTCTAGAGTGATTTTTGAATCAATCATTGAATCAGAGTTAAGTTTAAACACAGCAAAAGCATGGCTGGACATCAAAGTGAAAGTGTTGCACTTTGATTAAAATTTACATAGAAGCATTGGGATACTTCCATGTTAGCAAGTATAATTTTGGTCTAGAGAAAGTTCGAATTTTGACTAAGTTTGTTTTATAGTTATATATGACATCTTGAAAGTTCTATTGACTAATAGATCGTCATTGCATATACTAGAAAACAGAAGTCTCACTTTGTCACCAAAAATGCTAAAACACATTATATGATAATGGTGTGTATGTCAATTAGTTGACATTAATGATTTGCAAAATAGGACCTTATGAATCTGGTAAAATAGATTTAGGACAGGAATTCCTCTATGAGTAAGCATGATCAATAAATGCATATGAGATATGGTTTATGATTGGTAGAAATGCAGCTACATTATTTGTACTCTAGTGCAAGTGGGAGACTGAAGGAGATATGCCCTACAGGCAAATAATAAAAGGGTTTTATTATCATACCTCATTAGTTCGTAATAGTTTTATATCATGCTATAACTGTATCAAGCAGAAACATTCATACAAGTGTGGTATACAAACAAACCCAGGTCCCTAGTAGCCTTTATTCAACTAGTTCATTGGGCAGACGATGATCAAGGTTTCCTGGTCATGGGCTAAACAAAAGTCACTGACAATGAAGTCAAATCATTTGGAATGATGTGATGGACACTTCCCACCAATGATTGTTGCAACACGATCATGTCACTTAGTTCACGCTGTAATTTTTAGAAACAAATTGTCCTAATCCTAAGACCATGAGATCTAATCAATCACTATTACCAGAGGTTCTTTGACTATATCAACCGTCACCTGCAACTTGGTGATCATAAGGCGCATGTTGGGTTAACCGAAGGAACATGTAGAGGCAATATGCTTCAAGATCGGGATTTGTTCTCCTGTGTGACGGGAAGATACAACTAGGCCCACTCGGTGAATTACATCCATGTTGCGCAACACATGACTTGGTCATGGGGATGGTATTTCTCGAGAACGAGTAAAATAGTACTTGTTGGAAATGAGGTTGAACAAGGTATGGTGATACCAATGATCGAATCTTGGACAAGTCTTGTATCGTGAACAAGGAAATTGGATATATCATTTCAGTTTCGACACGATGGTGATTCATGGAGTGCATAGGGGTCAACATGGGTAACCCGATCTCGCTGTTGATCGTTGATAGTGATCATGTCTATATGCATCCTGAACCATAGGGAAACATGCTCAAGGGAGATACGATGCTTCGAGATCCTCCTGCAAGATGGAATCCCAGAAGAGAGAGAAATTGGAATCGTTCCAGAGAGATCTGAAGTTGTTCAGAGAAAGAAGGAAAGGAAAAGGCCGAAAGGAGTTTCTAATAAATGGCAATTTATTACATTTATTATATATTAATTATGAATTAATATATTCTAAATACATATTTAAATTCAAATTTATAAAGTGACTTTCTCATTAGGACAAAATCACGGAGGAAATTGGCCTAGGAGAAAGCCACAGGAAAAGGCAAAGAAAACAACTAAAAAGGGGTTGGTTTGACCAGCCCACGTGCGTGGGCGGCGTATAGTGCCAACCACATAGGGCAAACAATAGCTGGCGACTACTTCTACCAGGAAAGCTAGACCCGGCCCAAGGGAGCTCGCGAGGAGCTAGCTGGCGGCTGGACTGGCTAGCGCCACTGGGTCGCACCGGGGCGAGCCGGCCAACCTAGCTGCACCAACCGCTGGCCGCTGTAGCCACGCTGGTGGGCCGCGGGAAAGCAAGCGCTGGCCCACCCGGGCGATGGATAGCTGCCGCGTGCACAGCAGGGCAAGCTAGGCCGCCAAGGGCACTCCAACCCACCTAGAATGGCTAACCGGGCCACAATGCTAGGGAGCGCGAGCTGGGCCGCGGTGCCGCATCAGGCCCACCCGGCTAGAAGCTGTGCCGCGGCTTGTTGCTGGGCTATTTTGGCTAGGGCCCAGCCGGTTGTTTACCCTTTTTCAGTTTATTTTTTTATTTCTTAAGTCCCATATGACTAACCCAATCGAGAGGGCACGCCCCGTCCGCCTATATAAAGGGGTGCCCATGGGTGGGATTAGACACACCGAATAAGATATTCTCTGAGGCTATAATATCCCTCCCTCTCTCTCTCATTGCCTTCGCCATGGCATGGTCCCAAGTAAGGACTGTATGCGCAAAGTCAATGCATTTGTGGCACGCCATTGTGTTGTAGGGATTCTGCAAGGAGGTCTACTTCCGCAACCCCAGTAGGGATCAAGGTGTTCGGAAGTCGTCGCATCACGCTGTATGTGTGTGATAACTCAGGGGATCTACGCTTGCAGCAACTGGGCCGTCGTGCAAGGACCTAGACAAGGGGTGACGTGCGAGGAGCTTCGTGACCTTGAGGTCGAGCAGGTATGGCTACATCATCCACGCTTCTGCATGAGCGTAACGCTCTCTCGGTCTTCAAGGGTACGTTACCGCTGTCTTCCTCCGTTACTGCATTACTTCTAGATAGATCCTTGGGCATTCAGGGAGTTCCGTGTAGTTAATTTTTTTTGCTATCTACTGCGGAAACCCTACATATTCATGGCCAACTACTCACCTAGTAGATTCAATACCAAGAAGAGACCGCGATGAGTGAGTGTGGACAAATAGATCTACGAGTTGGAGAGGAAAATAGTGGAGCCATAGAGATGTGGAGGAGAAAAGTAAGGGTGTTTTAGATCTACAAGTAGGAGAGAGGCTTCCTGAAAGTGCATGTGTGCCCCCATGTGTGGTTTTGGTAATTAATAACAATCTTTATGGTCTTATGATAGCATTGAGTTTTACATGTAGGATTTGTCCATATGCAATGCTTGAACCATATGTTGGCTTCAAGGTTGGGAGAAGAAGAAAGTGAAGAAGATTAAGTGTTGACCAAGGTTTCAATGAGTGATCCGGAGATTGGTCAAGTGAGAGTTGAGCCTATAGCAAGTGTGTCTTGAAGACTAGAGTTGGAGTGATATCTCTTATGTACCTTCAAGACACCAACATAATGAAGAAAGAAGAAATGATGTGCAAGTATAAGATGAGCCATCTCAAAGAGATCATTTGCTTGAAGCTTGCCATCCTATGGTTATCTGGGTATGGGAAGATGATATGACCAAGATAGAAGCTCTACCATAGTGGAGTATGGGAGAGCAATTTGCAAGTCCTCACCAAGCTAGTGCAATCAAGAAAGGTGTTCCATCTTGAGGTGGACAAGGTCACTATCGTCAAGCTCAAGTGGAACATGCTCAAGGCAAAGGTATGTTCTTGATAGGGTTTCTTTCTTACTGGTCTCAAGGTGTTAGTTGGGGAGACCGGTTTATAGGATAGATGGCCGTACTATCAAGAGGGGCTCTCGAGTGAGTAACTTGATCATATCCTTTAGAGATAGCTCAAACCTTTGCATACTTGGCATCATCTTTCTTGGTTGTTATTTGGATCTTATCCATGTGAGGTTCTTCTTCTTGTGTTAATCTTCATGACAAGCCCAAGTTCATCAAAAATGGATTTCATATGCATTCTCTATTGCGTTTTCGATGTTGGAGGTTTTACAGGTTTGTTTTTCTAGATAGGTTAAACCTTTCATCATTTGGTTCTATCCTCCCTTGCTGGACTATGATAGTTCTCTGCATGATCTTGTAGATATCGTTACTATCTTCGAAACGATCCCAAGATCATCAAAATCGTAGTCCGGATGCAAAAGTTATGGTCATTTCAGTTTTGCTATTTCTATCAGTTTTGCCTTGGGCGGAATGTCCGGCCGTTTTCAGCCAGAGTGTCCGGCCCGGCCAGATTGTCCGGCTGATTCATGCCGGACTGTCCGGCCCTGGGGTTTTGTCGACCTGCTCAGACATTCTGTGTGCTATATTGGACACCACCCAGACATTGGCCGAAAACTTTGCTAGGCCGGAGTGTCCGGTGGTTTTTGCCCAGAGTGTCCGGCTGGGCCGGACTGTCCGGCTGTATTTTGTCGGACTGTCCGGGGTATGTGGCTTCCAACGGCTATAATTTTAGGGGGCCTATAAAAAGTTCCCTTCTTCTACCTTGGTTGCTGCGGTTTTTCCAACCTCAAGAACCCTAAAACTGAGCCACCATTGTTGATCTCTTGAGCTTGCTCCCCTCTCAATCCCTCATATGATTCTTGCATATTCTTGAGGGATTTGAAAGAGGAGATCTAGATCTACAATCCCACCAATCAATCTCTCCTCTAAGTGAGGGGAACATATTGAGATCTAGATCTTGGAGTCATTTGTGGATTTCCTCCATTGTTCCTCCTCTCTTATTCCCCATAAGCTTTTGTAGCTTTGGTGGAATTTGGGAGTGAAGGACTTGAGCACGTCTTGTGTTCTTGCCATTGCATTTGGTGCATCGGTTTAAGTTCTGGGTGAGGATTCAATTCGATTAAAGGTGAGAAGCCTTTTACTCTTGGGTTCATTGGAACCCTAGACGGTTTGGTGGTTTTGCAGGTTTGTGGATTACTCGAGGCCTCCAATTAAGTTGTGGAGCTTTCCCCAAGCTTGTTTGCTGGGAGCCTCCAATTGAGTTGTGGAAGTGCCCCAACCTTGTGGGAGGTTCCGGATTGCCACCGACAAGTGCACCGATAGTGGAAGTGTGGATCGATACCGTTAGGGTGAGATTCACAGGAGAACAAGGGAGGCATTTTGTGGTGTTGGTGGTTTGATAACACCCCCTCTCCAAACGAGACGTACTCCATGTTGGGAGGAACTCGGTAAAATATCGTCGTCTTCGTGTTCCTCGGTTATCTCTATATCCGAGCTCTTACTTATGCACTTCACTTTGTGATAGCTTTCGTGCTTGAAGTATATATCTAGCTATCACATAGTTGCTTGTCTTGCTTAGCATAAGTTGTTGGTGCAAATAGGTGAACCCTAGTTGTTCTAGGTTTTGTGCTTAACAAAGTAAATGCTAGTTTAATTCCACCTTTGTTGAGCCACTCTCAGAAAAGTTTTTAACCGCCTATTCACCCCCCTCTAGGCGGCATCTATATCCTTTCAATTGGTATCAGATCCTGGTTTCTCATTTTAGGCTTCACCGCCTTGAGAGTAAAGATGTCGGCTAGGGTATTTGTGCATAATGAAATGTTCACATTCGATGGTACAAATTATGATATATGGAAAACTCGTATGCTTATTCATTTTCGGGACATGGACCCAAATTTGGAGCGTATTGTGGATATAGGTTTTTCTCCTCCTATGGATTTCGAAAATCTATCTTGTGAGGATGAGAAAAACTTATATCTCGATGCTCAAGCTTCTAATGTTCTTGTTAATGCTTTGAGCTATGTAGTTACTTCTTCAATCATACCTTTTTGGAGCGCTCATGAGTTATGGACAAAACTTCAAGATAAATATGATGTGTCCAACATTATTGAGGATGATTGTATTGCTTCCACTTCTGGTCGAGATGAGTTCTCTTTTTATTCCACTTCACCAAAGTGTGGTAAGACACAAGGTAATGAAATGATGAGTGGTGGTGAACTTTGCAATGTTGATAGTGAGCTTACTCTTATTGATCCTTCTTCTCTATCTCATTGCAACACTTCATCTTTGGACTTAAACACGTCTAGCACTATATATGATTTACATGCTAGTGTTGATAGTCCTTGCATATGATGTATAATTGCCTCAATAGATCACATGATGATATGCTCTCTTTGCCTTGTTATCATAATATAAATGCTTCTATTTCCTCTAGTTGTTGTGTGTCTAACAATGTAGAGGAAACTGAAGATTCTATTGGTAAATACACGAATTTTAATGGAGCTTCAAGTAATTCTTCATCATCATCATCTCATGGTTCCCACCTATGCCTTATGGCTCGAAATTCAAAGGTAACTCCTACTTTGGAACCCAATACCTCTTGTGATTATGAGGATAATGAGGAAAACGAGATTAATGTTGATGATTTATATGAAAAGGGTGAGATGGTTTATCATGCTCTTGTTAAGGATGATATTGCTTGCTCTAACTTTGTTGAAATCTTGGACTTTGCTATTAAGAGCAAAGAACATATTGATAAGTTAGAAGCCCAAATTTAGGATCATGAGAACATGATTGACAAAATGAGTAGCCTTGAGTGTGAGTATGCTAATCAAATTGCACATCTAAATGAAGCTCTTGAAGAGGAATAAACCACTAAGGAATCTCTTGAGGAGACTTTTGCTCTAGAGTTGTCTAGAGTGAAGGAATCTCATGATAGAGGTCCTAAGGTGGCTAGTGGTCTCAAAAGTAAAAATGATGAGCTTCAAGTTGCTTATGCTAAACTTCTTGAGGATTTTGAGCACCTCAAAAATGTCTCTAGGGTAATCAAGGGTGAGCTCATCAAACTCACCGAGTCACATGAGCAACTTAAAGCCTCTTACGCAAAAGAGCTTTCGAAGTTACCCTCACCTATTACAATTAATTATGATGCTTGTGCTACTAACTCTATTTCTTGTGAAGCATCTATTTTGAAGGAGAATGTTGAGCTAAAGACTCAACCTGCTTTGCTAACTAGCAAGTATGGGATCTTGGAAGAAAGTCATGGTAAGCTATCAAGCTCTCATGAGGATCTTCTAGCATCCCATGCTAGGCTAAAGTTAGCTCATAAGGCTAGATGTACGGAGGTAACATCTTCTGAACCTCATGTGGTCACTAGCACAATCTCTATGAATAATGCTATATTGCCATGTGCTAGTCCTTGTAATTCGTCCACTCACATTATTGCTAAATCTTGTGATGAATTACATTCTTTGCCTTATTGCTCTAGCAATGAAATTTCTACTTCCTCTAGTATATGTGTTGTCAGTAACCATGTAGAGGAAATCAAAGAGCTAAAGGCTCAAGTCACTTGTTTGAAGAATGACTTGAAAAAGGGTCATGAAGGGAAGACCACACTCAACAAGATCTTGAGTGTGCGAAAATCCCCCAATGACAAGAGTGGGCTTGGATTTAAATCCAATGTCAAGAACAAGTCCACTAAAAAGAAGAAGTCCAAGAGCAACAATAAGAAGGGCCAAGAACAAGTCAAGAATTCGGCCAAGATTGTTTGCTTCAAGTGCAAAATTGAAGGTCACCATGTTAGATCTTGCCCCTTGAAGAAGAAGCCTCTTGGTGAGAAGCAAAAAGGGAAGCGACCTCTAGTTCAAGGTCATGGCCTATCTCAAGTTGGAGAAAGGCCACTTCCCAAGAAGATTCAAGCTAATACTCCCATTGTGGAGAAATCAAGTGAAAAGAATGGGAAGAGAAGGACTTGCTACTTATGTCGTGAGAAGGGTCACATATGTTCCTCCTGCACTATTGGTAACTCCTCATCCAACCCAATCATGATTGATGATGTTTATTCTCTTAGGAAGGATGCGGTTGGCAATGTGTTTGCCAAATATGTTGGTGCTCAAAGTGGTGTCAAGAAAAGAACCATTTGGGTTGCCAAGCCTATTGTGACTAACCTCTTAGGACCCAACTTGGTTGGGGACCATCAAGCTAAAACTTGACCAATAGGTGTTTTGTTGGAGGACATTGGAGACTTGGCTACATCATGAAGAATTAAGGGGACTTCAATTATATTCTCTCAAGCCAAGTGATTTGGATTATCATGCTTCTATCATATATCCAATGTTCCTCCTTGCGGTAACATGTTCTTAACTCATTTACATTGAAAGTTACTTGCTCCCTTGTGCATATGTTGGTTTTGTACCTTTGTATGTGTTTGTACATGTTGTGCTTCCCTCTTACTTATATTGAGTTATCAAGTATACTTGTGTATGTTGGCTTGCACACCATGTATGTGTCTTATGTTTGAGCCTATTACATCTTGTTCATATTTTAATTGGCTCTTGCGGGAGATTAATGGACTATCCCATTTTGGGAGAGTGTGTTGTCCTTTGGGGCACCTCACAATCCTAAATGTGTGTACATGAGGAATACCACCTAGTATTGATAGTGCAATATTATCTAGTCTCTATGTGGTATGTTTCTCATGAGAAATTCAAGTTCTATAATGTCCATTAATCATCTCTATTTGGATCCTTTTGCCTCGTGTCAATATTTATGGTTTATCACATTATGGGGGAGTCATATGCTCAGTGCATATTACAAGCCTAGAAAATGTGAATATTCGAGGTTGTGTCACTTAGAATTGGTATTGATAATTATCTAGCTCCTATGTGGCACATGAGCTCAAACAAATCCTTTTCGGTATAATGCCTTTTATTCCTTATCTTTTGGATCTTGTTTGCAAGAGATTTCCTTCGTATGGGTTTCATCATATATGAATTCTTAAATCTAAGTTGGCAAGAATTTTTCCTCTAGTTATTCTAGTCATTGTCTTGCGTGATTGGTTAACTAGTTGAAACCCTCAAGGATCTCTTTCATGTCTTGGTTTTTAATTCCTATATTTTGACATTTGCGTTCTCTTTGTGAATACGATCTTGGATGTATTTTCTATCTACCACCGGGAAATATTTGCAAGTCCCTTGTCCTTGGATAATCGGTACTATTATATGTGGTAGATCTTATTGATCATTTTCACATTGTCTTTTGCTTTATTTTCCTTATCTCTTGCCAAGAAATTTGTTGTGCTTTGTCTCCCAGGTCTTCCTCGACTCTTGTAGATCATTATTTGTCTTGAAATTATTTAGATCTCTAGTTGATGTAGGTAGGTATGATGATCCATGTGTGTGCATTTTTTATTCAAATGCAAAATCTTAAATAATGCACTAATCATGGGGGAGTTCTCCTATATTATTTAGAACACCCATTTTATGCTTCTTCATGATTTGATCCATACCATGTTCTATGCCTTTGGAAGATAAATCTTTTCTTTGGTACTTTGTGCCATTCTTGAAAAAAGTTGAGAGTTTGGTTCTTTTGTTGGAACCATTTATTTTTCAATTGGTATTTTGTGTGGGAGTTGATTTTCTCATTCCATGCTTTCTATTTAACCATTTGAATGAGATAAATCTTTGAGCACTTGTATTTGTTTATCCTTTTTTCTCTTTGGATATTGCCTTGTTCACTTGTTGAACTTGGGGTCTATCATGTGTTGATTTGGTCCTTGATATAATTTAGACAACCGTTAGTCGTGTCACACTTTGGTGTGCCTTCTTGGTTTTCTTGGTGTTTTGTTCAAACCATATCTCCTTTTGGTTCTTGAAAGTCTTGTGCATGCATATTTACTAAATATATATATATTATGGTATGCTTGCTTTCTTTGATCCAATATATAGGGGAAACTCCACCAAATCCTATTTTGACTAAGATGTGCGTGAAATTCAATTTCATATCAATATGCATATGTTTTTGTGGAGTTTTTCCTATGTATTGTATTGTATCTAACTACTTTGGACCCATCGAGTTTTGGGACCATTGTGTACTTGAATGTGTTTTAGGTACATTGGAGATACATTGGATGCTTGTCTCAATAATAAGAAGATGTGGTGACTAAATGATAATTGGAGGCAAGCTAGGATGATCAATAAACTCATATATACTTCATCCTACCAATGGTATCTCGGTAACAAGTATCCCTCTAATGCATACTTTTCTAGCATCCAACCTTTGTGGTTGCATCATGGCATGATTTCCTTCATTTGCTTTTATTGTGGTTCTTGCAATATTTTATTGTATCATCCTTATTGTTATATGAGTAAGTTGAGATGAATGCATATTTTGGGGAGTATATAAAATTAATATTTATGATTCACCAATCCTACATATGCCAATCTAGCAATTCTATTGCCAATCATTTCCTCAATTTCTCTCATGTGCAATATGGATGAATTTGCAAGGTTTATTTGTTCTTTATGATACTTGTTGCTTTTTCCAATGCATTCCAACTATCTCTTGTTCCCTTGTGATAGTTGTGATGTATTCGTTGGTGTTCGAAGGTCATTGATGATCAATAAGATAAATTTGAGCCTTTGGCCATGCTTTCTAGCTAAAATCTTACTGGCATTATCTATGACTTTCTTTTGGATATCTTGTTCATTCTTGAGTATCCATTTTGTGTGTACATCTTTCTTTGTGGATGTATATCTTCATGATTGTTTTCTACCTAGAAACTTATACACATAATTATGGATGAATCTCTAGTTGATATCCTTTTGCTTTGGAGTCTACACCTTGTGCTCCTTTTTATTCTTTGGTGGCTCCAAAAGTTTTGCTTTGAGTGCTTGACCTTTTCATTTGCATCTTTTGGCACTCATTGGTGTTAAGAAAATTGATCTCTCATGCCTTTGTTTTGTTATGTAAGTTTGGGGGAGCAAGTATACCATGTTTATGCACTTTGCATTCAAAGCAATTATTATATTTGGTGCATAAACCTTGGGGAGCTTTCCTAATTTACCTAAGAACACACATTTGCCTTCTTGTTCTTGTTTGGTGTTTTGTTTGATTATGGGAAGTTAGGATTCCATAATTGTGCACTTTGTTGTACATGAACCTTGGGGAGCTTCCTATTTACATCTAAACACTCATTTGCTCTCATCATAATATCTTCTCTCTTGCTCATGCTCGTGGTTTAAATGATATAGAGGGAATGAGGATGCCATGTTTGTGCATATTATATTCAAATGGAAAATTATAATTTGTGCACAAACCTTAGAGAGTCTCCTCATATTATTTAGATCACCCTCTTTTCAATCTTATCATAATATCTATCTTTCATTTGGTATCTTCCTTTTGTGAAGTGCTTATTTCGATCTTTTGATTGCTTGGTTCATTCGTTGATGCTTCTTCAGCATTTTATTTCTTTGCAATCTTTGAATCCTCAGTTTAGTTTGATTTCCTCATGGTATTCGTCATTGGATACATGCATTTGATTCCACTCATATTATGAGAAATGCACACCATATGGAGGAACTCTCACTAAATTGGCCTTCTAAAGTTTTTCACCCATTTCGGCAATCGATGCCAATGGGGGAAAAGTTTTAGATGGTTCTAGGGAATCTTATTGTGTGTTGTGAGTTTTGTACTTAAACACTTTCCTCGTGTGCTTTGCATCTTAGTGTGTTGCATGGCATCTTGAATATATAGAGAAAACTCCACCATCGGTAATGGTTGGCAATATATGCAATGAAATTCAAGTTCATCCACACGTGCGTAGATTGTGGGGGAGTTTGCTCTATATTGTGGTTGTACTAACATCACATACTTGTGTTGTATTTGATGTTAGCACAATGTTTTGTTTGGTTAATTCCTTATATAAACCCTCTCAAAGGGATTGTCATCAATTACCAAAATGGGGGAGATTGAAAGTGCATGTGTGCCCCCATGTGTGGTTTTGGTAATTAATGACAATCTTTATGGACTTATGTTTGCATTGAGTTTCACCTGTAGGATTTGTCCATATGCAATGCTTGAACCATATGTTTGCTTCAAGGTTGGGAGAAGAAGAATGTGAAGAAGATTAAGTGTTGAACAAGGTTTCAATGAGTGATCCAGAGATTGGTCAAGTGAGAGTTGAGCCTATAGCAAGTGTGTCTTGAAGACTAAAGTTGGAGTGATATATCTTATGTACCTTCAAGACACCAACATAATGAAGAAAGAAGAAATGATGTGCAAGTACAAGATGAGCCATCTCGAAGAGATCATTTTATTGAAGCTTGCCATCCTATGGTTGTCATGGATATGGGAAGATGATATGCCCAAGAGAGAAGCTCTACCATAGTGGAGTATGGGAGAGCAATTTGCAAGTCCTCACCAAGCTAGTGCAATCAAGAAAGGTGTTCCATCTTGAGGTGGACAAGATCGCTATCATCAAGCTCAAGTGGAACATGCTCAAGGCAAAGGTATGTTCTTGATAGGGTTTCTTTCTTACCAGTCTCGAGGTGTTAGTTGGGGAGACCGGTTTATAGGATAGATAGCCATCTATCAAGAGGGGCTCTCGAGTGAGTAACTTGATCATATCCTTCAGAGAGAGCTCAAACCTTTGCATACTTGGCATCATCTTTCTTGGTTGTTATCTGGATCTTATCCATGTGATGTTCTTGAGCTTGTGTTAATCTTCATGACAAGCCCAAGTTCATCGAAAACGGATTTCATATGCATTCTCTATTGCATTTTCGATGTTGGAGGTTTTACCGATTTGTTTTTCTAGATAGGTTAAACCTTTCATCATTTGGTTCTATCCTCCCTTGTTGGACTATGATGGTTCTCTGCATGATCTTTTAGATCTCGTTACTATCTTCAAAACGAGCCCAAGATCATCAAAATGGAAGTCCGGATGCAAAAGTTATGGTCGTTTCAGTTTTGCTATTTCTGTCAGTTTTGCCTTGGGCGTAATGTCTGGCCGTTTTCAGCCGAAGTGTCCGGCCCGGCCAGAATGTCCAGCTGATTCACGCCGGACTGTCCAGCCCTAGGGTTTTGTCGGCCTTCTCGGACATTCTTTGTGCCATATCGGACACCACCCGGAAACTTTACCAGGCTAGAGTGTCCGGTGGTTTTCGCTCAGAGTGTCCGGCTGGGCCGGACTGTCCAGTTGTATTTTGCCGGACGGTCTGGGGTAAGTGGCTCCCAACGGCTATAATTTCATGGGGCCTATAAAAAGTCCCCTTCTTCTACCTTGGTTGCTGCGGTTTTTCCAACCTCAAGAACCCTAAAACTGAGACACCATTGTTGATCTCTTGAGCTTGCTTCCCTCTCAATCCCTCCTATGATTCTTGCATATTCTTGAGGGATTTGAAAGAGGAGATCTAGATCTACAATCCCACCAATCAATCTCTCCTCTATGTGAGGGGAACATATTGGGATCTAGATCTTGGAGTCTTTTGTGGATTTCCTCCATTGTTCTTCCACTCTTATTCCCCCATAAGCTTTTGTAGCTTTGGTAGAATTTTGTGGTGAAGGACTTGAGCACTTCTTGTGTTCTTGCCATTGCATTTGGTGCATCGGTTTGACTTCTCGGTGAATATTCGATTGGGTGAAAGGTGAGAAGCCTTTTACTCTTGGGTTCATTGGAACCCTAGACGGTTTGGTGGTTTTGCAGGTTTGTGGATTACTTGGGGCCTCCAATTAAGTTGTGGAGCTTTCCCCAAGCTTGTTTGTTGGGAGCCTCCAATTGAGTTGTGGAAGTGCCCCAACCTTGTGAGAGGTTCCGGATTGCCACCGACAAGTGCACCGATAGTGGAAGTGTGGATCGATCCCGTTAGGGTGAGATTCACAGGAGAACAAGGGAGGCCTTTTATGGCGTTGGTGGTTTGATACCACCCCCTCTCCAAACGAGACGTACTCCATGTTGGGAGGAACTCGGTAAAATATCGCCGTCTCTGCGTGCCTCGGTTATCTCTATATCCGAGCTCTTACTTATGCACTTTACTTTCTAATAGCCTTCGTGCTTGAAGTATATATCTAGCTATCACATAGTTGCTTGTCTTTCTTAGCATAAGTTGTTGGTGCAAATAGGTGAACCCTAGTTGTTCTAGGTTTTGTGCTTAACAAAGTAAACACTAGTTTAATTCCGCCTTTGTTGATCCACTCTCGGAAAAGTTTTTAACCGCCTATTCACCCCCCCTCTAGGCGTCATCTGTATCCTTCCACTTCCCGTTACCAATCTATCAACTAAGTAGGTTTAAGTACAAAAAGGAGAAAAGTATGGGCCAAATGGGGTGGGAGGGAGGAGGAAAACGAACTGGGTGTGGAGGGGGGAGAAGGATGTGAAATGGGTGGTGGTAGGTAGAGGGATGCAATCTGCCACTTTTTTAAACATAGATCTGAAAGCATATTTCTGTGGCGTATATAATAGACATTTCTGTGGCGCATACTGCTATATGCGCCACAGAATAAGGGGTATTACTTTCCGTGGTGGGACTCATATCCACATTAATTTCATAGTCATCAGCAACCATTTTCATGTGCAAACAAAGGATTCATTAAGTCTATCGGGATTTCAATGCCTGACAAATAGATTTCTAGGTGTAGGGGATTGTGATCATGATCATATGGGCTAACAACCTCAAGGCACACAAGGTTTATACCTGTTCAGGCCCTGGGTGATGATTAGGTAAAGACCCTACTTCCTATGTTGGATATATTTTTTACGGACCGTGTGAGGTGCTCAAATATTACAAAATGGGGTGTTCTGTCTAGCAGCCTGCTGAGCTAAACGAGAACTATAGTGGACGATGGCTAGGGAGTCTAACAGTCAGAACATGCCTATATCGGGTAGTGGATGACTACGGGTAGAGTGCAATTGATGGGGTGCTCTAAGAGCCTAACTACTGAACGTATCAACTACTACAACTCCAGTGAGCTCCTCAGCAGAGTTCTTCCAATTCTATGGTGGTGGTGGATGGATGAATGAGTTCTTCCTATTCTATAGTGGTGGTGCATGGATGAATGAACGTGGGTCGATCTCTTGAATGAGTGTGTGGATGTGTTTTGTTGTGAATTTCCCTTCTCTCTATCACCGGTCCTCTCCTTATATAGCATCCTCCATGGCTATGGCGGTATGGACATGAGTTATCACTGTTATTGATGGGACATGGTAGTTCACCATGCCTTGGTACTCCCATTTCCTCTTCTATCGACCGATCTTCTAGAACTGCCATGTGGTGCCGATGGCAACAACTCTATGTGTACCAACTAATTGGGACTCCAAGTGCCGGGTGTTGTAGCAAGCATCTTTCCCCCATAAGGGTGACTCGAGGGTTTATATCAAACTCTCAGAGAATTAAGGGAACTCTTATTATGTCCTCTTCTAGCAACCTGCAAAACAAAGTTTTTCCCTTGTGTCCCCAACTCCACCATGTGGTTGTTAAGCACAAGTTTTCATATTAGTAACACTTAAATAAAATAGTAAAGTAAGATAATAGCAAAGTAAATTTTAACTATAACAAGATGGTAAAGTTCTTTTTGGGTTTTTGTTTATGCTTGTAGATAGTAAAAGTATTTTTATTTCGAATTTAATTCTTGAAGAAATTGTAAAAGACCGGGGTCCATGGATTCACTTGCCTACTCTCTCACAAAGTCCGGTGGACATAAAACTGCTCACAAATGATATAATATTACTTGGAACTTCATTATGTGTTTGATTAGTGTAACATCCCAAAAACACTAATCAAGATTATCAAGTTCTAACCACCCAGTTCTAGCGTTAACAAAAACTTTTATTACTAAATTGAATATGAATGCATGTGTGAATTGCATTAGTATAGGATTGAGTGAAATTGCCATGTTTGATTGCTACATATGATAAGAAATGGTTTAAGGATGAATGCTACATCATCTAGGCCAATTACAAACAAAATCAAAAGAAAAAGAAATCAAATATGAATCACATAATCAAATGGTCATTTTGACCAAAGTTAACCACTAGGCCACTTTGGGAGTTCCTAGAAAAGAATTTCTAATAGAAACATCTCTATTTCTTTTCACCCCTTGCTAGACCAAGTAAAAGTGAACACAAGCCCACTTTACAAACCCACATAAACTATTTTCAAATATATTTAAAGGACAGTTCAAATTTGAATCAAGTTCATATGCTAAGATCACCATTTTGCAAAAATCACTCAAATAAATTCACCTTGACTTTTCCACGCAACCATAGACACTCAAGCATAAGTTTAGATCACTCACCAAAATTCATTCAAAAGTTTCAAATTCAAATTCTTTCGGCCATTTAATCAAACACCTTGCAGACACAAATCCCACTCTGCCTAACTTCACTGTTTGGAGCATTGATCACTCGTACAAATGCCCCCATTACACTCCCCCTGTCCACCCTAGCCTCTAGCAGCACCAGACACGCAGCCCCCTTTGCCGTTGCGCCAGTGAAGCGCCGCTCGAAAGTGGTCATCGCCGGCCGACCATGGATAGAGCACCACGGACCACGCCACACTCTCCCACGATGATCACCAGATAGACAACCGTCCACTGCTACCCCCTGTCCAACCCTCGATCACAGCCAGGCCCTGGACAACCCAAGCATCACCGCGCCCAATGTCTCTACACCGTGCCGAGAGCGCACCAGAGTGCCACACCCGACCAGCTCGCACAGACCCCGCCTCGCTCTCTCCGCGCACGCTCACACTCGCCTTAACACAAGCTAGCTCCCAGACACCCCCGTTCGCCGCCGCGCGACCTGTAGCACCCGTGCGCCTTCTCGAACACTGCCGCTCCCGCACAGAGCACCGCACGTGCCCGACCAACCTCGACCTCCCCGTGCCGTGCATTTAAGCCAGTGCTGACCGCCAGGGAGCATCGCACTGCCCCTACCCATAGCCACACCGATAGCACGTTGTACCGCCATCGCCGAAGAAGCCATCCCATCCCGTTCGGTCCCCTCGCCGGTGTATAAATAGAGGCCCTCTCCACCTTAATTCTCCACACCAACACACTCCCCACTCCCCACTCCTCACCACACCTCCCACACCTTTCCCCGGAGCAAGGCAAGCACCAGCTTGCTGGAATTTGGCCGGAGTCTGCTGCTACAGAAGAATAAGGAAGCCGTCGATGGGAGCCGCCCCAGGGGCTGCCACGACCACCGTTCGAACCGCCGCCATTGACAACATCATTTGGCCCATCACCGACCCTAGCTGGAGCCTAGGTGAGCCTCACACGACCCCCACCGCCACGCTAGGGTTCAGACCTCGCCGGAGCTGTTCGTCGTCGACGATGAACCTCAGCTGTTGGATCGCTTTCTAACCATAGGGCCTAGATTGCACGATACCGTTTCAGGTAGATTGAGTCGCTGACTAGTGGGACACTGCCGTCAGTAGCCATCTGCGCCGCGCTGTGCAGATTGGGCCGTCCTATTTAGTTTCCCGCGCATGCCTGTAGATTCAAGTAGTTATTTTCTAATTTAGTTAAAACCAGATTCTGTCAGTAGATTAAAAAATCAATTCAAAGAGAGTCACTGAACCAAATTGCATGATTCCAATTTTGTTAGAAATATATTTAAATTATCTATCCAAGCCCGTTGGATTCAAATCATTTGGAGTTAGAGATCACATATAGTAAAACTAACAAGACAGAGACATTTCCAACTTCAAACATTTTTCAAAAATCAACCATAAATGCTTTTGAGTTGATTCCAACTCTCAGAAATCACATTTGACAAGATCTATCTGAATATGTAAAAACATCTAGGTTTACATGAAGTGACTTGGGACAAGTACCAAATGAATGCTATTTAGGCAACTCTAGTCACTTTAAGTGTATTAAATAATAATCTTAAACTTTGTAATATGTGACCAACCTTTTAAATCACATTCCCAAGTATTAGAATATGTGGTGATGACATGTGTCAACATGATCCCATATTTTAATTGGAGAATATTAAATCTTAAGTATTTTTCAATGAGTAGAAAGTACTTTTCTAAAATAAAATCAATAAGACTACGTCTTTATTCCATGTGATGATTGTGATGATGCTAGATCATCAAGTGTGAACCTTAGTTTGCTAAATAGAAATAGTTAAGTATTTTTTGGTGATTGTGTACCCCGTATTCATTTATAGACGATAGTACCGACCCGGGATACGAGGAGGAGGAGTACTACCAAGAAGAAGACAAAGAAAACTTCAACCACTGCACCAATCAAGGCAAGCTATTATGTGCAAGCTATTACTTGCAAGCTAACACTTGCAAGTTTCTTAACCATGCAAGCTATTACTTGCAAGCCTAACACTACAAGTTAACCATGCGAGTTAACACTTGCCCACTTCATAACCTAGGCAAGATGCACTAGGCATGCTTGGTTATACACTTGATTATAGCAATCCCAAGTTTTACTTGCAACCTTTATTCTTTTACTTTACTAAAGTTCTTTACTTTTAGCTAGTGACTTGTGAGTATTGGAACAATAGTATAGATACCATAAAGAGTATAAAACTAGGCCTAGCTAGTTATACTTAGATGTCATCAAAAGGCATAGCACTAGAGCTGGATAGTTACACTTGATTAGCACCCCTTATTAGTGAATACCCTGAACTTTAGTGGCTAGTGCTAAGCATAAAAGTTGATCAGTTTATATGGGAATACTTGGTGAAAATGATTATGAAAACCTTGGAATGATGATTCATTCTATTGAAATGTTTTGACATGTGTTGAGAAACACAAGGATTTGATGATGAAAATGTTGAGGCATGAGCCTTAGCCCTTTATAAAAACTGATGGTTGGGTTCGGATGCAATAATATTCCAATTTTACCATACAACCACAATACCTGAATTGGGTAGGGCTTAGCCAGAAGTTTATATGCCTTAGTATCGGTTCCCTTGCGGAATAAGTTGAGCTGAGGCTACCTCGTGATGAATGTCCACCCATGCAGTGCCTAGGATGGCAGATGGCCATGGCTAGGAGGCCAAGCTCATAGGGCAGGTGCCTATACTAGATTCTGTAATTGAAAGGTTTTGATTGATTATCCGCATACTAAGTATGATTGATTCAGGGTTATCCCTAACGGATGTATTGAATTTTTTGGTGAAAGTGTACCACCTCTGCAGAGTGTAAAACTATTCGAATAGACGCGTCCGTGGTCATGGACAGTTGGAGTGGCCATACTATTCCGTCGTCAGATGTTTTCAAAATGACTTGTGAATTGAATTATGACTTTGACTTGACCAACAACAGGATTGTGGACATGAAAACTAGGTTCCCACTTAAGTGATTTAGAACATTAAATTAGCTTTCTTTACTTCTAAACTCAGCTTAAGATAAACTTGGCTTTTTGCAAATAAACCTAGAGCTTAAGATTCCTACTAGAACTACCTTACTTGTTAGTGATAGTTTGCGAGTACTTAAAGAGTACTCATGGCTTTGTCCCTGGCTATTCCCGTGGCCAGACTATGAGGAGGACTACCAGGATGATGGACAGCAGGAAGTCTATGACAACTAGGATCATCTCCCATCATCAGCATTGCCGGGGACTTTGAAGATGGAGCACCTACTATGTTTATTTTCCGCTGCTTGATTTGTATTAAGACTGGATCATGAGATCCTTTATTTGTAAGACCTATATTATGGTTTGAAATGGATGATGTACGGTGGTACCAATTCTGTTATGTCTCGCAAAAATGGTAATCCTGGGAGTGCGAGGTATGGCATAACAGGCATCTGGGATTAAAAATCCGGGTGTTGACAAGTTGGTATCAGAGCCATCCTGACCATAGGAGACCCTAGCTAGAATGGACGTCCAAACAAAAACTTAGTTTCAAAACAAAAGAAGTGAGTATTTATGAAAACCTATTGCCACTCTTATCCTTTAAATTCTTTCAAAAAATCATGTTACTCAAAAATTCTTACAATTCTACATAAAATTTGACACACTTGATCACCTCACTAATCTGCTCACCCTAAATTCTTATAGATGGAGGTCCAGTATTGCAAGTTCTACCAGCTCGGCAACGGAGGACACCTGATCTTTGAGAGGGATCTAGATGCACTGTCAGAGTATCTGGAGCGCCCGCACCCAGAATTCTTCGGGGCACAACTCAACGATCATGTAGGATGAGATCTACAATGGTTGATAGTTGCGGATCTCAGAGGCAAGATGGAAGCACCTGCTTCAGAGAAGACCCAATTCACCTTGCGGGAGAACAACTGGCTAGACGGATTAGCCAGGGCTATGCATGAAGCTCTTGCCCGTCTGTGCAGACAAAACATTAACCAGATCCAGGGAACTCACTTTGCTCACTATGCAAGGCGTGATTATATGGGAATGCCCTTGGAGATGCCAGGACACCTGGAGCTGAAGCACCAGGTGGACAATCTTGACTTCATGATGTATGATAGGAAGAAGGAGTTGGATAACGCTCGTGCCTACGCCAACCACAACCATGCCATTGCAGTCAAGAAGGACCAGACCCTCGCCATTCTCACCAAGGAGCGCCATTCTCTTCGTCGTTAGCATGAGAAAAAGGATCGCATCATCGATCGTGTTCACAATAAGGTGGCCACTCTCGAGAAGACCATCCGTGAATAGGAGATCTAGCTTGAAGCGAAGGAGTAGGAAGGTGAAGATATCCAAGGAGATCTCTACTCTTACCTTAGCGATGATAACGACTACCTAGAGGATGATGCCATGGAGTTCCACACTGATGATGATGATTTTGACTTCATTGACGATGATTAGATGCACTTGAGCACTACTGTAGGAATGAGTTGTACCGGTCCCACTGTATCGTAGTTTCACGGAATGGTTCTTAAAACCATCTGTTTTCCATTTGTGTTGTGGTGTGTGTTTGTATGGTGTGCTTGGAATGAATGAATGAGAGGAAGTTATTAGTTTGCAAAACCTGAGTCAAATTCAAAGTTATAGCTTTTGAAACAAAACCATGAACCTTAGAGATTTCCCTCTTATCTCATTATCTATCTCAATCTTCAGATGACTCGCGGTAACCCTGGAGGAAGCAATTCATCTTAGGACCCGATGTTGTAGATTCTGCAAATGCTAGTTTCCGACCGTAAAGCTAGTAGAGCTGAATGTCAAGCCAACCTAGCCACTCTTCAATAGATTGCTCAGATGGCCCACAACAACCAAGGTCACGGAAACCAGGATCACCATGGATCCAAGCTTAAGAACTTTCAGAATACCAATCCCCCTATCTTTAGTAAGTCTGAGGATCCCTTAGATGCCGATGACTGGCTGCAAACCATGGAGAACAATCTAGAAGTCACAGGAGTTGAAGCCAATGAAAAGGTACTGTTTGCCACCCATTATCTGGCAAGAGATGCAAGAGCCTGGTGGAATAGCACCCGTACCATGAATGAATGTCAGATGATGACTTGGGAAGCTTTCAAGATCAAGTTCAGCCACACCCATGTGCCCCAAGGTTTAGTCACTAGGATGATGGATGAGTTCAGAGAATTGAAACAAGGAAGGATGACGGTAGTTGAGTACCATGACAAATTTCTGTCCCTAGCTAGATATGCCCCTGATGAGATTAACACTGAAGCAAAGAAGAAGGAAAGGTTCCTGAATGGATTGCATGATGATATGCAGACTATGTTCGTCAACATTCATTTTGTAGATTTAGAAGAATTAGTAGATTCTGCCATTCAGATGGAAGGGAAGATAAACCAAGCCAATGACAACCGTAAGCGTCACATGATGCACCAGCTTGGATCCCACCATACCCAGAATTATCGCCCCAACCCGTCTGCAGGATATGCCCCAAGAAACAATAGACCCCCTATGTCCCGTCCAAACTATCCCAATCGTAACAGAGGAAATTTGAAGTCTGGAGGAAACCACAACAATAACCCCGACAACTCCAATAACTTCAACCGTGCACCGCCCAAGACCAACAACAACAACCCCAACAACAACAATACTGCCCCAAGGACTGGAAGCAATGTTGTGCCTGTCACAGGAAAGGACAAGTCCCATATTACTTGCTTTGAATGTGGAGTCAAGGGTCACTACTCCAATGAGTTCCCCAAGAAGCTTGCAGCAGCCACCAATGTGAACGCACCCGCTCAGCAACAACGCCGTGTTCAGCCTGGAAGGAGATTTTACCTAGGGAACTCGCTCAACCGCAACGGCTGCCTGTTCCACATGAATGTTGAAGAAGCCCATGAAGCGCCAGATGTCGTGCTGTGTATGTTTTCTGTTAACTCAGTACTTGCAAGAGTGTTGTTTGATTCTGGAGCATCGCACTCGTTTGTTACAGAAGAATTTGCATGCACTGGTAAGATTCAACCAACAAAATTGAAGCATGTTATGATAGTTCAAATACCTAGTTCAACCACCAAAGCTAGAAAAATTTGTAGGGCTGTTCCTATCAGAATCCATGGAATAGATTTTTATGCCAATCTAATAGTACTTGGAACCAAAGGTTTGGAAGTAGTACTAGGAATGGATTGGATGTCGAAACATAAAGGATTGATTGACTGTGCCAAGAAAGCCATAACCATGACCAGTAGCACTGGAGTATTAGTAGAGCATGTATTTGAAACGTTTCCCCATCAATTCAAATGCAACAAGAGTCTAGCCCAACCAACCCTAGACCAACTCAGAGTAGTCTGTGAATACCCCGACGTATTCCCAGATGAATTGCCCAGTATGCCCCCGGATCGGGATATCGAGTTCATCATTGAACTAATTCCTGGAACCGGACCCATAGCTCAGAGACCTTATAGTATGAACCCATCTGAATTAGTGGAGCTGAAGAAACAACTTGATGTTATGCTGGCAAAAGGTTTGATTCAACCAAGTGCATCGCCAAGGAGATCGCCTGTTTTGTTTGTGGATAAGAAAGATGGAGGTAACCGTTTGTGCACGGATTACCGGAAACTGAATGACGTCACCATCAAGAACAAGTACCCATTGCCAAAGATAGAAGATCTGTTTGACCAGTTGGCTGATGCCAGAGTGTTTTCTAAGATTGATCTTAGAACTGGTTATCATCAACTCAAGATTCGTGCAACGGATATTCCAAAGACCTCCTTTACCACCAGATATGGATTGTATGACTACACTGTCATGTCTTTTGGATTAACCAATGCCCCCGCTTATTTCATGAATCTCATGAATAAGATTTTTATGAACTTCCTAGATAAGTTTGTCATTGTTTTTATCGATGACATTCTGATCTATTCCAAGTCAGAAGAAGACCATGAGCTACACCTAAGAACCATCCTTGAAACCCTTAGAGAACATCAGTTGTATGCTAAGTTTAGCAAATGTGAGTTCTGGTTGAAGGAAGTAGGATTCCTAGGACATATTGTGCCGGCAGGAGGAGTCGCTGTCGATCCTGCCAAGATCAAAGATGTTGAAGAATGGAAAGCCCCAACCACTCAAACCCAAGTCCGTGCATTTCTCGGATTAGCGGGATAGTACCGCAAGTTTGTTGAAGGATTTTCGAGCATCGCAAGATCGATGACCCAACTATTGAAGAATGACAAGAAGTTCGAATGGACGGACAAATGTGAAGCAAGTTTTCAAGAGCTCAAGAAGAGATTGATTTCAGCCCTAATCTTGATTATGCCGGATATCAAGAAGCCTTTTGATGTGTATTGTGATGCATCCAAGATTGGTCTCAGATGTGTGTTGATGCAAGAAGGCAAAGTCATAGCATATCTGTCCCGACAACTGAAGCAACATGAGCAAAAATACCCTACCCATGACCTTGAACTAGCAGCCGTAGTTTTAGCTTTGAAGACATGGCGTCATTACCTTATGGGTAACCACTGTGAGATTTATTCAGATCACAAGAGTTTGAAGTATATTTTCACCCAGAAGGAGCTGAATATGAGGCAAAGGAGATGGATAGAGTTAATCAAGGATTATGACCTTGACATTCACTATCACCCCGGCAAAGCCAATGTGGTAGCGGATGCTCTTAGCAGATTGCCGTGTAGATTAAACACCATGATTAAAGAAGCTCAACCAAGTTGGCATGAAGAGTTGGAGCAGTTTAGAACAGAGCTAATTAGCAAAGGATTTTTAGCCAGTATTGAACTGCAACCCACTTTGATCAGTCGGATCAAGGAAGCCCAGAAAGGAAATGCATGTATCGACGGAATTAAGCGTCGTATCGGTACATGGAAGGTACCCGGATTCACCGAAGATGAAGAAGGAGTTTTGTGGTAGAAAGGACGTATCTTTGTGCCAGCATATTCCAAGTTGAAACAAGTTATCATGCAGGAATCTCATGATACTCTTTATTCTATCCATCCCGGAGGAACGAAGATGTCTCAGGATTTGAAGAGTAATTTTGGTTGCACAAGATGAAGAGAGAAATCGGAAGCTACATCGCCAAGTGTGATATCTGTCAGCGAGTCAAAGCGGAACATCAGCGACCTGCGGGACTTTTGCAACCATTACAGATTCCAGAATGGAAATGGGATTCTGTTGGAATGGATTTTATCACTGATTTTCCTACATTTAGTAGGGGAAATGACTCTATTTGGGTCATAGTGGATAGATGATGTCTACGAACTTCTATTCTTGTAGACAGTTGTTGGGCCTCCAAGTGCACAGGTTTGTAGAACAGCAGCAAGTTTTCCCTTAAGTGGATCACCTAAGGTTTATCGAACTCAGGGAGGAAGTGGTAAAAGGTATTCCCTCTCAAGCAATCCTGCAATCAAGATACAAGAAGTCTCTTGTGTCCCCAACACACCCAATACACTTGTCAGGTGTATAGGTGCACTAGTTTGGCGAAGAGATAGTGAAATACAAGTAGTATGGATAATTATAAGTGGTAACGGTGCCAGAAAATAGCTTGCTGGCGTGTGGTTGACGTGGGAAAAGACTAAAGGCAAACTGAAATAAAGATGGAATCAAGCAAACATGTAACAAATCTAATTGCAAACGGTGTATCAATGCTTAGAAACAAGGCCTAGGGATCATACTTTCACTAGTGAACACTCTCATATAAATATCTTCTCTTTATGATACTACTCTTAACTACTCTACGGTTGGACACTCTAATCATTGGTAGGGCTATAACAGCACTCCTCAAAGTTCGCTTTCCGCATCTAGACAACCCCACACTGTCACCTTGAGCACTAGATGGTTCCAACAAACACCACAATTTCATAAAGACATCCAAATCCAAATATAACTCATAACAAGTATTTGTAATCTCTAGCCTAAGTGGCACCATGGTGTGCACGTTGTCACTTTCACACACATGGGGAGAGCAGAGATCTATTAAAGCACTTGAGTAGCAAGGTAGATCTACTTGATTACAAAGCTCATGATCACAATATGATCATGCATAGAGAGAGATGACCACATAGCTACCGGTAGAACCCTTAGCTTCGAGAGAGAACTACTCCCTCATCATCATGGGAATCAACAATGGGGATGGAGATGGTGGTGGAGATCAATGGAGATGGCTCCGGGGGCACTTCCCCATCCCGGCAGGGTGCCGGAACAGAAACTTTCTATCCCCCGAATCTCCCTTTCGGTGGCAGCGGTGCTGCGGAACTTTTCGTGGCTGGAGGCTTGACTCCCTTAGGGTTTTCACATCGGGGGCTTCTTATATGCGAAAGGGCAAGGTTGGTGGAGGCCAGAGGGGCCCACACCACCTGGTGGCACGGCCAGGGTGGACCCGCGCTACCCTATGGTGTGGCTGGACCCTGGCCCCTCTCCGTCTCGTATTCTGGCTCCGTGAGTTTTCCGGTAAAATATCGACTTTGGCTTTTGTCCGGTCCAATTCCGAGAATATTCATTTTCTGACTTTCCTGGAACCAAAAACAGCAGAAAACAGGCAACTGGCACTGTGGCATCTTGTTAATAGGTTAGTCCAAGAAAGTCTATGAAAAGTACTCCAAAGTTGGAACAAAACATAAGAAAGTAGATAAAACCAAGCATGGAACATCAAAAATTGTAGATACGTTAGGAATGTATCAATAGACTGTCCAAGGTATGCCATTTTATACCTATCAATACCACCTACCAGAGTTCGAAGCTAGCAGAGATGTACATTGCTAGGATCGTCAGTTTGCATGGAACCCCTTAGACCATAGTATCGGATTGAGGAACCCACTTTATCTCCAGATTTTGGCAGAAAGTGCAAGAAGGATTAGGAACCAAGCTGAACTTCAACACTTATCACCCGCAAACCGATGGACAAACTGAAAGAGTCAACCAAATCTTAGAAGATATGTTGAGAGCTTGTGTTCTAGAATATGGATCAAAGTGGGAAGATTGTCTGCCTTTCGCAGAATTCTCATACAACAACAGTTAGCAAGCTAGTTTGCAAATGGCCCCCTTTGAATTTCTGTATGGAAGGAAGTGTTGTACCCCCTTGAATTGGTCACAAGTGGGAGAGAGTCAGATCTTTAGCCCCGACATCCTACAAGAAGCCGAAGAGAAGGTTCACAAAGTCCGTGAGCAGCTCAAGACCGCCCAATCCAAATAGAAGAGTTATGCTGACAAGAGACGTCGATGCTTGACCTTCAATGTCGGGGATTTTGTGTATCTCAAAGTATCACCTTTGAAAGGAATGCAACGTTTTCATCTGAAAGGAAAGTTAGCACCCAGATATATTGGCCCCTTCAAGATTTTGAATCACCGAGGAGAAGTATCATATCAACTAGAACTACTAGAGGAGATGTCATCCATACATGATGTGTTCCATATCTCGTTACTTCGCAAATGCCTAGAAGTTCGAGAGAAGACCAAAGTGTTTAAGAACATCGATCATCGAGCCATATATATCAACAAGGATCTGACGTATCGTGAAGTACCTATTCGTATTTTGGAAGAAGCCTTCAGAACCACCAGGACCCGGAGTATCAAATTTCTCAAGATCTAGTGGAGCAACCATACTGAATAAGACGCTACCTAGGAGCAAGAAGATTACATTAGGACTGAGTTTCCAAATCTCTTTAGTTCCTAGTTTTTCCTAAATCTCGGGACGAGATTTTTTGTAAGGAGGGAAGGTTTGTAACATCCCAAAAAGACTAATCAAGATTATCAAGTTCTAATCACCCAATTCTAGGGTTAACAAAAACTTTTATTACTAAATTGAATATGAATACATGTGTGAATTGCATTAGTATAGGATTGAGTGAAATTGCCATGTTTGATTGCTACATATGATAAGAAATGGTTTAAGGATGAATGCCACATCATCTAGTCCAATTACAAACAAAATCAAATGAAAAAGAAATCTAATATGAATAAAATAATCAAATGGTCATTTTGACCAAAGGTAACCACTAGGCAACTTTGGGAGTTCCTAGAAAAGAATTTCTAATAGAAACATCTCTATTTCTTTTCACCCCTTGATAGACCAAGTAAAAGTGAACCCAAGCCCACTTTACAAACCCACATAAACTATTTTCAAATATATTTAAAGGATAGTTCAAATTTGAATCAAGTTCATATGCTAACATCACCATTTTGCAAAAACCACTCAAATCAATTCACCTTGACTTTTCCAACCAACCATAGACACTCAAGCATAAGTTTAGATCACTCACCAAAATTCATTCAAAAATTTCAAATTCAAATTCTTTCGGCCATTTAATCAAACACCTTGCAGACACAAATCCCACTCTGCCTAACTTCACTGTTTGGAGCATTGATCACTCGACCAAATGCCCCCATTGCAGTCCCCCTGTCTACCCAAGCCTCTAGCAGCACCAGACATGCAGCCCCCTTTGCCGTTGCGCCAGTGAAGCGCCGCCTGAAAGTTGTCATCGACCGACCATGGACAGAGCGCCACGGACCACGCCGCCCTCTCCCACGACGATCACCAGACAGGCGACCGTCCACCGCCACCCCCTGTCCAGCCCTCGATCACAGCCAGGCCCTGGACCACCCCAACATCGTTGCACCCAATCTCTCTGCGCCGTGCCGAGAGCGCGCCAGAGCACTGCACCCGACCAGCTCGCACAGACCGCGCCTCGCTCTCTCCGCGCATGCGCACACTTGCCTTAACCCCAGCTAGCTCCCAGACACCCCCGTTCGCCGATGCCCGACCTGTAGCACCCGTGCGCCGTCTAGAACACCGCCGCTCCCGCGGAGAGCACCTCACGCGCCCGACCAACCTGGACTTCTCCGTGCCGTGCCTTTAAGCCAGTGTTAACAGCCAGGGAGCACCACACTGCTCAATACCCACAGCCACGCCGATAGCACGTTGTACCACCATCGTCGGAGAAGCCAACCCATCCTGTTTGGTCCCGTCGTCGGTGTATAAATAGAGGCCCTCTCTGCCTCAATTCTCCACACCACACCTCCCACACCTTTCCCCGGTGTAAGGCGAGCACCAGCTCGCCGGAATTTGGCCGGAGTCCGCCGCTGCAAAAGGACAAGGAAGTCATCAATTGGAGCCACCGCACAAGCTGCCGTGACCACCGTTCGAACCGTTGTCGTCGACAACGTCGTTCGCCCCCATCACCGACCCTAGTTGGAGCCTAGGTGAGCCTCACACGACCCCCACCGCCGCGTTAGGGTTCAGACCTCGCCGGAGTTGTTCGTCGTTGATGATGAACCTTAGTAGTTGGATCGCTTTCTAATCGTAGGGCCTAGATTGCATGATACCGTTTCGGGTAGATTGAGTCGCTGACTAGTGGGACCCTGCTATCAGTAGCCCTCTGCACCGTGCTGTGCAGATTGGGCCGGCTGATATGTCTCCCGAACACTTTTGCTGTTGTTTCTCCTCTATACTTGTGTGATTTGGATGCAACTAATGCGAACTAACGCTGTTTTTAGCAGAATTGCCTTGGTGTCTACTTTTTGTGTAGAAAATCAACTATCAGGAAAAATCCAGGAAAATATGCCAAAAATCCTATTTCACCCGAAGAGTCCAGGAGCTAGAATACGAGACGGAGAGGAGCCCTGGGGTGGCCACACCACCTGGTGGCGCGGGCCAGGCCAAGCCGCGCCAGGGGGTGGTGTGGGAACCCCAGGCACCCCCTCGGCCTCTCTCTTCGCCTATAAGGAGCCTTCTGACCTAAAAACTTTGGGGGGTTCGACGTTTTTCCAAAAGGATTTCCGCTCCGCCGCCACCACCAGATTCCACGAAACAGCACCAGAAACTCCGTTCTGGCACCCTGCCGGGACGGGGAAAAGGAGGATATCATCGCCATCATCATCACCATCGCTTCTCCATCGACCATCCATGTTTCCCCCATCTATGAGTGAGTAATCCCCCGCTGTAGGCTATGGGGATGGTAGGGATTGGATGAGATCGTTCATGTAATGGCATCAGATTGTTAGGGCATAGTGCCTAGTATCTTTTATTAGTGCTTTATGACTTTGTTGCGACTTGTTGTGCTTAACGCTTGTCACTAGGGCCCGAGTGCCATGATTTCAGATCTGAACTTATTATTGATTCATCATGATAGTATTGTTTTGGGTCTTATCTACAAGTTGTATACACACGTCGTTGTCCGGAACCTATGGTCCCGAAGTGATAGAAATCGGGGTAGCCGGAAGGGAAAGGCTTTGATGTGAGGATCACATGTGTTCACGGAGTGTTAATGCTTTGCTCCCGTGCTCTATTAAAAGAAGCACCTTAATTGCCAGTAGTTCCCTAGAGGCCCCGCTGCAAACGGGCTGGCAGGACAAAAGATGTTGTGCAAGTTCTCATTGCGAGCACGTATGACTATATATGGAACACATGCCTAGGATTATCTAGTACTTGGGTGCTTTATCTTATTTATCTGCAATTGCCCTATGTTCTGATTGCTATGTGAATTGTCTTGTCCATGCAACGCCCGTCCATCCATCCCTATGCCTACCGCACTCGAATCCCACTGTTTACTGCTTTTGTTACTACTGTCTTTGCTTTGCTACTACTGTTACTTTACTATTCCTACTACAAAACTATTGCTACTGATAAACTGCTGTGAGCAAGATTGTTTCCAGGTGCAGCTGAATTGACAACTCAGTTGTTAAGGCTTATAAATATTCTTTGGCTCCCCTTGTGTCGAATCAATAAATTGGGTTTCACTTCCCTCGAAAATACTGCGAGACACCCCCTATACTTGTGGGTCATCAAGACTATTTTCTGGCGCCGTTGCCAGGGAGCATAGCTTTACTTATCCAGTTCATTTGAATTCTCTATTGTTCGCTGCTTTCCACCCATCATGGGTAAGTCTCGTGATGGCAAGGTTCCTATTTTACCATCCACTACAAGAAGAGGTACGGTTCTGAACACCTCTAGCACTCTTGATTCACCGTCTGTTCTGAGTAAGTTCCTTACACCACCACATACACATGCTACACACACTGCTACTACTGCTGAATCTGAAACTTCTGATGCTTATGATGCTGCTTCTACTGTGCTTGATAAGAGTGGTTCATTAGGTCCTTTCCTAGATGCTACGATTGCTAGAACTATAGTTGGAAATACCGAAACTCCTAATGAACACACTGCTACACATGTTATCTCACCTGAGTCTAGTGAGAGTTATGATGATGAAGAAGATTATGTTGAGATGACTGATGAGTTTATTGAAGAATGTAGGAACACCCATGATAGAAGCGCTGCTAAGAATCTCCTTGAGACGCGTACTATTAGACACAAATTATCTCTTGCTGCTAAGTTTGCTGCTTCTCCTGTAAACATTATGGATGAAGATTATGATTTCTCTCTCGATCTATCCTACATAGCTATTGTCGAGAAAGAACCTTTTGGCGGGACTAAGAATGAAAGTGCGGTAGCACATATGAATGAACTTTCTACCATGAGTGGCTTGTTTTATGATGATATTAAAATGCGTACTTACTTTGTTGCTAAGATTTTCCCTTTTTCACTGAAAGGAGAAGCTAAAACTTGGTTCGGTAATTTACCTCCTGGATCTATTGATAGCCCTGAGTGCTTGTTTAATACTTTCCTGCAGAAATATTTTCCTCCTAGTGCTAGACATGCTGTTTTGTAGGAAACTTTTGATTTTAAACAGGGAGAAAAAGAGGTATTGCCCGAATCTTGGGCAAGGTTTTGTGCTTTGATTCATGCACAGGCTGGAAGTCCATTACCTAAGAATGAACTACTTGATATATTTTATAATGGACTAACCGACGAATCTAGGACATACCTAGATAGTTGTGCTGATTGTGTTTTCAGGAATAGGACTCCTAAGGAAGCTAAGGAATTACTGGCTAAAATAAGCAAGAATTATGAAGATTGGACTCCTCCTAAACAAGCTATTCCTGAAGTAATTGTACCTGAACCATCTATTCCGGTGCCTATTTCAAGATCAAAGAAGAGGGGAGTTATTGAATTAAATGATGAAGTGATGAAGGAAGCTAAGAAATGTCTTAAGGAGAAGGAATTAAAGCTGCAGATGTCAAGTATTTACCTCCTATAGAAGAATTATGTAAGTCTATTCCCTATTCACCCACTATTGAGGTACACTCTCTCCAACACTTTGATGAAGGTGATATCCCTTACTTGAAACCTCCTGATCAATGCTTAGAAGAATTTGATATCTTTATTGTTAAGCAAGATAACTTTAATAAAAGGGTGCAAAATCATCTAATGGAAAACACTAGAGCTATTGTTGAGTTGAAAGATATTGTGGAAAGAACCTCTAATGATGTTAAAATGATTGTTAAACACTTTCAAATGGTTCAAACTCAAATAGATCAACTCGTTAAAGTGCAAAACGACTTGCTAGTTAATGCTGCTAAAGAAAAACATGCTTATGAAATTAGAACAAGAAGTGGTGCTGCTACCCAGGATCCTCTATATCCTGAGGGGCATCCCAAAAGAATTGAGCCGGATTCTCAACGAGCTGAAAATAGTGGTTCTACTCGTAAGAAAAGGAAAAAAGAAACATAAAACTGTTGTAGAACCCTCTGAACCTGCTATAGACCCTAATAGTATATCTATCTCTGATGCTGAAACTGAAAGTGGTAATGAAGAAAATGAAGTTCCTAATGAAGAAAAAGTTGAAGAAGAACCTAAAAACCACACTAAGACTACTAAATACACCAAAGAAGATTTTATTACTAAGAAACATGGTAGTGAAAGAGAACCTTGGGTCCAAAAACCTATGCCTTTCCCTGATAAGAAACACAAGTCAAAGGAATATGAACACTATAATAAGTTTTGTGAGTGGATGAAGCCTTTATTCTTGCAAATTCCTTTGACTGATGCTATTAAATTGCCTCCTTACTCAAAGTATATGAAGGACATTGTCTCGAATAAAAGGAAGATCCCTAATGAAGAAATCTCTACTTTGCTTGCTAATTATTCCTTCAATGGTAAGGTTCCTAAGAAACTTGGAGACCCAGGGATTCCAACTATCCCTTGCTCTATTAAGAACAGTTATGTTAGAACTGCTTTGTGTGATTTGGGAGCTGGAGTTAGTGTTATGCCTTTCTCTCTCTATAAGAGGCTTCAGCTTGAAAATTTGATACCAATTGATATATCTTTGCAAATGGCTGATAAGTCTACCACTATTCCTATGGGTATATGTGAGGATGTACCTGTCCAGGTGGCTTATAATTGCTTGATATTAACTGATTTTGTTGTGCTTGAAATGCCTGAAGATGATAATATGTCTATTATTCTTGGGAGACCTTTTCTTAATACTGCAGGAGCTGTTATTAATTGTAATCAAGGAAAGGTGACCTTCAATGTTAATGACAAGGAACATACTCTCTATTTCCCCAAGAAGATTGAAAGGACTTATGGTTTAAATTCAATTGAACATGTTGAAGGCATTCAAGTTGGAGAAATATATTGTCCCATACCAAAAGAAAATTTTGAAACTATTATGATTGGGACCATTGCTATAAAGGTTGAGGTAACATAATCATTAGTGGAATACAAAGTTTTGTCTCATATGCAATTTTTTTGGTTGAAAGACTTGATCAACCTTGCTAACGAAAGGATTCCATTGAACAAAACAATGTTATCATTATGATTATCCCCGTTTATTTCTATCCTTTGTATTTTAGTTTTTGCTTTCGTTTAGTTTTCTTTGTGTTCTTAGTTGCTTGCATGCTAGAACTTCTGTAGTTCTAGCCTTGTTTTTGTCCTTGCATCATGTTTCCAAAAAGAAAAAAATCTGTCTATCAGAAAAAAGTCATTCTTCCATTTCTGAAAAATGCCTAAAAATAAAGTGTCTCGAAAAATTCCAAAAAATTCATATTAAATTTTTACGTGAAAAAAGGGGCAGAGGAGTACCTGGTAGGTACCAGGGGGGCCCACCAGGCAGGCACACCTCATGGTGGCGCGGCCAGACCTGGGTGGCGCCATGCCCTGGTGTGGGCCACCCCTGGCCCCCCACTACCTCTCTCTCCTGCCACTTTCTTCTCTCTCCCGAGTAAGCTCCAGTTCATAGCTCGAAATCGCGTTCTCTCTATGCTTGCCCTCGATTTCTTTGATCTCTTTGCTCAGCCCATCTTTCTTGCTGAAATTTGGAGCAATTGTTCCTTGGTATGTGACTCCTCCCCTTGTCCAAGTAGATTTGTGTTTAGTGGATTGTATGTTGAGTATTTTGCTGCTGTAGGTGACTGGTTTTGAGGGCTTGTAAGCTTGTTTGATGCTTAGAGATATAGTTTTGATGCATGTTTAGGCCTCTTGCTAGCCGGAAGGGAAAGGCTTTGATGTGAGGATCACATGTGTTCACGGAGTGTTAATGCTTTGCTCCGGTGCTCTATTAAAAGGAGCACCTTAATTGCCAGTAGTTCCCTAGAGGCCCCGCTGCAAACGGGCTGGCGGGACAAAAGATGTTGTGCAAGTTCTCATTGCGAGCATGTATGACTATATATGGAACACATGCCTAGGATTGTCTAGTACTTGGGTGCTTTATCTTATTTATCTGCAATTTCCCTATGTTCTGATTGCTATGTGAATTTTCTTGTCCATGCAATGCCCGCCCATCCATCCCTATGCCTACCGCACTCGAATCCCATTGTTTACTGCTTTTGTTACTACTGCTTTGCTTTGCTACTACTGTTACTTTACTATTCCTACTACAAAACTGTTGCTACTGATAAACTGCTGTGAGCAAGATTGTTTCCAGGTGCAGCTGAATTGACAACTCATTTGTTAAGGCTGATAAGTATTCTTTGGCTCCCCTTGTGTCGAATCAATAAATTGGGTTTCACTTCCCTCGAAAATACTGCGATACACCCCCTATACTTGTGGGTCATCAAGACTATTTTCTGGCGCCGTTGTCGGGGAGCATAGCTTTATTTATCAAGTTCACTTGGATTCTCTATTGTTCGCTGCTTTCCATCCATCATGGGTAAGTCTCGTGATGGCAAGGTTCCTATTTTACCATCCACTACAAGAAGAGGTACGGTTCTGAACACCTCTACCGCTCTTGATTCACCGTCTGTTCTGAGTAAGTTCCTTACACCACCACATACACATGCTACACACACTTCTACTACTGTTGAATCTGAAACTTCTGATGCTTATGATGCTGCTTCTACTGTGCTTGATAAGAGTGGTTCATTAGGTCCTTTCCTAGATGCTACGATTGCTAGAACTATAGTTGGAAATACCGAAACTCCTAATGAACACACTGCTACACCTGTTAGCTCACCTGAGTCTAGTGAGAGTTATGATGCTGAAGAAGATTATGTTGAGATGACTGATGAGTTTATTGAAGAATGTAGGAACACCCATGATAGGAGCGCTGCTAAGAATCTCCTTGAGAGGCGTACTATTAGACCCAAATTATCTCCTGCTGCTAAGTTTGCTGCTTCTCCTGTAAACATTATAGATGAAGATTATGATTTCTCTCTCGATCTTTCCTACATAGCTATTGTCGAGAAAGAAACTTTTGGCGGGACTAAGAATGAAAGTGCGGTAGCACATATGAATGAACTTTCTACCATGAGTGGCTTGTTTTCTGATGATATTAAAATGCGTACTTACTTTGTTGCTAAGATTTTCCCTTTTTCACTGAAAGGAGAAGCTAAAACTTGGTTTGGTAATTTACCTCTTGGATTTATTGATAGCCTTGAGTGCTTGTTTAATACTTTCCTGCAGAAATATTTTCCTCCTAGTGCTAGACATGCTGTTTTGCAGGAACTTTTGGATTTTAAACAGGGAGAAAAAGAGGCATTGCCCGAATCTTGGGCAAGGTTTTGTGCTTTGATTCATGCACAGGCTGCAAGACCATTACCTAAGAATGAACTACTTGATATATTTTATAATGGACTAACCGAAGAATCTAGGACATACCTAGATAGTTGTGCTGATTGTGTTTTCAGGAATAGGACTCTTAAGGAAGCTGAGGAATTAATGGCTAAAATAAGCAAGAATTATGAAGATTGGACTCCTCCTAAACAAGCTATTCCTGAAGTAATTGTACCTGAACCATCTATTCCGGTGCCTATTTCAACATCAAAGAAGAGGGGAGTTATTGAATTAAATGATGAAGTGATGAACGAAGCTAAGAAATGTCTTAACGAGAAGGGAATTAAAGCTGCAGATGTCAAGAATTTACCTCCTATAGAAGAATTATGTAAGCCTATTCCCTATTCACCCACTATTGAGGTACACTCTCTCCAACACTTTGATGAAGGTGATATCCCTTACTTGAAACCTCCTGATCAATGCTTAGAAGAATTTGATATCTTTATTGTTAAGCAAGATAACTTTAATAAAAGGGTGCAAAATCATCTAATGGAAAACACTAGAGCTATTGTTGAGTTGAAAGATATTGTGGAAAGAACCTCTAATGATGTTAAAATGATTGTTAAACACTTTCAAATGGTTCAAACTCAAATAGATCAACTCGTTAAAGTGCAAAACGACTTGCTAGTTAATGCTGCTAAAGAAAAACATGCTTATGAAATTAGAACAAGAAGTGGTGCTGCTACCCAGGATCCTCTATATCCTGAGGGGCATCCCAAAAGAATTGAGCCGGATTCTCAACGAGCTGAAAATAGTGGTTCTACTCGTAAGAAAAGGAAAAAAGAAACATAAAACTGTTGTAGAACCCTCTGAACCTGCTATAGACCCTAATAGTATATCTATCTCTGATGCTGAAACTGAAAGTGGTAATGAAGAAAATGAAGTTCCTAATGAAGAAAAAGTTGAAGAAGAACCTAAAAACCACACTAAGACTACTAAATACACCAAAGAAGATTTTATTGCTAAGAAACATGGTAGTGAAAGAGAACCTTGGGTCCAAAAACCTATGCCTTTCCCTGATAAGAAACACAAGTCAAAGGAATATGAACACTATAATAAGTTTTGTGAGTGGATGAAGCCTTTATTCTTGCAAATTCCTTTGACTGATGCTATTAAATTGCCTCCTTACTCAAAGTATATGAAGGACATTGTCTCGAATAAAAGGAAGATCCCTAATGAAGAAATCTCTACTTTGCTTGCTAATTATTCCTTCAATGGTAAGGTTCCTAAGAAACTTGGAGACCCAAGGATTCCAACTATCCCTTGCTCTATTAAGAACAGTTATGTTAGAACTGCTTTGTGTGATTTGGGAGCTAGAGTTAGTGTTATGCCTTTCTCTCTCTCTATAAGAGGCTGAAAAATTGATACCAACTGATATATCTTTGCAAATGGATGATAAGTCTACCACTATTCCTGTGGGTATATGTGAGGATGTACCTGTCCAGGTGGCTCATAATTGCTTGATATTAACTGATTTTGTTATGCTTGAAATGCCTGAAGATGATAATATGTCTATTATTCTTGGGAGACCTTTTCTTAATACTGCAGGAGCTGTTATTAATTGTAATCAAGGAAAGGTGACCTTCAATGTTAATGACAAGGAACATACTGTCTATTTCCCCAATAAGATTGAAAGGACTTATGGTTTAAATTCAATTGAACATGTTGAAGGCATTCAAGTTGGAGAAATATATTGTCCCATACCAAAAGAAAAAATTGAAACTATTATGATTGGGACCATTGCTATCAAGGTTGAGGTAACATAATCATTAGTGGAATACAAAGTTTTGTCTCATATGCAATTGTTTTGGTAGCAAGACTTGATCAACCTTGCTAACAAAAGGATTCCATTGAACAAAACAATGTTTTCATTATGATTATCCCCGTTTATGTCTATCCTTTGCATTTTAGTTTTTGCTTTTGTTTAGTTTTCTTTGTGTTGTTAGTTGCTTGCATGCTAGAACTTCTGTAGTTCTAGCCTTGTTTTTGTCCTTGCATCATGTTTCCAAAAAGAAAAAAATCTGTGTGTCAGAAAAATCATTCTTCTATTTCTGAAAAATGCCCAAAAATAAAGTGTCTCGAAAAATTCCAGAAAATTCATATTAAATTTTTACGTGAAAAAGGGGCAGAGGAGTACCTGGTAGGTACCAGGGGGCCCACCAGGCAGGCACACCACATGGTGGCGTGGCCAGACTTGGGTGGCGCCATGCCCTGGTGTGGGCCACCCCTGGCCCATCACTACCTCTCTCTCCTGCCACTTTCTTCTCTCTCCCGAGTAAGCTCCAGTTCATAGCTCATAATCATGTTCTCTCTGTGCTTGCCCTTGATTTCTTCGATCTCTTTGCTCAGCCCATCTTTCTTGCTGAAATTTGGAGCAATTGTTCCTTGGTATGTGACTCCTCCCCTTGTCCAAGTAGATTTGTGTTTAGTGGATTGTATGTTGAGTATTTTGCTGCCGTAGGTGACTGGTTTTGAGGGCTTGTAAGCTTGTTTGATTCTTAGAGATATAGTTTTGATGCATGTTTAGGCCTCTTGCTAGTCCCTGTGAGTAGAATCCTTCATTATATTTGCTTTGCAATCACTTGTTTAATAGGTGTTTAAATTTCAGATTACCAAGCATGAACAACCACACTTTTGGAGAGATATTTGAGAGTGATGCACCTAGGAGGTCAAGGCCCTCAAGAACAGCCTCTCAAGCTAGGCCATCATATAATGAATACCTCATTGCATCACGTATTGGCAGTGAAAGAGATGATGGAGATGCTCACCCATCCTCTTTCCCTTGTTTTACTTTCTTGCAAGCTACAGGTATTCTTGATGATTTCTTGCTACTGATTGAGAGGGTTGGCTTGACCTCTTATATGCAAGATGAGAGTGCACAATACGCTCTGCTCACCAAAACTTTTGTTGAGAGCTGCTCATTTTCTAACACATCGTATCATTCTACTGTCTCATTTAAGATCTATGATATGCCCTTCACCATGCCTTTGGAGAGATTTTGCAGTATTGTAGGTGTGCGTATGACAGGGACCGTTAAGAAAATTCAAGGGCGACCCGCTGATTTATTGGAGCTTCACCGAGGGGTGACCAATGATGATGACCACGTGGCGCAGCGCGGAAAGATAAGAAATATCCAACTCCCTGCTCTTAGATACTTTGCTTACTATCTTGCCACTAGTGTATTGGGTAGGGAGAACACTAGTAATATCTCCAACTATCACTTAGCTTTCCTTGCTGCTGCGCTCAATAATGATACTCGGTACAATCTTGGCTCTCTTATTGCTCGCGGCCTAGCTGCTAGGGGGCCTATCTATGGGGGCATCATTGCCTCGCGTGTAGTCAATGCATTAGATCTTTCAGTGGCTCCCAATGATGTTATGCTAGCACCACAGAGGCTCGACCTTGTTGCCATGAAAACTCATCACTTTGTCACTGCTACCTCTGATTTGAACAATCTAGTATATAGGATGCTTTTCACTGACGGGGCTGAAAGGGAGATCCTTTTGCCCCAGCCTACTTTGTTCAGTGTTGACAGGAGACCGTGGTCGCGCTCCAAGGAGGAGGTGGACGAGCAGCTTCGCTTGTTGGGTTTCCACGAGCAGCACCAGGAGGATGTGCCCTCCTATGATTATTCTGCACATTACGGAGGGACATACTCTGGCTCGCACCAGGACGAGGGTACCTCCTCGTTGTACCCCGGTGACACTTCATTTTGGCCAGCCTGGGATTGATACCCACTTAGGCCAAAAGCCTAAGCTTGGGGGGAGGTACGCCGACACCGCACTCATCTCCATATCATGTTGCGTTGGTTCTTTGTATATTCATGTTTTCCTTCTCTTTCTAGTTTTCGTTCTTCTTTGCTTTTGCTTTCTAAAAACACAAAAAGATAGAAAATATTTTTGTTGTTTCTCTTTGGTTTGCTTCTTCTTTTTGCTTTGGTTTGCTTTTTCCTTTTTGCTTTGTTTGAACTATTTGAAAAACCCAAAAAGATTTTGCTTTGCTTGTTTTTATCTTTTGGTTCTTGTTTAAAAATCAAAAACACCAAAAATATTTGTCGTTCTTCTTTGGTTTTTGCGAGTTGGCTACAGGGTTCGGCAGTTCTCAGTGGATTATTGGTTTCATATTATTATTCAAGCCACACGAGTGAAGAGCAATAATGAGGATCAATGGCACCTTGAGGCGTGGTAAGAGGCTGGTAACGAACTCTATTTGTCTTCATTTTTGTACATATACTCATCATTGTGAGCTCGCTTAGTCCGTTCATGTAGAGTGTATGTTTTCTTTGGATGCTTAGTAGTTCTTGCTTTCTTGTGATTAGCTCTAGCTCGCTAATAGTTTGTAGCATGTCTCATGAATGTTTGCTTGCATTACTCTATTCATAAATTGGTATGACACTGTGGTATCCTCCTCTGAATGTTTCATTTGATCAACTTCGCACATGCTCACGCATGCACATGACTGTAATAATCAGTTAAGCCTTGACGAATTATTTTGCCTTGAGGATCTTGAATCATTTTCATGCCATGAGTAGTCTTGTTTTGTTGTAAGCATGATAATGACGGCTATTGCTCTCTCGTTTGTCGCTCCCTAACTATTGCTAGCCTTCATTTCCACTGAGTGTTTTACTCATGTTTCCAACTCCCTAAACCAAATATTTCCAAAGTGTCCACCATACCTACCCATTAGCATCACTTGCTACTTCCATGCATATTCAATACGCCTTGTTTTCTTCCGAATAAAATGTTTGCTTGTTATGAGAAAGTTAGTTAGTAAAGCTCTCACGAACTTGATGGCACACTTTATTTTCTACACTTAATAAACCTGAACCATTGCGTCCTTCTTTGTTGTGCATATGCTTGCGCTTTATGAGTTGAAGTTAGCAGAACCATGTATCATGGGGACCACTTTCAGCGCTTCATAGGTACTTTGTACTTAGTTGGTATCATGTTCTTTTGCTTATGGATCCCGGTGGTGTGAAATAAAAGTGGAACTTGTAAGATCATGGAGTTTGTATGTATGTTAGAGAAACGTCTGGGCCGCTAGCCTAAGCCATGCCTAATCATGGTGGAAACTTGTAGAATAACCATAATGAGTATTCTATGAAGCATCCTCAATAAAAATCTATGCACATAGTAAATAAAAAGATCGCTGAGATGCTCATTATCTGCTTGCCTTGTATTTTGATTATGGGATAGCTCCCGTGTCATGTGCAAGGGGTACCCCATTGGCGGTTCTCTATGATACGTATATACTTACAATGACAAGAGCTTACTTGTGACTGAAGTTGAGTAGCATGAGGATCGGTCTTCGTAAGTAAGGGGCATGAGACTTCAATTTATAACTTGTCAAGCATATCCTCTTAGTTGTGTCACTTTCACCTTAACCACATTAAAGATGCTTATGATAGGGGAAATGAGAGCTCAAAGCTAACGAGTACCATACTTTCAGCATTTGGAAGCCTTTCAAAATTATTCAAAACGTTTTTTCAAAATTATTCAAAATGATAGGGCTCGACGTTTTTTCAGAAGGAGTTCCACTCCGCCGCCACCACCAGATTCCACGAAACAGCACTAGAAACTCCGTTCTGGCACCCTGCCGGGACGGGGAAAAGGAGGAGATCATCGCCATCATCATCACCATCGCTTCTCCATCGACCATCCATGTTTCCCCCATCTATGAGTGAGTAATCCCCCGCTGTAGGCTATGGGGATGGTAGGGATTGGATGAGATTGTTCATGTAATGGCATCAGATTGTTAGGGCATAATGCCTAGTATCTTTTATTAGTGCTTTATGACTTTGTTGCGACTTGTTGTGCTTAACGCTTGTCACTAGGGCCCGAGTGCCATGATTTCAGATCTAAACTTATTATTGATTCATCATGATAGTATTGTTTTGGGTCTTATCTACAAGTTGTATACACACGTCGTTGTCCGGAACCTATGGTCCCGAAGTGACAGAAATCGGGGTAGCCGGAAGGGAAAGGCTTTGATGTGAGGATCACATGTGTTCACAGAGTGTTAATGCTTTGCTCCGGTGCTCTATTAAAAGGAGCACCTTAATTGCCAGTAGTTCCCTAGAGGCCCCGCTGCAAACGGGCTGGCAGGACAAAAGATGTTGTGCAAGTTCTCATTGCGAGCACGTATGACTATATATGGAACACATGCCTACGATTGTCTAGTACTTGGGTGCTTTATCTTATTTATCTGCAATTTCCCTATGTTCTGATTGCTATGTGAATTGTCTTGTCCATGCAACGCTCGTCCATCCATCCCTATGCCTACCGCACTCGAATCCCACTGTTTACTGCTTTTGTTACTACTGTCTTTGCTTTGCTACTACTGTTACTTTACTATTCCTACTACAAAACTATTGCTATTGATAAACTGTTGTGAGCAAGATTGTTTCCAGGTGCAGCTGAATTGATAACTCAGTTGTTAAGGCTTATAAATATTCTTTGGCTCCCCTTGTGTCGAATCAATAAATTGGGTTTCACTTCCCTCGAAAATACTGTGATACACCCCCTATACTTGTGGGTCATCACCGGCCCGTTTAGTTTCCCGCGCAGGCCTGTAGATTCAAATAGTTATTTTCCAATTTAGTTAAAACTAGATTCTGTCAGTAGATTCAAATATCAATTCAAAGAGAGTCACTGAACCAAATTGCATGATTTCAATTTTTTTAGAAAGATATTTAAATTATCTATCCAAGCCCGTTGGATTCAAATCATTTGGAGTTAGAGTTCACATATAGTAAAAATAATAAGACATAGACTTTTCCAACTTGAAACATGTTTCAAAAATCAACCATAAATGCTTTTGAGTTGATTCCAACTCTCAAAAATCACATTTGACAAGATCTATCTGAATATGTAAAAATATTTAGGTTTACATGCAGTGACATTGGACTAGTGCCAAAGGAATGCTATTTAGGCAATTCTAGTCACTTTAAGTGTATTAAATAATAATCTTAAACTTTGTAATATGTGACCAACCCTTTAAATCACATTCCCAAGTATTAGAATATGTGGTGATGACATGTGTCAACATGATCCCATATTTTAATTGGAGAATATTAAATCTTACGTATTTTGCAATGAGTAGAAATTACTTTTCTAAAATAAAATCAATAAGACTAAGTCTTTATTCCATGTGATGATTGTGATGATGCTAGATCATCAAGTGTTAACCTTAGTTTGCTAAATAGAAATAGTTAAGTATTGTTTGGTGATTGTGTACCCCGTATTCAATTATAGACGATATTACCGACCCGGGATACAAGGAGGAGGAGTACTACCAAGAAGAAGACGAAGAAAACTTCAACCACTTCACAAATCAAGGCAAGCTATTATGTGCAAGCTATTACTTGCAAGCTAATACTTGCAAGTTTCTTAACCATGCAAGCTATTCCTTGCAAGCCTAACACTACAAGTTAACCATGCAAGTTAACACTTGCCCACTTCATAACCTAGGCAAGATGCACTAGGCATGTTGGTTATACAACTTGGTTATACCAATCCCAAGTTTTACTTTCAAGCTTTATTCTTTTACTTTACCAAAGTTCTTTACTTTTAGCTAGTGAATTGTGAGTATTGGAACAATAGTATAGATACCATAAAGAGTATAAAACTAGGCCTAGCTAGTTATACTTAGATGTCATCAAAAGGCATAGCACTAGAGCTGGATAGTTACACTTGATTAGCACCCCTTATTAGTGAATACCCTCAACATTAGTGGCTAGTACTAAGCATAAAAGTTGATCACTTTAGAGCAAGGCGAGCACCAGCTCGCCGGAATTTGGCCGGAGTCCGCCGCTGCAAAAGGACAAGGAAGTCATCGATTGGAGCCGCCCCAGAAGCTGATGCGACCACCGTTCGAACCGTTGTCATCGACAATGTCGTTCGCCCCCATCGTTCGACCCTAGCTGGAGCCTAGGTGAGGCTCACACGACCCCCACCGCCGCGTTAGGGTTCAGACCTCGCCGGAGTTGTTCGTCTTCGATGATGAACCTCAGCCGTTGGATCGCTTTCTAATCGTAGGGCCTAGATTGCATGATACCGGTTCGGGTAGATTGAGTCGCTGACTAGTGGGACCCTACTGTTAGTAGCCCTCTACACCATGCTGTGTAGATCCGCCGCTGCAAAAGGACAAGGAAGTCATCGATTAGAGCCGCCCAGAAGCTGCCGCGACCACCGTTTGAACCATTATCGTTGACAACGTCGTTCGCCCCCATCACCGACCCTAGCTGGAGCCTAGGTGAGCCTCCACGACCCCCACCGCCACGTTAGGGTTCAGACCTCACCGGATTTGTTCGTCGTCGATGATGAACCTCAGCCGTTGGATTGCTTTCTAATCGTAGGGCCTAGATTGCATGATACCGTTTCGGGTAGATTGAGTTGCTGACTAGTGGGACCCTGCTGTCAGTAGCCCTCTGCATCGTGCTGTGTAGATTGGGCCGGCCCGTTTAGTTTCCCACGCAGGCCTGTAGATTCAAATAGTTATTTTCCAATTTAGTTAAAACCTGATTCTGTCAGTAGATTCAAATATCAATTCAAAGAGAGTCACTGAACCAAATTGCATGAATTCAATTTTGTTAGAAAGATATTTAAATTATCTATCCAAGCCCGTTGGATTCAAATCATTTGGAGTTAGAGATCACATATAGTAAAAATAACAAGACAGAGACTTTTCCAACTTCAAACATGTTTCAAAAATTAACCATAAATGCTTTTGAGTTGATTCCAACTCTCAAAAATCACATTTGAAAAGATCTATCTGAATATGTAAAAATATTTAGGTTTACATGCAGTGACATTGGACTAGTGCCAAAGGAATGCTATTTAGGCAATTCTAGTCACTTTAAGTGTATTAAATAATAATCTTAAACTTTGTAATATGTGACCAACCCTTTAAATCACATTCCCAAGTATTAGAATATGTGGTGATGACATGTGTCAACATGATCCCATATTTTAATTGGAGAATATTAAATCTTAAGTATTTTTCAATAAGTAGAAATTACTTTTCTAAAATAAAATCAATAAGACTAAGTCTTTATTCCATGTGATGATTGTGATGACGCTAGATCATCAAGTGTGAACCTTATTTTGCTAAATAGAAATAGTTAAGTATTGTTTGGTGATTGTGTACCCCGTATTCATTTATAGACGATAGTACCGACCCGGGATACGAGGAGGAGGAGTACTACCAAGAAGAAGACAAAGAAAACTTCAACCACTGCACCAATCAAGGCAAGCTATTATGTGCAAGCTATTACTTGCAAGCTAACACTTGCTAGTCTCTTAACCATGCAAGCTATTCCTTGCAAGCCTAACACTACAAGTTAACCATGCAAGTTAACACTTGCCCACTTCATAACCTAGGCAAGATGCACTAGGCATGCTTGGTTATACAACTTGGTTATACCAATCCCAAGTTTTACTTGCAAGCTTTATTCTTTTACTTTACCAAAGTTCTTTACTTTTAGCTAGTGACTTGTGAGTATTGGAACAATAGTATAGATACCATAAAGAGTATAAAACTAGGCCTAGCTAGTTATACTTAGATGTCATCAAAAGGCATAGCACTAGAGCTGGATAGTTACACTTGATTAGCACCCCTTATTAGTGAATACCCTCAACATTAGTGGCTAGTACTAAGCATAAAAGTTGATCACTTTAGAGCAAGGCGAGCACCAGCTCGCCGGAATTTGGCCGGAGTCCGCCGCTGCAAAAGGACAAGGAAGTCATCGATTGGAGCCACCCCAGAAGCTGCCGCGACCATCGTTCGAACTGTTGTTGTCGACAACGTCGTTCGCCCCCATCACCGACCTAGCTAGAACCTAGGTGAGCCTCAAACGACCCCCACCGCCGCATTAGGGTTCAGACCTCACCGGAGTTGTTCGTCGTCGATGATGAACCTCAGCCGTTGGATCGCTTTCTAATCGTAGGGCCTAGATTGCATGATACCGTTTCGGGTAGATTGAGTTGCTGACTAGTGGGACCCTACTGTTAGTAGCCCTCTGCACCGTGTTGTGCAGATTGGGCCGGCCCGTTTCGTTTCCCACGCAAGCCTGTAGATTCAAATAGTTATTTTCCAATTTAGTTAAAACCAGATTCTATCAGTAGATTCAAATATCAATTCAAAGAGAGTCACTAAACCAAATTGCATGAATTCAATTTTGTTAGAAATACATTTAAATTATCTATCCAAGCCTGTTGGATTCAAATCATTTGGAGTTAGAGATCACATATAGTAAAAATAACAAGACAGAGACTTTTCCAACTTCAAATTTTTTTCAAAAATCAACCATAAATGCTTTTGAGTTGATTCCAACTCTCAAAAATCACATTTGACAAGATCTATCTAAATATGTAAAAATATTTAGGTTTACATGCAGTGACATTGGACTAGTGCCAAAGGAATGCTATTTAGGCAATTCTTGGCACTTTAAGTGTATTAAATAATAATCTTAAACTTTGTAATATGTGACCAACCCTTTAAATCACATTCCCAAGTATTAGAATATGTGGTGATGACATGTGTCAACATGATCCCATATTTTAATTGGAGAATGTTAAGTATTTTTCAATTAGTAGAAATTTTCTAAAATAAAATCAATAAGACTAAGTCTTTATTCCATGTGATGATTGTGATGATGCTAGATCATCAAGTGTGAACCTTAGTTTGCTAAATAGAAATAGTTAAGTATTTTTTGGTGATTATGTACCCCGTATTCATTTATAGACGATAGTACCGACCCGGGATACGAGGAGGAGGAGTACTACCAAGAAGAAGACGAAGAAAACTTCAACCACTGCACCAATCAAGGCAAGCTATTATGTGCAACCTATTACTTGCAAACTAACACTTGCAAGTTTCTTAACCATGCAAGCTATTCCTTGCAAGCCTAACACTACAAGTTAACCATGCAAGTTAACACTTGCCTAATTCATAACCTAGGCAAGATGCACTAGGCATGCTTCGTTATACAACTTGATTATACCAATCCCAAGTTTTACTTGCAAGATTTATTCTTTTACTTTACCAAAGTTCTTTACTTTTAGCTAGTGACTTGTGAGTATTGGAACAATAGTATAGATACCATAAAGAGTATAAAACTAGGCCTAGCTAGTTATACTTAGATGTCATCAAAAGGCATAGCACTAGAGCTGGATAGTTACACTTGATTAGCACCCCTTATTAGTGAATACCCTCAACTTTGGTGGTTAGTGCTAAGCATAAAATTAGATCACTTTAGATGGGAATACTTGGTGAAAATGATTATGAAAACCTTGGAATGATGATTCATTCTATTGAAATGTTTTGACATGTGTTGAGAAACAAAAGGATATTATGATGAAAATGTTGAGGCATGAGCCTTAGCCCTTTATAAAAACTGATGGTTGGGTTCGGATGCGATACCATTCCAATTTTACCATACAACCACAATACCTGAATTGGGTAGGGCTTAGCCGGAAGTTTATATGCCTTAGTATGGGTTCCCTTGCAAAAGAGGTTGAGCTGAGGGTACTTCGTGATGAATGTCCACCTATGAAGTGCCTAGGATGGTAGATGGCCATGGCTGGGAGGCCAAGCTCATAGGGGAGGGGCCTATACTATAGTCTGTAATTGAAAGGTTATGATTGATTATCCGCATACTAAGTATGATTGATTCAGGGTTATCCCCGACAGATGTATAGAATTTTTCGGTGAAAGTGTACCACCTTTGCAGAGTGTAAAACTATTCGAATAGCCGCGTCCGCAGTCATGGACAGTTGGAGTGGCCATGCTGTTCTATCGTCAGATGTTTTCAAAATGACTTGTGAATTGAATTATGACTTTGACTTGACCACAACAGGATTGTGGACATGAAAACTAGGTTCCCACTTAAGTGATTTAGAACATTAAATTAGCTTTCTTTACTTCTAAAATCAGCTTAAGACAAACTTGGTTTTTTGCAAATAAACCTAGTGCTTAAGATTCCTACTAGAACTATCTTACTTTTTATTGATAGTTTGCGAGTACTTAAAGAGTACTCATGGCTTTGTCCCTGGCTATTCTTGTGGCCAAACTATGAGGAGGACTACCAGGATGATGGACAGCAGGAAGTCTACGACAACTAGGATCATCTCCCATCGTCAACATTGGCTGTGACTCTAAAGATGGAGCCCCTACTACGTTTGTTTTCCGCTGCTTGATTTGTATTAAGACTGGATCATGAGATCCTTTATTTGTAACACCTTTATTATGGTTTGTAATGGATGATGTACTGTGGTACCAATTCTGTTATGTCTCGCAAAAATGGTAATCCTGGGATTGCGAGGTATAGCATAATATGCATCTAGGATTAAAAATCCGAGTGTTGACAATTAGCATTCATATAGGCATCACTCCATAATATAAAGATGATGCAACACATCTTACTTATATTCCTCTAGAAAGGGAAAATTCCATGCAATCTAGAATTAAGAATAAATAGAGTATAGCCTTAGGTAATTTGACATGATGTTTGAATAACAAATGTGCTACCTTGATCAAACAAGGTCATCTTTGTTATCACATTACGATTATAACACATGCTTCACTTTATTCCTAGCGAGGTAACAAAATAAAGGTAAAAACCATAGTGGATCCCAAATTTTCTATCACTATCCAATCAACACCACCATGTTACTCCAACTAATATGCATCTTCCTCACACATGCTCTTGCATACAAGCATGATCAAAACAAATTAAGAATAGGGTACATAATGTGCACCTACCAATACATCTTGCACATGATAAAACTCGAATCTCAAATATCATCTCATAAAACAAAGATCCACCACATAGAAATTACATAGATGACCATAATCGTGCTAGGCAACTCTTATGGTAGTAAACAATGATAGCATGAGAGTGTGATCAAACTACTGCCACAAACCCATAGTCCAGAGGTGGACTACTCCCTCTTCATCATGGAGACAATGTTGATGATGTTGGAGAAGGTGGATATCCAACCGGGGATGGCTGCAACGGCATTTCCCTTCCAATCTCCGTTGGTTCTAACTTTGTTTCATGGTTTCTATATTTTCTCCTCTCCTCTTCTGAGATCGCATCGGGCACATTTTTTATAGGTGTTTTTAGGTCAAGACTTTGAGTAAGGGCTGAAGACAGATGACTGTGGATGCTCGAGGAGGGAAAGAGGGTACATCATTCCCACCCCAAGACCATGCCACTAGGCCTCTTTCGACCCTCCTGCCTCTACTCCTGAGATTCCAGTGCTCCAGAAGCTTATCTTCGTGAAAATACGCAAAACATGGTTTTCTTGGCTGCAGAGTGGTAAACCAAATAAAGGCGATCATTGGTAAATCCCCATAAATCAATGTAAAACATGGATATAACATTATATATGATGCAAATATGTGGGAATATGTGATAATAAACTACAAAGTTTGTGTATGAATTTTACATGCATCAAGTGTTGATGTTGCGGCGACTTCTAGGCCTTTGGGGCCAGTTCCACTAGCAGGAAAATGGGGATGTGACCATGCATAGGGTGGCTCATATTTGCTTCCCACAAGCATGCATGAACGTCGAGTCATAGGGTCTTGTCACCCGTACGTCATGCTTATGGCGTAGGCGTGGACTATGGTGCCATGGGCCCTTTTAGCTTTATAGCCGGCTAACGTCCTACTCCCAGCTATTCTAACAGGAGCTAGGAGATGAAGCTAGTGGGTGGTAGTTTCTCCTACCTTGCCTTGTTGTGAGACTTCTATCTAGTCGCAAACCGGCTAGCTGCATCACTATTTTTATGTTTCTGAGGGTACACGGTTACCCAGGACCCCATCAAAGACATAAAAGTACAACCATTGCTTAAAGTTCTAAGGTCCCCAATCAAGAACCCCCTAATGCAACTTAAAGTCTCTGGACACAGTTTTAATTCCATTCCTCCCTACTCTCTTTCATACACTAAGGTCCATCCCTATGAGCCATGAAGGTGAAGGAACGTGTAGTCGATGTTAGCATATTACCACCATAGAACCACATAAAATATTAAAGCTTTACCACACTACAAGAAAATTTGTCTTTTACAATGGACAGTTTTTGTGGTTGAAGGCCTATTTTTCATGGTCAAAAAGTCTTCTGCGACGGATGGGTACCCGTGGTAAAGCCCCGTCATCAAAGAATCAACCACATATTTTTCACGATCATAGCGGATCACACCCTTCAACCATGTAATTTTGTGTCATGGTAGATCGGTTTCCCCAGCTCCATTGACTCCTGACGTCATGCAAACTGCCACGTGGCAAGCACCGCTAATGGCCAGTTACCGTCCTTAACAGTTACAAAGCCTGTCGTGGTGGTGTCACGGCAGATGCCATGGATTGGCTAAAGGTGGGGACAATATGCACTAGAGGAATCCAGGGAGGGATAGTGTGGTGATTCCACACATAGATGCTTTGTATTCAATAGGTTTCCAAGGTTACAAATGTTCCTTGAGCTGTATTGGGGAGAGGAGGAAGAATGAACTCTCTTACTCTCACCACTAGCTAGCTCTCAGGAACCAAGAATTAACCAAGTAAAGATCAACCCTCTCTACAGATGCCCTAGCCCCCCTTATATAGGGGTGGCTAGGTCTCCACTTAGGGAATACATGGAGGCATATTCGAGGGAATATGCCTCTTTCCAAAATAGTAAACCGACCGGGTCACCTTTCCCCATCGTAAGCCATGCAGAGGTTACGTGAGCCTCTGCGGCGCCAGCGTCATCCGACACAGGCAACGTCACCCTTGTCGGCCACGCCTCGGTGGTCCTAGCCTATGTCCACTTTGCTCACGTTCCAGCGTACAGTGACCTCCTTTTGACCAGCGAGATACCTTCCTTCTCTTGCAAGCCTGATATAACCCGGATCGTGTCTGGTTAATCCGGCCACACCTGTACCTGCATACAAGCTAGATAAATCTTGCGGCATACTACATATGTCGGCCGGGACTCAGTTAGGTGGACATCCTTCGGTCCGGGTTACTCCGTGATTCGGCCTGCCTTGAGGTGACTCGGCCAGCACTTGCTTTGACCTTGCCGTACCTCGGCTAACTCGGCCTTTATACCTCGGCGTGACCGTACCCGGGGGTATCCCCCCAACATTAGTCCCTGAAGCTAGTGCGGTCTTGGCAGCTCCAGCTGCTAAGGCCACATTAGGTTCAATTTTCCGAACCTTTTGGTCCTTTTCCGAGTTATCTCATAGTCTGGATTCGATAGGCTTACTTTCCCTTGTCTCATTCCGAGTTTTCACTTGCTGGCCGGGTCATCCTTTGGTTATCCGGGTTATTCTTCCTTCTCTCGTACGCTATCCCACGTGAGGGTAATCATTATCTTGCCTCATTTTAAGGGCCTGCGCCAGTGACTGCCGCAGTTAATGTCAGGTGTTACTGTTGCACACGTCACTTCGCGTCTGTCTCCTCATTAACTGTATCATAACGTCACGACGTGAGATCCTCTGCGCCGTGTGGTCCTTCCTATGGCTTGCCTCTGATTGGATGATCCGGATAATACACGGCTACACCGTGTGGCCTGGCCGCAGCGCACGATCCCACTACCCTTGCTAGGGCATGGTTAAATAGGGGAGGGGCGCGCCCCTTGGTACTTTTCCCCATTCTTGCGCCCCTCTGCTCTTCTTCTTCTTCTTCTTCTTCTTCTTCTTCTTCTTCCTAGCGACAGCGCCGCCACTGCCGCACCTACTTAGCAGCATCGCCGTCGCCTCATGCCTTGCACCTTCCTTGTCGCCATTCCCTCACGTCTCCACCGCCACGGTTCCGTGCCAATCCAAGGTACTGCCCCCACCTCCGATTGGGCTGGTGAGGACAGTGACCTAGATATGACAGAGGAAGAGCTCGCCGTCGCGGAGGCGGAGATGGAGGAGGAGGCGGCGAACGCCGAGCGCGGCGCCTGGGCTGGCTCCTGGGTGTGCCAGGATGACCTCGACTGGCTCTACCGCACCCGCCGCATCCCAGAGGGTGTCGTTGCCCGGCTCGCACCGGACTTCCTCATTTGAGCTGAGTAATACCGAGATATTTCGCCGGGTCAAGGCCCTCTTTACTACTGACAAAAACTTCTCTGCCGATTGGGAGTGGGGAATTGAACATTTCTGCCGGGACAGGCCTCCTCCAGTGGTAATTTTCGTGTTCCAATCTCTTTCCGAGTTATATTCTATGTCGGAGTATGTTATTTATCTAATCTTTTTGTATTTCTCTCTCAGTTGTTTCTTCAGCAAACTCTCGAAGATGGTGCCAAGCCTTCGCTCAAATGGGCGAAGGATCGAGATGCCCCAGACGAGGAGGAGCCGGATCAGGAAATGTTCCTGCCACTCCCCGACGCGACCAAGCGACACACCAGTAAATTCTCTTCCATTAGAGATTGGCCTGACGATGAAGATGATTCCGACGTTGAGGTGATGGAAGCATTTGACACTGTCCCCCTTTCTTACGCCTTTCCGGCATCAGCAGAAGCCTGTCCCGGTCGCGTCAAAGAAAAGGGGAGCTGCTTCTGCTTCTTCCTCCAGACCTTCTAAGCCAACCAAAAGGCGAAAGAAGTCCGCAGACAAGACCACCACCAAGCCTCCGACAAAGGTCACGACCTGGAGAGCTTGGAAGCCCAAAGAGCCCTTGACTTCGGATGAGTAAGTCACTTCTCCCTTTGTCCAGTTCTCTGCTTCGTGCTTTTCTATTCACATGCTTTTCCTTCATTTTAACTTATCCTTCATCGTTTGGTTCGGTAGGGCTGCGGTGGAGGTTCCTTAGAGCGGATCCAGCATCGCTTCGCCCCTTCGGCATAGCCCTTCTCCCCCTCGTGGCGACGATACACGCCCGTTGAGCCCCATTCAGGAGGGTTCAGTGGCTGCTCCGGGTTCTAGCCCACCTCGTCCAGATGAGGGAAACCTCACAACAGGAGGAAGTGGTTCTGCACCAGCACCAGCTTCCAGCTCCTCTTCAGCTCAGCCGCAACCAGCCACCAACGAGGTACCCACAGCACCACCGCCAAAACCAGCACCAGCACCAACTCCTTCTGCCCCGTCCGAGTCTATCAAGACTCAGCGAGAAGACACAACTAGCACCAAGGCTGTGCCCAAGGGCAAATCCGTTGCACAAACTTCAACTTCTCAGCAGCAGCCCAAGGCCAAGAAAACCTCTGATGCTGCCAGGGCAGCATCCATCGAGGCTGGACAGCGCACACTCGTGTCCATGCTTCCGAAGAAGACCCCCCCCGAAGAAGGATGTCTCCCTCGGGCTAGCTAGCACGCAACTTGCATTGCACACCAGCCCCGCTGCTTCCCAAGTTGAAAGGACGGAAGGCCATGCCAAGGGTTTGATAGCGCCCCATATGCTTAGCGGAGAGCGCTATCCTCCGGCCTTGATCGAGTTTGTTAATAACTGGAACAAGGCGGAGTTCGTCCATAACGACGATCTCCCGGAGAAATTTGGTCCTGCCGAGTTTGCCGCGAAGATGAAAACAGCCGCCAAGGCTATCAACCTCGCCGGCCGGATGATGGAGGTACGCTACTTTGTCTTTTCTTTAACATGTACTAAACATTAGTGATATAACCATTAGTCCCCGAGCCTCCGGAGGAGTAACTTGTTACTCGGCCGGATGCTCCTTAGAGAACTAGCGTATCTCCTTAGTAGTTTCAAATATGCACACACCTAGAGTCGGGTTAAGTTCCACTTGGCCCGGATTTTGAACACTTCGAATATGCACACACCTAGAGCCGGATTAAGTTCCACTTGGCCCGGATTTTGTACACTTCGAATATGCACACACCTAGAGCCGGGTTAAGTTCCACTTGGCCCGAATTTTGTACACTTCGAATATGCACACAACTAGAGCCGGGTAAAGTTCCACTTGGCCCGGATTTTGTACACTTCGAATATGCACACACCTAGAGCCGGGTTAAGTTCCACTTGGCCCGGATTTTGTACACTTCGAATATGCACACACCTAGAGCCGGGTTAAGTTCCACTTGGCACGGATTTTGTACACTTCGAATATGGATATGACTAAGCTATCCTTGCTCTTTTCAGGTGACTACCAATCGCCAGAGCGCTGAGTTTCAGCGTCTTCTGGACACACATAAGGCGCTACGCTCGAAGCATTCTACGCTCCTCGCAGAGTTCGAGAAAAGGGGTAAGTTTTATCCTTGGCCTTTTTCCCATCTTTCTTCGTTTTTCGCGCCGAACTAACTCATCATTTGGATTGCGCAGCTGAAGTGGAAGCTGAGAACACCATCATGCGGAAGAACTTGGAGCAAATAAAAGGTAAGTCCATTTTGCTTAGTCTCCTTCCGCGCCATCTCTCCTTTTCCTCTTGGCTCGGCAGATATTCATACCTCGGCTTTGTCGGGTCAACAAATTGTTTCAGCATCTCTTGAAGATAGTGTGCCCATGCCTGATATGATGCTGTATTTTCTCGAACAAGCAGGGCAGCATTAGGCCGAACTTAAGAAGAAGGATGATGAGCTCACCCTCCTCCGGACCAAGGATGATGAAATTGCCAAGCTCAAGGCAGAAATGAAGAAGCTCAAGGCGCTCCACAAATCTGAGATGGATAAAGCTGGCCAAGATTTTACTGAAGAGTGAGAACGTCTCAACCTCCAAATTGCCAAGGATCAAGAACTGCTGAAGGAGACCGACATTAAGCTTGAGTCGGCGAATGCTGAACTTGTGCAACTTCGGGAGAGGCGTGACAACTGCACCAAGGAGCTGACCCGGATCCACAACCACGTCTCCCGTAAGTTCCTTTTCTCAAGCTGACATGAATCTCTCCGGGTCAACCTCCTTTACCTATTTCCCTTGTCTTGTTTTCAGACAAATTTCTGGAGGGTGATGCCATTGCACCTACCGCCGTTGCCAAGTTCTGCCAGAAGAGGGGTACCCTAACTGGTCCTAGCTCTGAGAATATTCTCTATGACATGGAGGACCTGTTGGTCAGCTTATCTTCTCGCGTCGAGATTGTGAAGAACTATGGTAAGGATATCCTGGACGCAGCAGTCTGGATCTTCAATGCCCTTTGGCCTGGTGAAGACGCTCTGGAGGGTTCCGCTGCTCTAATCAATAAATTAATGGAGTGTGAGACCCAACTTGACCTCTGGAGGGAATCCGCCGGGCGCGCCGGAGCTGATACCGTCCTCCACTATGTGCTCATATGGTATGAGAAAATAAATCTCAATCTTCTCGAGCACATGCGCACCAGATCAAGGTGGTCCACTGATCTAGATTGGATAGCTCGGCGCAAGGCTTGCGCCCATGACCTCATTCACTATGCCCCCATCCATCAATGGAACGAGGGACCAACCTTTCTCGATGCCGTTGACGACGAATATGTCGAAGATGGTTTGGGTGAGGAGGAAGAGGACGAAGCCTCGGACGTCGAAGAAAACAAAGATGACGCTGGAGCTGAGGCCCGAGTTCCACCTGCTAGTGTCGAGTTACCTCCCCTGCTGCTCCTTGATCACCAACAAACACTTTGAGGTTTATTAGATCCCCGGTATGCCAGGTGCAAATGTATTAAGCACACAAGTTATATTTTGCTACTAAGTTTCTCATGTCGAACTAACTTGGGCGTAGTCCCCGAGTTTCATTTTCTTGTTTCTCCAATTTTCTGGCTCGGCTCGTGTCTACCTTGATTCGGTTTTGTGACTTACGAGACCGAGTCTCAAAAATTGACTTAACAATACTATGAAACTTTAGGATTAGCTCAAAATAATCCAACACGGTAAAGGTAAAACAAAAATGGGATTAGTCCGAACAATGAACGTCGGCTCGATTATGTTGCTTTCCTTAGTCGTTTTTCGTGTGCTACGCATTTCCAAACTTGTTCTCTTGCTTTCCATGAAGCCAATTCTTGTTGGACAGCAACAAGTCGAAGGGTTGGGTTTTTGGTGGTCACACATTACTAATCCAGCTAAGGCAGTAGTAACTTAAGCCAGCCGACATATAATAAATAAATAACATCAAGGACAACAAATATCATTATGGCAGTCCCCGAGTTACTGCTTGAGGTGCCCAAATTTCATTGATAAACTCATTTCTGGCATACATACCGACATATGAAAGGCTCAGATACACACACTTCTTTGTTAAGTGTAGAAAGGACGAAGTAGATCTACATTCCATGGACGCTTAGATTCCTCGCCGGACCTGTTCGCCTTGTTCTTCTCCTCTGGTTTTGCATCGATGAGATAATAAGAATCATTGTGTAATGCTTTGCTCACAATGAATGGCCCTTCCCATGGGGGGGATAACTTGTGCATGCCAGCAGTGCGTTGCACCAGCCGGAGTACCAGATCACCTTCCCGGAAAACTCAGGGGTTTACTTTCCGGCTATGATAGCGTCGGAGATTTTGTTGATATATGGCGGATCTAGACAATGCCAGTTCTCTCGCTTCTTCCAGCGGATCAACATCATTTTGCCGGGCTTCACGCACTTCAGCTTCTATGTATAGGGTGACCCTAGGCAAATCATGCTCTATGTCGGCTGGTAATACAGCTTCCGCCCCATATACCAGAAAAAATGGCGTATAACCTGTTGATCGATTAGGAGTTGTTCTTAAACTCCATAGTACCGCTGGTAGTTCTTCTATCCAGCACCCCGCTGATCTTTTCAGCGGCTCAATGAGCCGGGGTTTTATCCCGGATAATACTAATCCATTGGATCTTTCCACTTGTCCATTCGATGTAGGGTGTGCTACCGAGGCAACGTCCAGCTAGATCTTCTTATCTCGGCAGAATCGCGCAAATGCTCCTTCAGCAAAATTGGTGCCATTATCTGTTATGATACTGTGAGGATAGCCATATCTCAAAATGATATCTTTGAGGAATGTCACGGCTGTAGCTCCGTCACATTTTCTTATTGGTTTCACCTCAATCCACTTCATAAACTTGTCCACCATGACCAATATATGGGTCATATTTCCTCTTGCCGGCTTAAACGGGTCAACCATGTCCAAGCACCATACAGAAAATGGCCAGGTAATTGGTATGGTCTTGAGCTCCGACATTGGCATGTGTGTCTTGGTAGCATACCTCTGACAACCATTGCATTTTCTTACCAGATCCTCTGCTTGCTCCAAGGCACTTGGCCAATAAAACCCATGCTGGAAAGCTTTCTCTACCAAGGCTCTAGACGAGGCGTGATGCCCACATTCCCCTTGATGTATATCTCGAAGGATGTCCAGCCCTTCCTTTGGGTCAACACATCGTTGGAGGACATTTGTAACACTTCTTTTGTATAGCTCGGAATTGATGATTGTGTACGCCTTTGCCCTCCTCTGAGTTTGCCTTGAGAGCACTTCCTTGCTGGGCAAAGTTCCATCCTTCAGGAATTGAAATATGGGCAGTGCCGAAGCTAGTATAGCTCGCACTGGAAACACATCCTCGTCAATTTCCATCTGATCCACCGGCATAACCTCAGCCAGATCACACTGCGTAGTCCTCGGGTCTTGCGAAGTAGTCCCCGGGTTTGCCGAAGCAGTCCCCGGGTTTCGTGAACTACTTCCCACATCAATGTCCATGGGCACAGCTTCCGATTCCGGATTTTCCGGGATATAAATTGACTCGGACTCTAGGGAGGGCCTGATAGACGGTTTTTTGAGTTGCTCTAGTGCTACCCCTGGCGGGATTGCTTGTTGGGTTGATCTGAGTTTCGACAGTACATCGGCAGCCTCATTTTCCAGCCGGGGTACATGGTGAAATTCGCATCCCTCAAAGTATCCTGATATCTTCTACACATGAAATCTGTACAATGCCATATTTGCATCCAATGCATCCCAATGCCCCGAGACTTGCTGGACTACCAGATCGGAGTCACCAAAGCACTGGATCCGGCGTATCCCAATTTATTTTGCCACTTTGAGCCTATGCACAAGTGCTTCATATTCTGCAACATTGTTTGATGCTGCGAAGTGGATCTGTAACACGTATTTCAGCTGGTCCTTCTTGGGCGAGGTAAGTACAACTCCGGCGCCTAATCCAGTTTTTTTTTGACCCGTCAAAGTGCATTCTCCAGTAGTTCGGATCTGGCAATGGTGGCTCATATTGCACCTCGGCCCAATCCACACAAAAATCGGCCACAACCTGAGACTTGATTGCTTCTCTCCTGTCATATTGTGGCGCATAAGGGGCTAGCTCAATTGCCCATTTTGCAATCCGACCACTTGCATCCTTATTGCTCATTATCTTGGATATGGGGGCTTCACATATTACTTTGATGGGGTGCTCCTCAAAATAGTGCTTTAGCTTCTTAGCCACCATATACACACCATATGCCGTCTTCTGATAGTGGGGATAGTTTTGTTTCAAAGCTGATAATACCTCGCTCAGATAATATACTGGCCTTTGCACCGACTTACCCTATTCGTCGCGCTCTACCACAATTACTGCACTTACAACTCGGTTGGTTGCGGCTATATAGAGCTACAGTGGCTCTTTTGATAGTGGAGAGGCTAACACTGGTGTAGTGGCTAACATTTTCTTTAATTGTATAAAGGCTTCATTGGCCTGAGGTGTCCAAATGAACTTGTCTGACTTTTTCATGAGTTGATAGAGAGGCAGTGCCTTTTCTCCCAACCGACATACAAACTGACTCAAGGATGCCAGGCAACCAGTGAAATTCTAGACATCATTAAGACACTTCGGCAATTCCATTCTCTCAATGGCCCAGATATTAGTTGGGTTAACCTCGATACCTCGGCTGGAGACAAGAAATCCGAGTAATTTTCCAGCCGGGACACCGAAGGTGCATTTCTCTGGGTTAAGCTTCATTCGGAACCTCCTTAGGTTCGCGAATGTTTGCCGGATATCATCAAGGAGCATTTTGCTTTCCTTGGTTTTTATAACAACATCGTCTGCATATACCTGCACATTTCGACCAATTTGATCATGTAAACACTTTTGCATACATCTTTGGTACGTTGCCCTTGCATTACGTAAACCAAAAGGCATGGTGCGATAGCAATAAGCCCCATACGGGGTGATAAACGCAGTTTTTATTTGATCATTCGGGTTCAGAGGTATCTGGTGGAAACCAGAATATGCATCTATGAATGACAACAGTTCACATCCAGCAGTAGAATCTATGACTTGATCTATCCTTCGGAGTGGGAATGGATCTTTTGGGCACGCCTTATTCAGGTTCGTGTAATCGATGCACATACACCAAACCACTGCCACATTCGGATCATCTTTTTTCTTTTCCACCAGCACCGGATTAGATAACCAATCCGGGTACAACACTTCCATGATATACCTAGCTGCTAGGAGCCGAGCTATCTCATCTCCAATGACTTTTCTCCTATCTTCGGCGAAGCAGTGGAGAGGTTGCTTCACCGGCTGTGCTTCGGGTCTCACATTCAAAGAGTGCTTGGCCAACTCCCTCGGAACACCTTGCAGGTCCTGTGTGGACCAAGAAAAAATATCCCGATTCTCACGGAGAGAGTGGACAAGCTCGCTTTCCTATTTATCATTTAATCCGGCACCAATTGTTACGGTGCGCTCTGGGAACAGATCGTCAACTGGCACTCTCTTTGTATCTTTCGTTGCTTGAAATGAAACACTTCCATGCGGATTACTCAGCGCCGGCATATACTGCTGAGCGGACTGAGCCAATGCCGCCACCTCCTGTATCTTTCTTTTCTCTTGCGCAATTACGAGTGACTCGGCCAGGTTAGACCCGATAGACGCACACTCAATGGAATGTCGGAAATCTCCAGCCATGGTGATTACTCCATTTGGCCCAGGTAGCTTCATCTTCAGGTAACTAATGTGACAACTTTCCATGAATTTGTTCAGGGTTGGCTTGCCAAGTAACGCGTGATATGCGCTTTCCAGATTGACAACCTCGAATTCTAAATTCTCAGTTCGGCAGTTATCTATCGTGCCAAACAACACGTCAACCCGGACCTTGCCAATGGGTTCACAGGAAATACCTGGCACAATGCCATGGAAAGTTGTCCTTGTAGCCTGGAGCATGTTCTCCGTGATACCCAACTTGCACATTGTATCCACGTACATAATATTGATGCTGCTGCCATTATCGATCAGTACTTTTGAGAATCTCACATTGATATTTGGCCCAATGAACGTTGGGTCCAGCACCAACGCATATGAACCAGGGCTCGGCATAAGCTTGGGATGATCCTTGATGCTCCATGTAATTTCCTTATCCGACCAAGGCATATACCTCGTCACAGCCGGCATAACTGCATTCACTTCCATATGTCGGCGCTGCAAACTCTTTCTATATGTTTCCTCTGTGGTAAACACACAGTAACTCTGGTGATGCTCTCTGTATTCATTTCTCCCCTCATTTCTAGGGTACCTTTGATCTGGCTGATGCTGGTTTTCCACCTGATGCACTGCATCCCTTCTCTCATGGTTTTCATACCTCGGCGGAGGTGGTGGCAACATTAACTGTTGTGTGTTTGCTTCGGAGAGCAATTGCTGCCGGGGTAACTCCTGCCAAGGCTGATCATTCTGAGGTGCCTGAGCATTCCCTGAACCAATTTGTTCTACCTTTCTCATCCACTCACATTGTCGAGTCGTGTGACCCACTGGGTTACTCGGATTTGGCGTGTGAAATTTACACGGCAGATCCAGCATTGCCTCATATGTATACCTCGGCCTGTCTTTGTTCTCTTGCCACTGTTTCTTCTGCTCTGGCATCCATGTTTTCTTGCCATCATTTCTTGGAGTCCATTTTTGCCCTCCAGTTTTCTGACGCTGATTACTCCCTGCTCCAGGTTGATCTGGATTCATAGCAGCAACTTGTTGCGAACTGTACCGGTAATCCGGTCTATCATCTCTTCTCTTACCCCGGTAATCATTCCGCCGTGATGACCCGGCTCCATCTCGCTGATAGTACTCCTCGTTTGACTCGTTTGACATGAGCCTAGGCTGAGTCGGATCACCCAAGGCATATGAATCAGCAATTCAAATTGTCTCTGCCAATGTAGTTGGCATATCCCTGTGTAACCTTTGCCATAGCATGCTTGCATATCTGCACCCTTGCGCAAACCAAGCTATGGCCTATGACTCAATTACACCCTCACATGAGTTTCGCACAGTGCACCATCGGGTTAAGAATTCCTAGTCTGTCTCATTCGGTCTCTCCTTGCACATCGCTAGGGTCTGTGGTCTGTTGGGCCTTTGATACGTGCTTGAGAAATTACTGACAAACATTTCCTCAAAATCGATCCAACAGTTAATAGTTCCGGGTGGCAAATTGTTCAGCCATACCCTCGCTGGCCCCTCTAGCATTTGAGGTACATACCTCACAACCCATCTCAAGTTGCCTGTAGCAATTTTTACCGTTGTCGCGTAGTTAATCAACCAATCCCCCGGCTTAGTGCTGCCGTCATACGTCTTCGTGCCTCTGGGTAACTGGAAGTTAGGTATTGGGGGTTCTTTCATGATCCGGGGCCCAAAACACGCTGGACCCGGAGGACCTTAACACTCAATTTGCTCCGACCTATAAAGTCGATCCAGTTTTAACCTGGCGTCGTCAGGCATCAAGTTCCTGCTTCCCAACCTTGACCCTATCACGTGATAGTCCGGCCTGGGATACTCTGCGTTCACCATCTCCGAATCACCATCATTATATCTATCTTGCTCTTGTGGAGCTGCTCTCTATTGCATACCTTGGCTGGCACTGCGCTCTTGCCGTGATATATTCCGCTACTGCGGTTGCCCTGCTCCTGCCGAGTTGCGCTGTCTAGCATTGCCGTTCACAGTGTTCCCTTGACCGGCATTGCCTTGGTCACGGTTACCTCGGCCAGCTTTACCTCAGCTCACACTCCGTCGATCCTAATTTCACTGCACTTCTTTTCCTTTCCCTGCCCTTGCCGGGTCATATGGGACTATCTATTTCTCCTCGCCGAGGTTACTACCTCTTCTCTTCTTGGGTCACCATGAGGTGATGAAGCAGCTCCAGCGGATTTCTCCGGATTACCTATTGCTGAATGAACGATTTTGGAGGCCCCAACCCTTGCCGGATTAGCCCTGAGCAACTCTTCATTTTGTCTATTAGCGATCCGAACCAACTCATTCACTCTATCTTGCTGTGTTTGCCGGGCTTCACCCGTCAAACCCTCTAATTCGGATGCGGCTGCATCTGCTACTCTGAGGTTCTTTGCCGGGGTACTGTACTTCGGCAGCCCCATGGACAGACAGTTCTCTAATTCCTCGATTCTAGTATCACCCTCTTTGTTCATTTCCCTCATGAGGTTTCTCCCCTTCACTTTTACAGCATCAACCTTATTTTCCTTTGCATACTCACACAGTGTCATGTTCAATGACTGCTGAGCCGCGGCTATCTTTTTCGCACCCTCTAGTATTTTCTGCCTAGTCTCCTCTAACTCGGCCTGTGCCTGAGCCGAATCTACCACTGCTGCTACTGGGCTTGCTAAGCTATCTATTGCCTGCTGCAACACATTTTCTGGCCTCTCTAGTGGAGGACCTCTACTTTTCCTCGGTGCCTTAGGTGTTCCCTCTGGATCTGGTGACGGTTCCTTGCTCGCGCCAGCGCCAGGCATAGTCATCATCACCTCGGTGCGGTCAGGGGAGCGAGTGATATGCGCCCCGCGAGCCACGCTAAGGGGTGGCTCGCCTCCCTCGACGATGTATCGCGGGTGAACGCACGACACATCGACAACGACGTAGATCTTGTGCGTGCCAAGCTTGACGAAGAGGCTGTTGTGCGGGAGAGGTCGCTTGCCGAAGCAGCCAGCATTGTCGCTGATGAAATCTAGCGCTCCAAAGCGTTGAACAAGCCCGGAGACGATGCGCTCGCCGGTGCCGATGAGGTTTCCCGTCCGGATCTTCACTCCTGCTAGTACCGCTAGCCCCACGGTGGGCGCCAACTGTCGTGGTGGTGTCACGACAGATGCCATGGATTGGCTAAAGGTGGGGACAATATGCACTAGAGGAATCCATGGAGGGATAATGTGGTGATTCCACACACAGATGCTTTGTATTCAATAGGTTTCCAAGGTTACAAATGCTCCTTGAGCTGTATTGGGGAGAGGAGGAAGAATGAACTCTCTTACTCTCACCACTAGCTAGCTCTCAGGAACCAAGAATTAACAAAGTAAAGATCAACCCTCTCTACAGATGCCCTAGCCCCCCTTATATAGGGGTGGCTAGGTCTCCACTTAGGGCATACGTGGAGGCATATTCGAGGGAATATGCCTCTTCCCAAAATAGTAAACCGACCGGGTCACCTTTCCCCATCGTAAGCCATGCAGAGGTTACGTGAGCCTCTGCGGCGCCAGCGTCATCCGACACAGGCAACGTCACCCTTGTCGGCCACGCCTCGGTGGTCCTAGCCTATGTCCGCTTTGCTCACGTTCCAGCGTAAAGTGACCTCCTTTTGACCAGCGAGATACTTTCCTTCTCTTGCAAGCCTGATATAACCCGGATCGTGTCTGGTTAATCCGGCCACACCTGTACTTGCATACAAGCTAGATAAATCCTGCCGGCATACTACATATGTCGGTCGGGACTCAGTTAGGTGGACATCCTTCGGTCCGGGTTACTCCGTGATTCGCCTGCCCTGAGGTGACTCGGCCAGCACTTGCTTTGACCTTCCCGTACCTCAGCTAACTCAGCCTTTATACCCCGGCGTGACCCTACCCGGGGGTATCCCCCCAACAAAGCCGTGGTGGAATCCAAGGCATACTAATTACTAAATGGGCTAGCCCATTAGACAAGCCCAATAAGAAGACGACTTGTTACTGGTTTGGCCTGCCTGAGGCCTGCACTGATTGAAGGGTCCTATCACTTAGCAGCCCAACTGCGGCCTATTAAATTTCTGGTCCATTACTATTTCAGCCTACGTAAGGCCCAACTTGGTACATCACTGTGTGACCAATTAGAGGCATGTGACGTCGGTCTAGCACTGCTAAGGCCTGCTTTAGGGCCAACACTGTTCATAAAGCCCGTGGTCAGTCGCACATCAGAGGCCCATTTGCGAGAAGGCCCGTTACTATTAAGGCCTTTAACTATTCAATCCTGCTAGAAGCGGGCCGCCCACTAACGGACCATATGTGAGAAAGTTTGCTACTACTCTAGCTTGCTACTATTCTGTACTTTCACTGTTCGGGCATGTTATTGTTCAAGCTTTTCACTCTGTAGGCCCGTAAAGCATGTAGGATTTTTACCACTTTGTGTCCTTCTATGATTCTGGCCATTTACTATTCCTTTTTCCATGTGCGACCCATTACTGTTCCGGCCTTTTACCGTTTATCGAGCACATTTGATGTGTCCCTTCGGCCTTTTCACGCGATGCCCCTTACTATGATGGACTTTTACTATTTCGGCCATTCTGAGGTCCACGCCAATCGCAATAATCAAAAAAGGTGTCAATCGACCATCAACAAGCACCATTTACTGCTCATCGTCAGTCCGGCACATTAGGGTCCAATACCAAAGCCCAGTCGGCCTGGTTATGGTACTGCCTACTGCCAGGTGGGGGCAGTGTTAACTAAATGCCTACATGGCCTATGTTATTTACCTAGATATTACATCATCTGCAAACTTTTAAAAATTATTACATATCATAAACAAACTGAATGTAAGAAAATTCAGTATTTCATTTGCCAATCGAGATTGAGCCCACGGGTAGCAGAGTCCCTAGTTTTTTTCTCAATCTACCAACAACATCTCGCTTTGAGTGTGACAACTACATTCAAAAACCACCTTGAGACATGATCTTGCATCCCCCTCTTTGGTAGCGATAACAACAATTGTAGTCTGAAACTAAGTGATAACAGTTAATCCAGCAAACAAGGCAAGCAAACAAACAACCATCATCATTATCAAAGAATTCTACAGCAAACAAGCCAAACAAACTACGCGTTTGAACTGGAGTTTACTACAGGTCCATGGTCTAATTACAAAAAGCAAGACAAGCAAGGAAGCATTAAACAAGTGTGCCTTCCATGAATCGAGCAACGAAACAAAGTGTGTGTGGTTAAGAATTTTAGGAAATATGAACTAGTCAGGTCATTTCAACAAATATGGAAGTAGTTGCCAGATAGAAAATATAATGGCATCATACCTAAACTTGTAGAGTATGGAATGCAAACCACCTATGAACAACACATTAGAGGTTGGTTATGTAGTTTCTTAGGACGAACCATAACTAGATACAAAATACAAAGGCATCGCTTATGAACTTGTAGAAAAAGCTTTGCAAACCAACATGTTCCGTGTTCCATGTTTGAGCTCTATGCAAAAGAAGAGAAAATAGTTAGTGTTGCAGATTTTGAAGAACCAGATAGCAACAGCAAAATTATAATCAAATTAGTCGGAAGATTTTAAACGGGTACTACATGATAGCAGAAGGATGTCAGGGATGAAACAATAGTAGGAACTTAGCTGAGGACAAACTAGAGAAGTCAGCAACTATGGAGCAAGTAATGCAAACTAATATTTTCTAGTGGCTTAGATTATGCAAGAAATCCATAATAGTAGGCAATTAATATTTTACAGAGTATCTAAAAGCATGTGCATGACAAAATAATAAAAATGTGCATGACATCAAAATTTGTAGAGTAGGTGATGCAAACCAACATGTCGTGTGACCTTGTATGTAGCACAAAGAACAAGCATGCATAATGACTTGGTATGTAGCATGATTAAAAAAATACAGTTCACCGCGACAGGCTTGAACCTGCTATGTTGCTGACAAAAAATGGGTGGGAAATTTGGTTACCATGGTCGGAGGGGTGTCTAAGCATCATCTGTGTCCATGTAGGTGACGTCGAGGTCACCGAGGCCCAAGGGTGCTGCTGTTGTGGTGGCTATTGGTGCCGGGTAAGTAGATCTGGAGCGGGTGATGGCGGCTTCAGTGTGGTGGGTGAGAGTGTTACCCGTGCAGCTAGTCTAGAGCGGTACAGTGGACATGGAACTCGTTGAACTAGATCCTGCCGGTAGAACTTGGTGAAGCGGATGCGGTACAGTTGGCTAACTTTCGGCGGAAGGAAGCAGAGCTTTGACGGCCAATGATGTCATCGGCTCGCTGAACGCGACTGCAGCTCTAGTGTAGTGGTAGAGAGAACTGGTGAACTAGATCTAGTGTGATGGGCATCGGTAAATGGCTCAGGCGGCTACGGACGTCGGCTGGTGCGCACGGTGGTCATGGAGGTGAGATCATGAGAGAGGATCTTGGGATTGTTGGGAGGGCCAGTAGGAAGTACTACACGAATCGAGACTATAGAGGTGACCAGGAATATAATTATGAATGTGCCCCCAAGCTATCAACTTTAGCATGCTCATTTTTCGTCTGAACAATGGGTATAATGAGAACTTTAAATTGTTTGAATAGGAAGGGTTTAAAATGGGTCTAAAGAATAATTTAAAAAATAGGTTGTTCTCCCTCTATTTCATAAATCCAAGTCAGTCAGAGTGATCATCTACCACCCGTATGAAAATGCAGATCTTCGATACAAGAATGATAGTTTTATGTAACAAACAAATGTCTAACGTAGCTTTGATTCAAGAATGTAGTTATGTTTATCACAACGCATGTGAAAAATGGTATGCAACCAAGTTCTACTAATTATTTAGGTGTGGACACATATACTTCTACAGGAAGCACTAACTAAATGGTATAGTACAAATTTAGATCAAATAAAAAGCCTGCTACAATACAAATACTACTACATATCAAAACACAAACACCAGCTATGCGTATATGTAGATCATATAAAACAAGGTTTCATCACGCATATAGTACTATATAGAGAGCACACCATTTCATCACATAAAGGAAAGTTTCATCAGACAAGCATAGGCCCCTAAAACGAATAGACAACTCTAAAGTTCCAGCTCCTGCCACTCTGGCTGCAACACAATCAATCAATGGTGGAGCCACCGTTCCATCAGCTACGAAAATAAACAAAAATCAGACTACAACTCCAAATAACACAACCTGGGCTAACACATGCTTTGCCAAACAAGTCTTTCTTGTTCATCCGAGTGTTATTTTCGTCTTCTTGATGTCACAATCTGAATTAGCTGGGTTGCTTACAGGACTCCCTTTTCGTTTCTTTGATTTAGCACTCTGAATCACGTCGGTTGCTGAAAGCAGTGATCAGCAAAATCATAGGTGTACAAAAATGCAAGGGTTACACATATGAATGATTGTACTAACCAGATATCATTAAGTAGGGATGTAAAGTACACCAATGTTTAGGAGATCTGAATTTTCTTACATTTCATGCTGCTGAGATCTAATTCGAATACTCCCTCCTTCGCCCATATAACCACCATTTCTCTATCCTCAAATGCATAGAGTAACCTTACTACATCTTTCCCACCATATGGTCATGATTTGTCAAGGCCAAGGAGAGTATCCAACTTACTCTTTATATGAGGCACCCAAGATTCCCATTTCATGTTGATGATCTTGCATTGGACCATGATTTTAGAGTGAAGTCTTTTATAACCGCAAGGGCAACATCTCTATTATGCCCCTTAGCGACGACAAGATTGTGTCTGGAAATATCATGTGTCTCATGTGGGCACTCAATATAACATAGTTTTGTGTCACGTTGTCGAAGGAAATTATATATCTAGACTTCATTGTTGGCCAGTACAAAATGCCTCCTATGAGAGTTGCGGGCATGTGATCAATCTCAGCCAGCATCTCAGCAGGTTTAATCCAGTCCTCCCACTTTCTAACTCTGATGACTACCTCTGGACCAGTGCTTGGTTACTATCCAAACAACCTAGAAATTGCTGCAAACATGTGAAGACGCCCATGGTTTACTGAACAGAGAAATGTATCGCTGTCATACTTACGTCTCCGCTAAATTGGTGGTTCTGGTACCACTATTTCACTTCCACTGATTGGATATCAAGTTATTATCATGAGAGACCCTTGCGGATAATGAAGTAGCACCCTACCATTGCAACATCCGAGTACATATCACTACAAGAAATGTTTCCATCCACAACGATTTGGCTCGTCAGTCGTCGTATAAGGCGCGTCTTCCATGGCAAAAAAAATCGCTCGACCATGGCCGATGGAACTTTTTTTGGGATTTCTATTTCCGTGCCCTCGGTTCATTAGTTGTACTCAGTTTTCCCCAGCCGCTTAGTTTTTCCTCACTTTTGCCTATCTCCTTGTACGAAACTCTCACATGGTCTCAAACTCGTCGTCCGTCAGCCTTGCCGTTACGTGCTGACAAGTGGGGCCGCGTTCAGTCGGGTCCCGTAGTGGACCCTCGCCGTAACGTGCTAACGAGTAGGTCCGCTGTTCTGTCGGGTCCCATAGTGTACCCTTGCCATTACATATTGACAAGTGGGGCCTCCTTTAGTCGATTCCCGTAGTGGACACCTCTCTCAACTTATCTAGCTCAGCATCGGACCCACAACTTATCCACGTGAGCGCCGGACCCATAGTGACATGGGTATGCCCAACAGGCACCCAACTACAGTCTACCTGGTGTGGCTCGATGGAAGGCCCAGTCGATGAATTGCCAAGGTTCATGATGCCTACAGACACGGACTCCCAAACGCACGAGACAAGGAAATCTCAAGACTAGAGTTCTAATCTAACTTGTGACCAACTCGTATCGGTACCTGAGACCTAGCCTCCCCATTTATAAAGGCTAGGAGGGTCCAACAAGAAGGGCATCGTGACTCCTACAATAGACTCTCACAATAGACAATAGATTTAGACGTTGTAATAGACAATGGACAGATCTATGATCTCCCATACGCAAGATCTAATCTGTGCATACACCGCCATCGGCGACATTGTAATCCTTCGGATCATCATCAATCAAGAGCAGACAAGCAGGAGTAGGGTCCTCTACGAGGCCTGAACCTGGGTAAACCTTGCATCCATGTGTGCTTGTCTATTAGCCGTTCCGCGATCTCTAGTGTTCCCTCCTTCTACAAAACCCAAGTTTATAACAATGGGCATTGATGAGTTCAGCCCTCGTCAATTGGTGCCATCTGTGGGAACTGGGCACGCTAATTGTGCGGTCGTGACAGTCCCATCACCAGCAATCTACAATTTGTCAGTTTCAACCTTGGTTGTCTGTGACTCGCAGATTCTTGAGAAATAATTCTGCAACGATGGCAATCGCAGCGTATGAGGGCTTAAACACCCAAGGAAACTCGGGCGCACCACAAGAATCCTTTAGATCAGGTTGTATCGGATAGGTCTAGATTTCTTCCTCGCTGACGCACGGACAAAAATTAATAGTGGATAAAGTCCTGATGATGAAGTTTATTTAATCAGCTAGATCGATTTGATCCGATCATCCAGCAGCAATCGATTCGGTGCGTCAAGACAAAGAGACTACCAGAAAAATAAGAAGTCAAGAAGCAGCAGCAGTCCAACTCGCGAGTCCGTGTCAATTCCGGGTGAAATCATCTCCATACTCCATCCAAGGAGATAACGTGCTCAAGCTTGATTGCATGATTTGCATTGAGAAAAGAAATTTTAACACACGGATCAGTTTCCGAGGAGGAAAAGGCAACTTGGAGAGCAACGATCGCTGTACTACTATGCTACATACATGGCAAGCCAAGCAAAATTAGACCAGTGCCTCTTTACGTGATTCAACAAAAGGCAAAAGGAAAAACTCATGTCAGATTCTGTCGATCGGTCAAGCTCAACGAACAAGAGAAGATTAAAGAAATATAGACAGATGATGAATCAATCAAAGTGTCCACCGGATTGGTGCTCCTAGTTACGTTCTAGTTGAGCTCGACATGACATACCAGCATAATAGGTGTGCTCGTGTGCAGTTCACCAGCAGCATACATGTGGCTTGACGACACCGCAAACTCGACGGAGGCGTAAATCACAAGGCTAAAAATAGTACAACCGGATACAGAGCCGTGGAGATGAACCACTTGTCGTCGTGTCAACTCCCTCGGCTAAACGCCGCGTGACTCGTCTTCCGCGACACTCATCGTCACATTAACTCCCTCCAAACAAAAATCTAAGTACCCGCTGCACTGACTTCGTCCGATTGCATCGGCTCCACACTCGGGGGCTATGGCGCTTCTGCCACGCTGCCACGCTCTCAGGATACGGCGATACGCTACAATCTCTGACTCCACCAAGTGACCTTCCAAAATCTTCGGCTGCGCGAACCCGCTACGGTCTTCGACTGTGGCGACCTGATACGATCTTGGGCTCCGGCGGCCTAGGGGCTTCTTCGACTCTGGAGACCCGCTGTGATCTTCAGCTTCAGCGACTCGGGGGCTCGCTCCTCTATGGCGACCCGCCGTGTACTTCGACTTTTCCGACCTTCTGGGGTCTTCAGATGAGGCGACCCGATGCGGTCTTCGACTGTTGTGGCCCGTTACAGTCTTCATATATGGCAACTCATCATCACCACACGATTTCAGTCAGCCGCATCGACTACGTCCGCCGCGTGACCTGCTTCCGCGGCGACTCCTTCAACCGTGTGACTCGTCACGTCGACTATGTCTATGGGCGAAACGCCGCATGACTCGCCGTCGTGTCGAGTCCTTCAACCACGGCGACTACCAATAAAACTAAGTTATCCTCTACTTAGAGTTGATTCCTTTATAACTATTTATTTTAATCGCACTCGATGCACTCAGGGGCTGTGTCCTCTTCGAGTAACCTAATGTGCCATCGATTCCACGCACTCGAGCACCCCATACGCGATAGCCCGAGTAGCTGATTCTGCCTGATCGTCGAATCCTTGAACTCCGAGTGCATCGGCAAGGTACTGAGACTAAGGGTAATCAGGCTAACGAAAAGGCCTAGCATACTATGCAAAAGTGTCGACTCAATTGGCACCAGAATTTTACTTTACAAGCCAACAGGCAAATATTCTTTACAAGATGCAAGTACTTCACAATTCTTTAATGTTTTATGCAGCTTACAAGGATGTCGACTGCATCGAGCTATTCTATCGGATCCTCTAATAGGAGTCGACAAAACAACTGGCTACGACATACACTCAAGACCCGAGTTGAGTACCTCCTCGGATGGTTGCATCACTTGATGCTATCACACGCGACGTTGGCCGTGCACCCAATAGAAGTGACTGCGTCGAATACATCTGCATCATTGACTCACCTGGCTAGAACTCCTGGATTCTCCGCGCATTATTTTCAACTGCGTCTACAAGATACAAGTCTTGAGTCTCTGCCCGAGTCTTCGACTCTGCCAGACACTCGGGTCTACTCCAAACTAGAGCGTTGGATGCGCATATACAAGATCTTTGAGTGGCACGCTCCGAATCCTCACTCGAATCCACGATTCGACTACGGACTCGAGGGCTACTCCCATAGGAAGAGCTGGTCGCGCATTCGAAAAAGCACCGGTGTTGATGGCATTCGCAACATCATCCGAAGTACTTCCGGATAATTTTGTCTATGCAACTGATGACTATAAGTTTATGCTCGAGTCTACGACTCGACATGACACTCGGGGGCTACTCCCATAGGGAGCGCTGGTCACGCACCCTATAGAAAACAAAAGATTCACAGTACAGTCCATTGTGTCGACTGCTTCCACAATGTCGACTCGCTTACAGCAATCGAACGCATTGGCGACTTCGCCCACTATACACTACAATGTCAAGTTCAGAGACAACATCTCCTTGGCCACCCGAAACACCTCCGCGGTGATAAACATTCGGATGTTGTATCTACGATGCAAAGATAAGACCTACAGATCTAATCTGCGCTCTACCAGATATATACTGTGTCTATGACATGAAGAAAATCCCGACGGACGCATTGGGTCCACATACTTATAAACTGGAGTTCAACTCAGTAAGGCCTCCGCGACATGAGTCGAACTACGCCACCAATTTCCAAATTCAAGTCCGGGGACTCGAGTTTGAGTAGGTGCGTTGTTTTTTCCCTAGAGCAATTTACTGGTCCCAATCTATCGAGTGCACCAGGCATGTTTACCATCATCCCTATGAACTACTACAAATTCGGCTAACCTGGTGAACTTCCGGGTGAGTGCTTCGCACTCTGCACAATTGTCGACTCTGACATCCTAATGCAAAGATCAAGGCTTCTAAAGTCTCCACTGGAATCTACGATTCGCATGGACACTCGGGGGCTACTGACATGGGTATGCCCAACAGGCACCCAACTACAGTCTACCTGGTGAGGCTCGACGGAAGGCCCAGTGGATGAATTGCCAAGGTCCATGATGCCTATGATGGTTCGAGTGGTATGAAGCACATATGGACACGGACTCCCAAACGCACAAGACAAGGAAAGCTCAAGACTAGAGTTCTAATCTAATTTGTAACCAACTCGTATTGGTACCTAAGACCTAGCCTCCCCATATATAAAGGCTAGGAGGGTCCAACGAGAAGGGCATTGCGACTCCTACAATAGACTCCCACAATAGACAATAGATCTAGACTTTGCAATAGACAATGGACAGATCTACGATCTCCCATACGCCAGATCTAATCTGCGCATACACCGCCATCGGTGACATTGTAATCCTTCAGATCATCATCAATCAAGAGCAGACAAGCAGGAGTAGGGTACTCTACGAGGCCTGAACCTGGGTAAACCTTGTATCCTTGTGTGCTTGTCTGTTAGCCGTTCCGCGATCTCCAGCGTTCCCTCCTTCTACAAAACCCAAGTCCATAACAATGGGAATTTATGAGTTCAACCCTCATCACACAGCTTATCCACGTGAGTGCCGGACCCACAGCTTACCCAGGTTGGCGTTGCAAGATGGGACCCCGAGCTAGTCGCGCGCCCGTGTCGTTACTTCTTTTTCATATAGTGAAATGTAATGCATATAAGAAAATTATACAAAAATTATACACCTTTGAACTCTTTTAAATTGCACTTAGGACATTATAATGTTGTGTTAATAAAATCCTGATCATTTATCATTTCCATGGAGTGAAATATAATGCATAAACTTGTGTATACAAAAATTATATACCTTTGAACTTTTTGAAATCACACTTAATACGTGATAATGTCGTGCTAAGAAAATCTTGAGAGATTATCATTTTCATAGAGTGGAATGTAATGCACAAACTTGCATATGTGAAAATTATAAACATTTGAACACTTTTAAATCGCACTTAATATGTGATAATGACGTGCTAACAAAATTTTGAGAGATTATTATATTCTCCCCCATTTTCATAGAGTGGAATGTAATGCATAAACTTGCATATATGAAGTTTATACACCTTTGAACTCTTTGAAATCGTACTTAATACGTGATAATGTTGTGCTAAGAAAATCTTGAGAGATTATCATTTCCATGGAGTGAAATATAATGCATAAACTTGCGTATACAAAAATTATACACCTTTGAACTCTTTGAAATCGCACTTAATACGTGATAATGTTGTGCTAAGAAAATTTTGAGAGATTATCATTTTCATATAGTGGAATGTAAGGCATAAACTGGCATATATTAAAATTATACACCTTTTGACTCTTTGAAATCGCACTTAGGTCATGGTAATCTTGTGCTAATAAAATCCTGATCATTTATCATTTCCATCGAGTGAAATATAATGCATAAACTTGCGTATACAAAAATTTGAAACCTTTCAACACTGTGAAATCGCACTTAATAGAGATATAATGATGTGCTAGCAAAATTTTGAGAGATTATCATTTTCTCCCCCATTTTCATAATGATAAACTTGCATATACGAAAATTAGACACATTTGAACTCTTTGAAATAGCACTTAATACGTGATAATATTGCGCTAAGAGAATCTTGAGAGATTATCATTTTCATAGAGTGGAATGTAATGCACAAATTATACAACTTCGAACACGTTTCCTTCAAATTATATTCAAGTTCATTTGTTTATGGAGTTAAAGTACCGGTGGCATACTCGTTATTTGCATGGATAGAGGGGTGCCCCCCAACAGATATGGGGGTTATCCTATCCGCTAGATCACAGAGGATCAACGGTTGGTGGGCATGATCCGTGTGAAAACTGTCTCGACCAATCAGAGCGTAGCAGCAAAGATGAGCACAAGTGCGAGAGATTGATACAAAGAGAGGGGAAAACTGAGTAGCACTTAAGAACCAATTACAAAACTGAGTAGAACTTAAAAACCAAGGGCAAGACTGACAAAGGGGTTCAAATATAAAATAGAAAAAGATTTAAAAATGGAAAATGCGTCTTTTATACAATAAAATACATCTTGGCATACATCAAACTATTTGCAATTCAAATATACACCAGTTTGACAATTATTGCCTCCTTCAGACAAACTATGTTTTGGGGAGGGATGATTTGGGAAGAGGCTTAGGTAGAAAGCCATGAACCTTCATAGATAGTAGGTGATTTGAGAAGTGGTGATTTAGGTTAAAACTTTGTTTATATACATTTCTTATGGTGGTAGGTCACATAATAAGACTCCCTGGGTAGATGCCACTATGTTTTGCTCTTTTTGAATTTGTTGTGCATAAAATGACTCAATTAGCTAGCTAAAACCTATTCGTTGACTCTCTGTTGACCAGCCACCGGAGGGTAAAACTGAGTATATTGCACACGGTAGTGTTAGTACTGGAGGGCAAAACCGAGTACAACCAAACTGCCAGTGTTACACTTGAGGGAAAAATTGAGTACAACTGAGTTGCCAGGGTTAGACACGAGGGAAAAAACGTGACTCACGGCACGCGTGTGGCCGTGCATGGTGAAGTAGCGTACGCGGTTATCCGGTGCACGGTAGTGCAACGAAACATCGCTTCCCTTCTCCTTTAATAGAGGCCTCCCCACTCTCACTCATCACTCACTCCCTCACTCAACCATCTCCACTATCCCATCACCTTCTGCAAACCCCCAAGAAAACCCCAACCACGCCGGTGATGGAGAAGAATGGCGTGGTGGCCATCGGCGCCTCCAAGGCCACCGGAAAGGAGGCCCTCATCCCCGTACAGCCCCTCGGCCCCGTCCCCGCATCCACCATAGCTATCGCCGAGGAGGCCCCCACCAGTCTCAGGCAGATCCCGTTCGGCTGGGGCCCCTACGATGAGGTTCTTTACATAAGGCCAGAGAACCCCTACGACACCAGCATCGCCAACCCATGGTCGGAGGTAACCAGGGTTTTCTCCCCTTCCCTTGTTCTTCCCCCGTTCCCATCGTTGGATGCTAGATCGTATGTTATGAGGGCTCGGCTATTCGTATTTGTACAGTAGCTAATCCTCTTGTGTTAGATCTCGTATTTCGATGAATCCCCCTATTCATATTTGAACCCCCCGTTCGTAGTTCGGATCAGTATTTGATTTGGTTTGAGATTTGGAGAATAATCAGGAGATCTATATCGGTTAATTTATGCAAATAATCAATCCTGATAATCAAAGTATCTCAATCATGTCCTTATTGCACTCTACTGTTTTTTCCAACAGGAGGATAGCAGTGATGTCCGTAGCGATGATGAGTCCAAGGACACCAATACTCTTCATGTGTTGAGGAGGCTGAATTCCGGCCAATACAACTTCTTCACTGGTGACGTGTACAGGTGCCTCTTATGCCCCACCAGGAGGCTCCGCGGCACGAACTTCAACTCCCTCGTGAAGCATGCCGAGGACGTGAGGACCTGATGCGAGTCCGTGAACGTCCACGGCTTCATAGCCAAGCACCAGGCGCTTGGTCTTCACCTCCGCAACCTCCAGAAGGTGGCTATCAAGGATGGTTGCATGCCCCCGATCAAGCCCAAGGCACCCAAGGTCAAGGGACTAGGCAGCAAGAAATGGAGGAGGCGCCAGAGGGAGGAGGGGGAGGCCCTCCTAGCAGAGGTCATGAAGGGGCACTGATCTGCTGCTGCTGTAAAGCAGCTTCTTTTGTCTTGTCTATGTTGAACTTGTCCACTGCTACTGCTGAGCAGCCTAATTGTCAAACCTCATTAAGTATTGTACTATATAACCTATATTAGCTGTTTTATCTACATCTGCTCTGTTTACTGAATTTATTTATGGTGTTGGTTAGTTTTGCTGCTCTAGATTTGCTACCAAATTGGGGAAAACATGGGCAAAAGGAACAATGAATGAAGAGAGAAGCTGCTCTAGATTTGCTACCTTTTTGGGCAAAAAACACAACTGTTAGCGAGAGAGAGAGGGGAAAAGGCGCTCTTAAAAAGGCCAATCATAAAAATATCAAAAAAGAAAACTTCCAATTTAGGCGACAGGGCGCACGTAACCACCAAATGCACCCCACATGGTCCCACACCACATCCCCCAAAATCAGCGAGACATGGATGGCTGGTCCGTTGTGTATCCTGGCCCCACCTATCAGCATGTAACGATCGGTGCGACGTAACGTAACGCTCAACGCACGACCTGGCCCAACGTGGTCCCACCGGTCAGCATGTAACGGTCAAGCCTTTGACCTGGCGACATTCCCTCGTCTGAGTGTATGTGAGGGTTTCGGAATGGAGGGAGGGCAAAAGTAAGGAAAAACTAAGCGGCTGGGGAAAACTGAGTACAACTAACGAACCAGGGGCACAAAAATAGATATCCCAAAAAATTTTTCCCAATTTCACGCCCCTCTACTACGATGAAACTTCTAAAAACATGGACAAAGCTCGTCCGATGCATGGTAGAAGTATGATTTTCGATTCCTCGCGCGATGTTGACTGAGAGGAATCTTTTAAGGCGTGTGGGTACCGGATGTCAGTGTCTCTAGCAGACCAAACTTTTTGTCATGCCTCCCTAATTTGAACTCGATAATGTTGCTCGATGCATCTGCCATTTAGTTAGGTTGATGGGTCCCGCATGTCAGCCTCTCATTAGAAGAATCATGTGTATGATGGAATTTTTCTTCGCTCTCTCTACCATGTTCCCAACTTGATAGGGTTGCTTGATGCATCTGCCATTTAGTAAGGATGATGGGTCCCACATGTTAGCCTCTCATTAGAAGAAACATGTGTATGATAGAATTTTTTACTTGGCTAGTTCCTCCCTGATGTGAACTCGACAATGTTGATTGATGCTCCGTTTAATCAGGCTAGTGGGTCCCCATCTCAGCCTCTCATTACAAGAATTGTGTGTATGGTAGAATTTTTTTCTTCGCTCGCTCTTCCCTATTCTAGACTTATAGCGTTGCTCGACGCATCCGCCGTTTGGTCACGCTGCTGGGTCCCACATGTCAGTCTCTTATTAGAAGGAATGTGTCCATGCTGGACTTTTTGCTTCACTCACGCCTCCCTTTTTCGAACTTGATAACGTTGTTCGATGCATCTTCCATTTATTCAGCCTACTAGGTACCACATGTTAGCCTCTCATTATAAGAAACATGTGCATGGTGGATTTTTTTTATTTGGCTTGTGCCTCCCTGATGTGAACTCGATAACATTCCTGGCTGCATCAGCCATTTATTCAGGCTACTAAGTCCCACATGTTAGCCTCTCATTAGAAGAAACATGTGCATGCTGGATTTATTTTCTTTTGGTCATGTCCATTACTTTGATATTCTTAACATATCTCGATGCAACCATTTATGTCCTTCCTGGTGGGTCTCCGATGCCAGTCTCTCTGTACAAGTACTTAACTTTCTTTAAACCCGCCCATTAAATTCGAGGTACGTTGTAGTGGGTCTGTGATGCTAGCCTCACGGTAAAGAAATATTGCTACAAAAAATGTAAACCCAAGATATGTACGCATAGAGGATCCGAACTCAAGACTTTCAATAGATGTAAACTAAGTGCGTCGTCACTACACCAATGATATTTCTAGAAAAGTTATCATTAAAGATTTCCTAGTACCTAGTATAACTTATGTATTAGTGTTCTTAAAAATATTTTGTGTGCCCATGTTTATCTCTTCTAAAATAAAGGGTATCACTCCTGACATCTAAATTTATAAAATGCCACATTATTAAGTAGTTTCTTAAAAACATGTTTGGGAAGAGTTTTTAAGAGGTGCGGGGCAATGCCAAAAGGCCAAATTAAAAAGATTTTTGCAATTCTACATGGGATATGCTCCATGGGTTCCTTTCTCAAATTTCACTGGAATCTGCTCAGCAATCCCCTAACCCCAAAAAGGCTGAATTAAAATGTTCTAGGCTATGCTTCATGAGCTCCTTTCTCAAATTTTATTGGGCCGTGGTCAGCAGTCCCTTGACACAGAAAAGGCTGAATTAAAATGTTATGGGCTAAAGAGAGGATGAGTGGGCTAGATTTCTTCTCCTCGTTAACAAAAATTTCATTGTGTTGTGGCTCGATCGGATTCAAAACAAAGACTTTGCAGAGGTAGGGGGAAAAGAGATAATTCTTCTGACAGATATTCATGTAAAAATTCAGCAGTACAGAATAAGATAAAAAAATATCGACAGATTTGTAGTTCATATTCAATAGCACTTGACCGATTCAGCAGCATTTGAAAGTGACTGATTTGGCAATATAGACACTAAAATTCAATAGCAGTACAAAGAGAGTCAATTCACACGATCAATTTGCCCTTTTCTCTAGACACACTCGAACATTGGAGCAAGAAAAACTGATGATCAAGTCTGCTTTTCAGTACCTTCTTTTCACATCAATGCCTGTGTGACCCCCATATGCAACCCGAAATGCCCAAGTCTCATCTAGATTGTGACAAGGCCATGTTTCCAAATAAAAGGAAGACAAGTACTAGTACATCAGTATTAGTTCCACAAAATGCTTTAGTAATAGCAACGACAGAACATTTGGGGAGATTCAGTAGCTTTCTTGCTTGAAATTCAATATAAGTACAAAGATAATCAGATCTTGTTCCAGCTCAAAAAATCTTGGTGCATGATCAGTTTGCCCTTTTCCCCAAAAGCACTTGATCATTGGAGCAAGAAAAACTCACAATCAAGTATACTTCTGTGTGAATACCTCCTTCTCACGCCAATGCCTGTATGACACCCATATGCAACCCAAAATGCCAAGGACTCATCTAGATCGTGACAACGCGAAGTTTCAAAAGAAAATTAAGACTACTGCAAGTTTCAAAAGAAATGCCAAAGACACACATATGTAACCTGAAATGCCAAGAACCCAACATTATAGAGGAAAAAAGGAATGTTCCTCTCAAAACACAAAGCAGCAGGAGGTGGGTATATACAAAGCCAGTAACAGTACTGATAACTATAGTACAGAAATGGTGCTATGAGATAAGTACCGCTAGATGGATTATAACATGGAACGAAATACTATTTACAAAAGCGTGACAGGGCTCATTGATACATTGCAAATGCATCTATATTTTTTGATGCTCCATGCTTGTTTTTATCCACTTTCTTGTGTTTTGTCCACACTTTAGAGTACTTTTCATATGATTTCTTGGACTAACCTATTAACAAGAGCCACAGTGCCAGCTGCCTGTTTTCTGCTATTTTTGGTTCCAGGAAAGTCAGAAAATAAATATTCTCGGAATTGGACGGGACAAAAGCCAAAGTGCCTATTTTTCCAGAAGACTCACGGAGCTAGAATACGAGACGGAGGAGGGTCAGGGCTGGCCACACCCCCCCCCCAGGCGTGGGCTAGGCCTGGCCGCGCCAGGGCCTGGTGTGGTGGCCCCAGGCACCCCCTTGACCTCTCTCTTCGCCTATAAGAAGCCTTCTGACCTAAAAACTCCGGGGGTTCGACGTTTTTCCACGAAAAGTTCCGTTGCGCCGCCGCCACCGAAGGGGAGATTCGGGGGACAGAAAGTCTCTGTTCCGGCACCCTGCCGGGACGGGGAAGTGCCCTCGGAGCCATCTCCATTGATCCCCACCATCATCTTCATCGACCATCCATGTTTCTTCCATCTATGAGTGAGTAATCCCCCGCTGTAGGCTATGGGGATGGTAGGGATTGGATGAGATCGTTCATGTAATGGCATCAGATTGTTAGGGCATAGTGCCTAGTATCTCTATTAGTGCTTTATGACTTTGTTGCAACTTTGTTGTGCCTAACGCTTGTCACTAGGGCCCGAGTGCCATGATTTCAGATCTGAACTTATTATTGCTTCATCATGATAGTATTGTTTCTAGTCTTATCTACAAGTTGTATACACACGTCGTTGTCCGGAACCTATGGTCCCGAAGTGACAGATATCGGGGTAGCCGGAAGGGAAAGGCTTTGATGTGAGGATCACATGTGTTCATGGAGTGTTAATGCTTTGCTCCGTGCTCTATTAAAAGGAGCACCTTAATTGCCAGTAGTTCCCGAGAGGCCCCACTTCAAACGGGCTGGCAGGACAAAAGATGTTGTGCAAGTTCTCATTGCGAGCACGTATGACTATATATGGAACACATGCCTAGGATTGTCTAGTACTTGGGTGCTTTATCTTATTTATCTGCAATTGCTCTATGTTCTGATTGCTATGTGAATTGTCTTGTCCATGCAACGCCCGTCCATCCATCCCTATGCCTACCGCACTCGAATCCCACTGTTTACTGCTTTTGTTACTACTGTCTTTGCTTTGCTACTACTGTTACTTTACTATTCCTACTACAAAACTGTTGCTACTGATAAACTGCTGTGAGCAAGATTGTTTCCAGGTGCAGCTGAATTGACAACTCAGTTGTTAAGGCTGATAAGTATTCTTTGGCTCCCCTTGTGTCGAATCAATAAATTTGGGTTTCACTTCCCTCGAAAATACTGCGATACACCCCCTATACTTGTGGGTCATCAAGACTATTTTCTGGCGCCGTTGCCGGTGAGCATAGCTTTATTTATCAAGTTCACTTGGATCCTCTATTGTTCGCTGCTTTCCATCCATCATGGGTAAGTCTTGCGATGGCAAGGTTCCTATTTTTCCATCCACTACAAGAAGAGGTACGATTCTGAACCTCTACCGCTATTGATTCACCGTCTGTTCTGAGTAAGTTCCTTACACCACCACATACACATGCTACACACACTTCTACTACTGTTGAATCTGAAACTTCTGATGCTTATGATGCTGCTTCTACTGTGCTTGATAAGAGTGGTTCATTAGGTCCTTTCCTAGATGCTACGATTGCTAGAACTATAGTTGGAAATACCGAAACTCCTAATGAACACACTGCTACACCTGTTAGCTCACCTGAGTCTAGTGAGAGTTATGATGTTGAAGAAGATTATGTTGAGATGACTGATGAGTTTATTGAAGAATGTAGGAACACCCATGATAGGAGCGCTGCTAAGAATCTCCTTGAGAGGCGTACTATTAGACCCAAATTATCTCCTGCTACTAAGTTTGCTGCTTCTCCTGTACACATTATAGATGAAGATTATGATTTCTCTCTCGATCTATCCTACATAGCTATTGTCGAGAAAGAACCTTTTGGCGGGACTAAGAATGAAAGTGCGGTAGCACATATGAATGAACTTTCTACCATGAGTGGCTTGTTTTCTAATGATATTAAAATGCGTACTTACTTTGTTGCTAAGATTTTCCCTTTTTCACTGAAAGGAGAAGCTAAATCTTGGTTTGGTAATTTACCTCCTGGATCTATTGATAGCCATGAGTGCTTGTTTAATACTTTCCTACAGAAATATTTTCCTCCTAGTGCTAGACATGCTGTTTTGCAGGAACTTTTTGATTTTAAACAGGGAGAAAAAGAGGTATTGCCCAAATCTTGGGCAAGGTTTTGTGCTTTGATTCATGCACAGGCTGGAAGTCCATTACCTAAGAATGAACTACTTGATATATTTTAGAATGGACTAACCGAAGAATCTAGGACATACCTAGATAGTTGTGCTGATTGTGTTTTCAAGAATAGGACTCCTAAGGAAGCTGAGGAATTAATGCCTAAATAAGCAAGAATTATGAAGATTGGACTCCTCCTAAACAAGCTATTCCTGAAGTAATTGTACCTGAACCATCTATTCCGGTGCCTATTTCAAGATCAAAGAAGAGGGGAGTTATTGAATTAAATGATGAAGTGATGAAGGAAGCTAAGAAATGTCTTAAGGAGAATGGAATTAAAGCTGCAGATGTCAAGAATTTACCTCCTATAGAAGAATTATGTAAGCCTATTCCCTATTCACCCACTATTGAGGTACACTTTCTCCAACACTTTGATGAAGGTGATATCCCTTACTTGAAACCTCCTGATCAATGCTTAGAAGAATTTGATATCTTTATTGTTAAGCAAGATAACTTTAATAAAAGGGTGCAAAATCATCTAATGGAAAACACTAGAGCTATTGTTGAGTTGAAAGATATTGTGGAAAGAACCTCTAATGATGTTAAAATGATTGTTAAACACTTTCAAATGGTTCAAACTCAAATAGATCAACTCATTAAAGTGCAAAATGACTTGCTAGTTAATGCTGCTAAAGAAAAACACGCTTATGAAATTAGAACTAGAAGTGGTGGTGCTACCCAGGATCCTCTATATCCTGAGGGGCATCCCAAAAGAATTGAGCAGGATTCTCGACGAGCTGAAAATAGTGGTTCTACTCGTAAGAAAAGGAAAAAGAAACATAAAACTGTTGTAGAACCCTCTGAACCTGCTATAGATCCTAATAGTATATCTATCTCTGATGCTGAAACTGAAAGTGGTAATGAAGAAAATGAAGTTCCTAATGAAGAAAAAGTTGAAGAAGAACCTGAAAACCACACTAAGACTACTAATTACACCAAAGAAGATTTTATTGCTAAGAAACATGGTAGTGAGAGAGAACCTTGGGTCCAAAAACCTATTCCTTTCCCTCATAAGAAACACAAGTCAAAGGAAGATGAACACTATAATAAGTTTTGTGAGTGGATGAAGCCCTTATTCTTGCAAATTCCTTTGACTGATTCTATTAAATTGCCTCCTTACTCAAAGTATATGAAGGACATTGTCTCGAATAAAAGGAAGATCCCTAATGAAGAAATCTCTACTTTGCTTGCTAATTATTCCTTCAATGGTAAGGTTCCTAAGAAACTTGAAGATCCAGGGATTCCAACTATCCCTTGCTCTATTAAGAACAGTTATGTTAGAACTGCTTTGTGTGATTTGGGAGCTGGAGTTAGTGTTATGCCTTTCTCTTTCTATAAGAGGCTTCAACTTGAAAATTGATACCAACTGATATACCTTTAGAAATGGCTGATATGTCTACCACTATTCCTGTGGGTATATGTGAGGATGTACCTATCCAGGTGGCTCATAATTGCTTGATATTAACTGATTTTGTTGTGCTTGAAATGCCTGAAGATGATAATATGTCTATTATTCTTGGGAGACCTTTTCTTAATACTACAGGAGCTGTTATTAATTGTAATCAAGGAAAGGTGACCTTCAATAAACACATTGTCTATTTCCTCAAGAAGATTGAAAGGACTTATGGAATGAATTTAATTGAACATGTTGAGGGCATTCAAGTTGGAGAAATATATTGTCCCATACGAAGAGAAAAATGTGAAACTATTATGATTGGGACCATTGCTATCAAAGTTGAGGTAACATAATCATTAGTGGGATACAAAGTTTTGTCTCATATGGAATTGTTTTGGTAACAATACCTGATCAACCTTGTTAACAAAATGATTTCATTGAACAAAACAATGTTTTCACCACGATTATCTCCGCCTACTTCTATTCTATCCATTTTAGTTTTTGCTTCTTATGCCTAACTTAAAGGCGTTAAAGAAAAGTACTTGTTGGGAGATAATCCAAGAGCTTTAGATGAGTCTTGGAAGTTATTACCTCTGTAATAACCGCTCCTTATCCTTTTTATTTGCTTTTGTGCCAAGAGTAACCTCTAATGAGAGAGAAGCAATGATTGGAAAAGTTGCTGTCCCGAAACAGATTTTTGTGCTTCACCGTAAACATTCCTGAGAGAGCTCTGTACGTCGGATTGAGTTTTAATGTTTTGTGCTTCTGCCCCAGGTTGTTATATAACTTTCGTTAGTTCAACACTTTTTGATTTGAGCAACAGAAGGTCTTCGAAAAAAATTGTCTTTACCTACTGGTCTGTTTTGACAGATTTCTGCCATTTTCTGCATTTGCTTCTTGTTGGTTCCTTTTTGAGTTCTTTTGGGGAATTGAGCTTTTTGAGGGAAGTGCTACAGTAGCTAGTGTTCTAATGGGAGTTTATTTGGTGTTAGAACTGAACCTTAAGACTTATTTATCTTAAGTACACTAATGTTGCTAATAAAGATTGTGTGAAGTTTTGTATGAAGGAAAAATTTTAGGTGTATGGAAGGAATGAGTAATGAGATGAAGGATGGACTAAAGCTCAAGCTTGGCGATGTCACGCGTGTCACCCCAAGAAATATCCAAGAAGTACAAGCGTCAAATCTTGGGGATGCCCAAGGCATCCCCTTCTTCATCAATAAAAATCTCAGGTTTCTTCCAAACACTTCATTTTTATTGTTTCATGCACAGTTGTGTTGTTCTTGGAGCGTCTTCTTTTTCGTTTTCGTTTTGGTTTTTAGTTTGCGTGGTTTGCTTAGTTTGCTGAATAAATTGGTTGCAGACCCCCTCATTCATACATTGATGTTCAAATAGTCTGGTTTGGATTGGAAAAGAGTAGGAAAGCTCATGCTTAAGTGGTAAAGAGCTTGTTTTTGACTGTGGCCTATGCTTTGTCATGCCATGCTTGATATTGTTTTGGCTTTATGCTTAGTATTATTTTCTGTAGCATGACTTGTTATAAACAATTGAGATTGCTTAATGTGCCTTGGAAGAATCATGCGTTGTTTTAGCATATTAAAGCATAGTATAGTGGTATTCTCCTTTGATGTTTTATTTGGGTTGACTTGGCACATGCTCACACCATGATCTGACTATCTCAAGTCACCATAAGCCTTTATGATCCTTTAGTTTTCAACTTGTAGTATCACTTTATGCTTTGATCAATGATGTTTTGTCGCTCTGCATGATTATGGCCATTATTGCTCTCTTAGTTTGTCGCTCCTAGTCTTTTGCTAGCCTCCACAACAAACTATGAGTTCCACTCATGCATCCAACTCCCTAAACCAAGTTTTTCCAAAGAGTCCACCATACCTACCTACTATCTTATGCTATTCCAAGTATATTCATGCTTTTGTTTACCTTCCACTTGTTATGAGAAAACTAGTGATTAAAGCTCTCACGAACATGATGGCACACTTTACTTTTTGCCCCTAATAAACTTGAACCATTGGGTCCTTTTTTGTTGCGTATATGCTTGCACTTTATAAGTTGAAATTATCAGAACCATGTTTCATGGGGAACGCTTTCAACATTGCACTTGTACTTTGTACCCCGTTGATATCATGTCCTTTTGCTTATGGATCTCGGCGGTGTGAAATAAAAGTGGAACTTGTAAGATCATGGAGTTTGTATGTGTGTTAGAGAAACGCCTGGGCCGCTAGCCTAAGCCATGCCTAATCATGGTGGAAACTTGCAGCATCACCATAATGAGCACTCTATGAAGCATCCTCAATAAAAACCTATGCAAATAGCAAATAAAAGATCGCTGAGATGCTCATTGTCTGCTTGCCTTATCATTTTGATTATGGGAAAGCTCCCGTATCATGTGCAAGGGGTACCCCATTTGCGGTTCTTAATGATACACATATACTTACAATGCCAAGAGCTTACTCGTGACTGAAGTTGAGTTGCATGAGGATCGGTCTTCGTAAGTAAGGGGCATGAGATTTCGGTTTATAACTTGTCAAGCATATCCTCTTAGTTGTGTCACTTTAACCTTAATCACCTTTAAGATGCTTATGATAGGGGCAATGAGAGCTGAAAGCTATAAGTACCATAATTTTTGGAAGCTCTTTATGAGACTTGAATCCCTACTACCTTTTACAAAGGCTTTTCTTCGACCATTACATTGAGTCTCCACCTTCTATCTTTATGCACTACTTTGAGAGCATAGTGGCCATTCTTAGTTCTATGTGCATTGTCCCAAGACTAGTTGATTGATGCATAACTTGTTATTGCTTGTTTGAAACTTTTGTATCTAGTCACTCATATGAACTTTGAAGGTCTCCTATGCATTTATAATTGCTACTCTATTGAGGGACAAGTTGAATACTTTTATGCTATGTTTTCTTTATGTGAAACAAACAAACGTCTTGCAAAGCATTGTTATTCATGAATCTTTTGTTTGTGCCTTTTAATGTTGCATCATAGTCTCTTTGCTTATTGCTAGAACTTTGTCTTCCATGTTATGATTGAAGTACTTTGATCCCAGATTTGAATGTATTACAAATATTTTGATCAAGTCTTTGATGGTGCATGTCACCTCAAAAATTATTCTTTATTTTTATCACTTACCTACTCGAGGGCGAGCAGGAGTTAAGCTTGGGGATGTTGATACATTGCAAATGTATCTATAATTTTTGATGTTCCATGCTTGTTTTTATCCACTTTCTTGTGTTTTGTCCACACTTTAGAGTAATTTTCATATGATTTCTTGGACTAACCTATTAACAAGAGCCACAGTGCCAGCTGCCTGTTTTCTGCTGTTTTTGGTTCCAGGAAAGTCAGAAAATGAATATTCTCGGAATTGGATGGGACAAAAGCCAAAGTGCCTATTTTTTTAGAAGACTCACGGAGCCAGAATATGAGACGGAGGAGGGCCGGGGGCTGGCCACACCCCCCCCCCCCCAGGCGCGGGCCAGGCCTGGCCGCGCCAGGGCCTGGTGTGGTGGCCCTAGGCACCCCCTCGATCTCTCTCTTCGCCTATAAGAAGCCTTTTGACCTAAAAACTCCGGGGGGTTCGACGTTTTTCCACGAAAAGTTCCGCTGCGCCGCCGCCACCGAAGCGGAGATTCGGGGGACAGAAAGTCTCTGTTCCGGCACCCTGCCAGGACGGGGAAGTGCCCCCGGAGCCATCTCTATCGATCCCCACCATCATCTTCATCGACCATCCATGTTTCTTCCATCTATGAGTGAGTAATCCCCCGCTGTAGGCTATGGGGATGTTAGGGATTGGATGAGATCATTCATGTAATGGCATCAGATTGTTAGGGCATAGTGCCTAGTATCTATATTAGTGCTTTACGACTTTGTTGCAACTTTGTTTTGCTTAATGCTTGTCACTAGGGCCCAAGTGCCATGATTTCAGATCTGAACTTATTATTGATTCATCATGATAGTATTGTTTCTAGTCTTATCTACAAGTTGTGTACACACGTCGTTGTCCCAATTGTCTAACAATGGTAATGTTACTTGGTCTAGTAATTTAATGGCTACTTCCTATATATAATTGTTGCATCATAATTATATCATGCTCATGTCATCATGCCACCTTGCGTGTGAGCATCATATAAAACCCTTTTTCTTTGGTTCTTCTCTCATATGCATTATTAATTGTATTTGCCTCTTGATATTGCATTTGGTTATTGATATATTGTTTAATGCCCAAGTTGAGTTGGGGGAATATCTTTTATTCTACTCCACCATTTTTTCTTTGTCACCACCTTATAATTCCACCACCCTAATTAACCATGGACTTTTATCTTATTTTGGCATTTACTCTAGCTCATGTGGGTTGGGATGGATTCATCTATAATTTCTTTTGCTTGTCCTTTATTCCACTTCTTGGGAATGCATAAGAATAATGCCATGTTATTATTATTGTTTTCACAAAATAAAACATGGCATTTAATACTTTGCATGGGCCATGCAACTATCACCACCATGTGTTTCTCTTTTGGTTATTATTTGATTTTTAAGTGGATCATTTTCTTGAGCTCTCTTTTCCTCTAAACCCCTTTCCACCTTGATCTTGTATCTTGGCCATGTGCATCAATCCTTCTTCCTCTTTTTCTCTCACAAGTGCATGCACCCATATTTGGACATATGAGATTATTCCCTCACCACCTTTTCTTCCATCCCTACCTCCATGTCATAACCACACTTGGTGAAGCTTGATTTTAATCATGCAAAATCCTACACCATGTCCTCCCCATCTCCTCCTTACCCTAAACTATAGATGCAATCCTCATCCTACCTTAGCCATGCTAACCTACCACCTTAGATTATCCTAACCCTCTACTCTCTCTCTTTTCTCTCTAACTAGCCGAGCTCTTCTCTCTCTCTCTAAACCGGGGCATCACCCCTGACCTACCCCACCATTCCTACCCTACCTACTCTACCACCCCATCTACCCCAACCCCAACTAAAAACCCTAACTCGAGCCACCCTCTCTAACCAACCCTAGCTCACCCGAGCCTCCCTCCCTAGCTAGACCCGAGCTACCCCTATCTCCTTTGGGCAAGCCCCACCACGTCTCACCCTCACCTGCCCCCTACCCCCTTCTTTGGCTTCAAGACAAAGAGAAGAAGGAGGAAGAGAAGACCTACCCGACCACCCCCTCCTCACTTTTTGCAAAGCTACCACCACCCCATGTGCTCCCCTTTTCCTCTCTACTGCCTCACCCGCCTCAGATCTCTTCCATGAGGCGCCCAAGTCCCTCTCCCCTTCCCCTTCTTCCTCCCTAGACGACCAAGGCCACCACCTAGCAAAACCCTAGCTGCTACGGCTTTGTTCGAGTTCTGCACGCCCCGGTGCTCTCCAAGCCCCGCCAGGAGCACCGACGAGGTCATCTGCTTCCCCTTCTTCACCTCGTACCAGCCCGGGGCCAAAGCCTCGCCGGAACAAGCCTGGCGCCGCCGTGCACCGCCGCAGCCCGAGCTCAACGGTCGCGAGCCCGCCGCCAGATCTCCACCATCTCCGCGCGTACGACCACGCTGGCGACACCGCGATGAGCCCCTGCATCTCCTAGACATGGTCCCCCTCTTCCTCCTGCGCCGTAGCTCTGCCGCACTCCGATGAACGCTCTGCGCGCTGCCGCGTGCCGTGCGCGGGCTGTCAGCAACAGCCCCGACACCTCTGTCCCCTCCGTTCCTCATCGAAGCCCGGCCAGCACAGCCACCCTCCGGAGATGCCCCCTGCACGAAAGATGTAGCTCGATGTCCCCTCTACGTTTTTCATTTTGGGGTCGACGCGATTCGTCCAACGGATGCGTCGCCACCGTCGACGGAAGACGGCCAGATCCGCCGCCGGCAGAACTTTCCCGTCAGCGAGCAGCCACAGCCGATGCCCTTTTGCACTTAGCCCCCTGGCCTTTTTCCCGCCTGAACCCGCAGCCCCCGCAGCCCTACTTGTCATTCGCCGCCGTTTTATTGTGACGAGGCCCCTCGGTTTTCTGGAAAACACCACCGCGCAGCCCTGGACCGCCCACGTGTCACGTCCCTGCTGGGCGACGCGCGTGCGAGGCCCCGCTGAGCCCGACCCCACCTATCGGCGGTTGCGGCTAAGGGAGGTCCTGGTGAGAAAAGTTTTCGGCGCGTCTTTTCCGCTCGTTCAGTGCTGGCCCACCCGTCAGTGGCTGGGGCTGAACTCGCCTGAGTATAAAAAGTATTTTCCAACTTCTGCTTAAATAAAACATTTTCAGGAAAAGTTTAAATTCAAATTCTAATCAGATTTTAAATAACTTTCAAACTATAAATCCAAACAATACATATGATATATGTTTTTGAATCAGAAAAATGTGAGGAATTCAAATATGCTATTCAAAATAATGTTTGAACACTTTAAATTTCGAAATGATTAAAATTACAAATAAATGCCCTTTTTCTTAATAAATCAATAACTTTAAATCTATAACTCCTAATTTGACAAATAATATGTCTAAATTGATCAGCGTGACGAGCCCGTTGTATCTATGCATTCCTTGTTCTGAATTGAAGCATGCATCATGTCATTATTACAAATCATAACTGTTTATGACAATAAAACTTGGCTAAGCAATTAATAAAATGCTTTATTCTTGTACCCCACACCTCACCTTTGCCATGTTACTTTAATGCCATGTAAATTGTGCATCATTCATCATGGCATTACTTGTTTGCTTGTCGCATTTTAATTCATATGCTTGTGCACTTTATTTATGTTGGCCCTTGTTTGTTTGGTTCTTCTTCGAATAGATGCCCAGCAGGAGAATTACCAGGAATCACAGGAGTACTACCCAGATCCATCTCTCGCTTCAACTGAGCTGCCAGGCAAGCACTACCACATGCTTGCATACATATAGTACCTATTGCCTCTATCTTATTCTTGCATCATTGAGTCGCGATTGCATTAAATTGTATCCCAAGTACTGCATAGCCTTTACTTTTAAACCCCACCAAAGCTTGTTCCTCCATCCCATGAGCCATTACTATAGGAGTTGTTTGAGCCATGTGAGTCGTAGAAAAGCATGTGTAGGGTATGTGAGTGTCTGATGAATCATGAGGTACCTAAAAAACTTAACCTGAGTAGTAATGGGATAACTAATGAAAGAGGCACCGGTGGACAATATCTGCTATTTGGTTTTTCATGCTCACTTGTGTCCCGTAGGACCCCGAGTACTTGATTCCTGTTCCTTGACTATTCGCACTATCCACATCCGGGAGGCCTTATGGACCCCCCTGAGCCAGAGCTTGATTCATTCTTATTTCTTGGGGCCACAAAGTAGTTTGGGGCTTTGTTACTATCATGTACTTATGCCATGTTTTACTGTTCTATTTAAGATTGTGCATGGAGCACCTGTACTGTTTTGGATGCGGAGTGTTTTCGCGGTATCGACAAGCCCAATCACACTTTCGGGTTCCCAGTCGTTTACAGCCATTGACGCAAACCTTGGGTCCGTCTCGGAGCCGGCCAACTTTGTTGCGGGTAGCTTAATGGAGTGGCCCCCTGAAATATCACTGAATCCTGTGATCTCTTTGTCGTGAATGCCTCGTTGGGTTTTGAGTTGGTTTTTCCGAGGTTGATCGAGTGTGTGTTGCTATTTGTGCACCCCTGTAGGGTAAATCTTTCTGAAAGACGTGTCCGCGGTTATGGACGACTTGGAGCACAGTTTCTCGATCATAGACAAGTATAACTAAAGTACCGCTTTTAAATTGACTAAGTACTTGACTAGTAAATAGTGCAATACTCATGGAATGGTTAATAAAACTGCCAACGGATGATGGGGGTTGTTCGTCCGCTTCCTCGTTGGTAAGCTAGGAGGAGGATGGACCTGTTAATTATACTGTTATAACTGTTGTTCTTAATTCACGGACATCCGTCTATCATTGGTTAGGCGGATGGTTAGCGAGTATCTATAGACTTGTTAGGCATTATCTTTTGCTGCAATTGCATCACCCCCAGGTTGTGTCCCCTTTTGTGGCATAAAGACTTGCTGAGTACCCCTAGGGTCTCACACGATAAATTGTTTGATTCAGATGAACAGGTGTACCCGCAAGATGGATACTGGGTGGAGGAGACAGATGATGTTGGCAACGATCACTCGGTGTAGAGATTCCGGGAACGGGGATCCATGAGATCTGTGGGCGGGATGTGTTTATTTATGAGGCATCTTATGCCAATTTGCTTCTTATCCGTACTCGGATCTTGTTTTCCGCTTCCGCCTGATACTCTGATGTTTGATGTATGAGGAGCTACCTAAAATATTATCTCTATCTAGGATATTTGAATCTTGTCGTATGGCGTTGCAATATTTCTATTTCTTTTAGATGGAATGGCTCTAAGGACTGTTGTATGTGGCTTGCATACATACTCATTTGTGTATGTAGTTGATCCCTTCGCCTGCCGATTACACCGCTCGTTCTTGTCCCGATGTTCTGAAAGTGGTTAGGGCGGCCGAAAGGTCTACCGTGAGTGGCCCTGGACCCCACCGTACTATTTTAACCACTTTCGTTCATCCAGGCATGTAACTAAGAGCCTAATTCACCGAGGTAGTTACAATTGGTATCAGAGCCATCCCGCCCTTCAGGGTCTCAGCCAAAATGGTCGTTGTCAGTCTAGCAAATATTTTGGTAGTTATGTATACTAGGGAAAAACAAAACGTGAGAGTAGGACTGCTTCCATTTTTCTTCTTACCCACCCACCCACCCTTTTCTGGTAAGGAAGTGTAACGTTTTCAATCCTCTTCTAAAATTCAAACTAGGATTCACGTGTTCTGGGTTCCGTAGTACCATAGGTTGTGTGTGTGTGTGCGTGTGTAATTCTTTGTCTATCTGTTGCATCCAACTTGTTATCGCTATCTGCCTTTTGGTTATCAACTGTTGGTACATTCCATACCGACAGGCTTTTGTAAACCGACGCGATCTATCTGATTCGTTGTAACCGACGCAGTCTGTCTTACTCTTTGTTAACCGATGCCATCTTGTTAAGGGTGTTCATTCTTTAGCATGTTTCACAGAATGTGGAGTTGCTAATCTCTATCTGATAAGTGTTTGGCGCATCTATTGGTATTTTAATGCCGAAAAATGCGGAAATTTTTTCTTTGATACATCTGTGTTCCCACATTCCTCTGCAGTCGTGTGCGAAACATTATCTATCTTCCTTTTATCGGCATGTTCATGCTAACCATCCTTTTGTCACCAGCGCTTGATCCTGGAGTTTTACTTCAATTTCAAAATCTTCGGGGTTAAATACATAACGTGTGTTGATCCGATGCTTGTGATTGTAATGTGGTTCTCGGCATATCTATATGACACTTATCATGAGTGAAGTATGGTTAATGCTATCAATTGCATCCTCCAAATGATGGCGGTTATCTCCTGTGATTTTGAGTTATACCGTGATCATATCTTTATCATATTCAAGTATCTTTGCCATTCCGGAGTTTTCTTAAAGGCCCTATGGTGGTTTATCATCTGTTCATCATGTGGCACATCTTTTTGAACTCCATATCTGCACAATTCTCCTGGATACGAGGGAATTGCATCTTTTCGCCTCTGATAGCTTTGCTTAAGGTATGAGCTATCATCGTTTCTTATCCAAGATCTCTTTATCTTTGTAACCGGCGATCCGATCGATGATGTGAACCAGTTGGTTTTTCTTGTTCTCTTCCGAAGGACCAAACAATCTATTCTGCCAGTGCATCTCTTTCAACATGAATCCTTGCTCGTAACGTTGAGCTTTCAAAGAGCGTTGAGCCCAAAAAGTATTTCGAGCATTTGTCTGTTTCTCTCGCCTTTTGAACTTCATATTCTTGGAATATCTTGGTAAACCATGGTGGTATATCTTGATGATATGCTTGTCTATTCTATATCAATGGAAGAACATGGAAGATCAACTGTGTCTCTTTCTCTCAAGCTTCGTGAACACTGCCTGTGTGCAAAGTTCTCAAAGTGTAATTCGGACTTTTTGAAGTCGTCTATCTCGGCCACGTCCTTCTGCTAAAGACATCATTTCAATTCGGGAATCATCAAGTCAATTGTTAATTCCATCCTTCACCTACAACCAATCCGGAGTTTTTCCTTGATTCGGCAAGTTATCAGCATCGTTTCGCCAAAGTTTCCCTCAAGACAGTTAAATCTCTCTTGGTTATTCTTAGAAGGATCAGTATTTTTTTTAATCTTCCGCTCATCAAGTAGCCTTTGAAACCCTCTCGTTCTATCGTCTATGCTCAATCCACCGGAGGCCATGAAGACTTTTCAGATCTTTTGTAATCCTTCTGTTCAAGTTGTTGCTATCTTTTCCTTATCTATCGAATCTTGCAGCTGTTCTCCATAATCTTCCTTCATATCTTTTCTGGTGGTTTGGATCTTTCCGACATGACGACAACATCATCATCTGTATCTATCTTTGAATCCCGCGAATCGTTTGCGTCTATCCTTGTTTTCTAATGGAGTTCCATGAGTTCTTTTGTCAAGATCTTTAGTCTGTTTTGGGAGTTGGGTTGCATGGTTTTTCTATTCATGTGCGGAGTAATGCTTTGAGTGTGGGATGGAGTAGCTACCATACCATTACTCTTATCATTCGCTCTTGTACATCGGATTGGCGGATTAATGCAATTTCACTCATTCCACGAAAGTTAGAAGTGGCCTTTATTCCTCGATACTTTTACTTCCGCCCTTGTTTTTCCGGAGTGCTTTCTCGAAGAAACTAATCAATAATCTCTTGTTGGTGGTATGTCTATTCTAGATGGAGCAAAATCTTCAATTATCTGGTGGGAACAAACGCAAAGTCTTTTCTGTCCTCATCATTCTACCGGTGCTCGACATCCCCAAACAAGATGAAAGGAAACTATCTCTCTCTTTGTTTCGTCAATTCTTTTTCTTTGGTAAAGTCAATTATGGTTGAGGCCATTAATCGCAAATCTATTCCACATTCCACTTCTTCTAAGGATTCCACCATAATCTAGCATCACCTCCGTCTCTTGAAGTTATATCCGCGCACCTCAATTCCGTGATCATTTGGTTCTCACCGGTGCAAGAACAAGACAATCCGTAATCCTTCCGTTGTTATCGAGGAACTTTATTGTATGCAGGCAATAATGTTTTCCTCAATCTTCATTTCTTAAATCCGAGGGAAGAAACAATGCTATTGTCATAGGGGTTCACAACCTCTCCAAGCTAGCTCTTTTCTTCCGGCGAGACAAAGATTCATCCTCTCTTGTATCTGTAAATCTTTAATCTTAATGGTGTGTCGTTTCTTTCTCCCTGATACATCGTCCTTTCTATTTCTTTCACAAGTGGTTCTATTCTTTTATCATGTTTCTTGAGAAAACCGGAGCTATGTTCATCCTATCATTCTTGTCTCACGACAATCCTTCAACTTTTCTAACACTTTGTTCTCTAGCAAAACTCAAGACTCGCAGCAAGTCTAGTAGGTTTTGCAAGGTGTATTGGTCGCACCATTCCGTTGGTCATCAACTTGGGAACATGAGGATCACCTTCGTTCCGAACACCCGCCTCTCCTTGTGTTGTTTTTCTTTTTCCTAGAATCTCGGGGCGAGATTCCTGTTTAGTGGGGGAGAGTTGTAGCATCCCAATTGTCTAACAATGGTAATGCTACTTGGTCTAGTAATATAATGGCTACTTCCTATATATAATTGTTGCATCATAATTATATCATGCTCATGTCATCATGCCACCTTGCATGTGAGCATCATATAAAACCCTTTTTCTTTGGTTCTTCTCTCATATGCATTATTAACTATATTTTCCTCTTGATATTGTATTTGGTTATTGATATATTGTTTAATGCCCAAGTTGAGTTGGGGGCATATCTTTTATTCCACTCCACCATTTTTTCTTTGTCACCACCTTATAATTCCACCACCCTAATTAACCATGGACTTTTATCTTATTTTGGCATTTACTCTAGCTCATGTGGGTTGGGATGGATTCATCTATAATTTCTTTTGCTTGTCCTTTATTCCACTTCTTGGGAATGCATAAGAATAATGCCATGTTATTATTATTGTTTTCACAAAATAAAACATGGCATTTAATACTTTGCATGGGCCATGCAACTATCACCACCATGTGTTTCTCTTTTGGTTATTATTTGATTTTTAAGTGGATCATTTTCTTGAGCTCTCTTTTCCTCTAAACCCCTTTCCACCTTGATCTTGTATCTTGGCCATGTGCATCAATCCTTCTTCCTCTTTTTCTCTCACAAGTGCATGCACCCATATTTGGACATATGAGATTATTCCCTCACCACCTTTTCTTCCATCCCTACCTCCATGTCATAACCACACTTGGTGAAGCTTGATTTTAATCATGCAAAATCCTACACCATGTCCTCCCCATCTCCTCCTTACCCTAAACTATAGATGCAATCCTCATCCTACCTTAGCCATGCTAACCTACCACCTTAGATTATCCTAACCCTCTACTCTCTCTCTTTTCTCTCTAACTAGCCGAGCTCTTCTCTCTCTCTCTAAACCGGGGCATCACCCCTGACCTACCCCACCATTCCTACCCTACCTACTCTACCACCCCATCTACCCCAACCCCAACTAAAAACCCTAACTCGAGCCACCCTCTCTAACCAACCCTAGCTCACCCGAGCCTCCCTCCCTAGCTAGACCCGAGCTACCCCTATCTCCTTTGGGCAAGCCCCACCACGTCTCACCCTCACCTGCCCCCTACCCCCTTCTTTGGCTTCAAGACAAAGAGAAGAAGGAGGAAGAGAAGACCTACCCGACCACCCCCTCCTCACTTTTTGCAAAGCTACCACCACCCCATGTGCTCCCCTTTTCCTCTCTACTGCCTCACCCGCCTCAGATCTCTTCCATGAGGCGCCCAAGTCCCTCTCCCCTTCCCCTTCTTCCTCCCTAGACGACCAAGGCCACCACCTAGCAAAACCCTAGCTGCTACGGCTTTGTTCGAGTTCTGCACGCCCCGGTGCTCTCCAAGCCCCGCCAGGAGCACCGACGAGGTCATCTGCTTCCCCTTCTTCACCTCGTACCAGCCCGGGGCCAAAGCCTCGCCGGAACAAGCCTGGCGCCGCCGTGCACCGCCGCAGCCCGAGCTCAACGGTCGCGAGCCCGCCGCCAGATCTCCACCATCTCCGCGCGTACGACCACGCTGGCGACACCGCGATGAGCCCCTGCATCTCCTAGACATGGTCCCCCTCTTCCTCCTGCGCCGTAGCTCTGCCGCACTCCGATGAACGCTCTGCGCGCTGCCGCGTGCCGTGCGCGGGCTGTCAGCAACAGCCCCGACACCTCTGTCCCCTCCGTTCCTCATCGAAGCCCGGCCAGCACAGCCACCCTCCGGAGATGCCCCCTGCACGAAAGATGTAGCTCGATGTCCCCTCTACGTTTTTCATTTTGGGGTCGACGCGATTCGTCCAACGGATGCGTCGCCACCGTCGACGGAAGACGGCCAGATCCGCCGCCGGCAGAACTTTCCCGTCAGCGAGCAGCCACAGCCGATGCCCTTTTGCACTTAGCCCCCTGGCCTTTTTCCCGCCTGAACCCGCAGCCCCCGCAGCCCTACTTGTCATTCGCCGCCGTTTTATTGTGACGAGGCCCCTCGGTTTTCTGGAAAACACCACCGCGCAGCCCTGGACCGCCCACGTGTCACGTCCCTGCTGGGCGACGCGCGTGCGAGGCCCCGCTGAGCCCGACCCCACCTATCGGCGGTTGCGGCTAAGGGAGGTCCTGGTGAGAAAAGTTTTCGGCGCGTCTTTTCCGCTCGTTCAGTGCTGGCCCACCCGTCAGTGGCTGGGGCTGAACTCGCCTGAGTATAAAAAGTATTTTCCAACTTCTGCTTAAATAAAACATTTTCAGGAAAAGTTTAAATTCAAATTCTAATCAGATTTTAAATAACTTTCAAACTATAAATCCAAACAATACATATGATATATGTTTTTGAATCAGAAAAATGTGAGGAATTCAAATATGCTATTCAAAATAATGTTTGAACACTTTAAATTTCGAAATGATTAAAATTACAAATAAATGCCCTTTTTCTTAATAAATCAATAACTTTAAATCTATAACTCCTAATTTGACAAATAATATGTCTAAATTGATCAGCGTGACGAGCCCGTTGTATCTATGCATTCCTTGTTCTGAATTGAAGCATGCATCATGTCATTATTACAAATCATAACTGTTTATGACAATAAAACTTGGCTAAGCAATTAATAAAATGCTTTATTCTTGTACCCCACACCTCACCTTTGCCATGTTACTTTAATGCCATGTAAATTGTGCATCATTCATCATGGCATTACTTGTTTGCTTGTCGCATTTTAATTCATATGCTTGTGCACTTTATTTATGTTGGCCCTTGTTTGTTTGGTTCTTCTTCGAATAGATGCCCAGCAGGAGAATTACCAGGAATCACAGGAGTACTACCCAGATCCATCTCTCGCTTCAACTGAGCTGCCAGGCAAGCACTACCACATGCTTGCATACATATAGTACCTATTGCCTCTATCTTATTCTTGCATCATTGAGTCGCGATTGCATTAAATTGTATCCCAAGTACTGCATAGCCTTTACTTTTAAACCCCACCAAAGCTTGTTCCTCCATCCCATGAGCCATTACTATAGGAGTTGTTTGAGCCATGTGAGTCGTAGAAAAGCATGTGTAGGGTATGTGAGTGTCTGATGAATCATGAGGTACCTAAAAAACTTAACCTGAGTAGTAATGGGATAACTAATGAAAGAGGCACCGGTGGACAATATCTGCTATTTGGTTTTTCATGCTCACTTGTGTCCCGTAGGACCCCGAGTACTTGATTCCTGTTCCTTGACTATTCGCACTATCCACATCCGGGAGGCCTTATGGACCCCCCTGAGCCAGAGCTTGATTCATTCTTATTTCTTGGGGCCACAAAGTAGTTTGGGGCTTTGTTACTATCATGTACTTATGCCATGTTTTACTGTTCTATTTAAGATTGTGCATGGAGCACCTGTACTGTTTTGGATGCGGAGTGTTTTCGCGGTATCGACAAGCCCAATCACACTTTCGGGTTCCCAGTCGTTTACAGCCATTGACGCAAACCTTGGGTCCGTCTCGGAGCCGGCCAACTTTGTTGCGGGTAGCTTAATGGAGTGGCCCCCTGAAATATCACTGAATCCTGTGATCTCTTTGTCGTGAATGCCTCGTTGGGTTTTGAGTTGGTTTTTCCGAGGTTGATCGAGTGTGTGTTGCTATTTGTGCACCCCTGTAGGGTAAATCTTTCTGAAAGACGTGTCCGCGGTTATGGACGACTTGGAGCACAGTTTCTCGATCATAGACAAGTATAACTAAAGTACCGCTTTTAAATTGACTAAGTACTTGACTAGTAAATAGTGCAATACTCATGGAATGGTTAATAAAACTGCCAACGGATGATGGGGGTTGTTCGTCCGCTTCCTCGTTGGTAAGCTAGGAGGAGGATGGACCTGTTAATTATACTGTTATAACTGTTGTTCTTAATTCACGGACATCCGTCTATCATTGGTTAGGCGGATGGTTAGCGAGTATCTATAGACTTGTTAGGCATTATCTTTTGCTGCAATTGCATCACCCCCAGGTTGTGTCCCCTTTTGTGGCATAAAGACTTGCTGAGTACCCCTAGGGTCTCACACGATAAATTGTTTGATTCAGATGAACAGGTGTACCCGCAAGATGGATACTGGGTGGAGGAGACAGATGATGTTGGCAACGATCACTCGGTGTAGAGATTCCGGGAACGGGGATCCGTGAGATCTGTGGGCGGGATGTGTTTATTTATGAGGCATCTTATGCCAATTTGCTTCTTATCCGTACTCGGATCTTGTTTTCCGCTTCCGCCTGATACTCTGATGTTTGATGTATGAGGAGCTACCTAAAATATTATCTCTATCTAGGATATTTGAATCTTGTCGTATGGCGTTGCAATATTTCTATTTCTTTTAGATGGAATGGCTCTAAGGACTGTTGTATGTGGCTTGCATACATACTCATTTGTGTATGTAGTTGATCCCTTCGCCTGCCGATTACACCGCTCGTTCTTGTCCCGATGTTCTGAAAGTGGTTAGGGCGGCCGAAAGGTCTACCGTGAGTGGCCCTGGACCCCACCGTACTATTTTAACCACTTTCGTTCATCCAGGCATGTAACTAAGAGCCTAATTCACCGAGGTAGTTACAATTGGTATCAGAGCCATCCCGCCCTTCAGGGTCTCAGCCAAAATGGTCGTTGTCAGTCTAGCAAATATTTTGGTAGTTATGTATACTAGGGAAAAACAAAACGTGAGAGTAGGACTGCTTCCATTTTTCTTCTTACCCACCCACCCACCCTTTTCTGGTAAGGAAGTGTAACGTTTTCAATCCTCTTCTAAAATTCAAACTAGGATTCACGTGTTCTGGGTTCCGTAGTACCATAGGTTGTGTGTGTGTGTGCGTGTGTAATTCTTTGTCTATCTGTTGCATCCAACTTGTTATCGCTATCTGCCTTTTGGTTATCAACTGTTGGTACATTCCATACCGACAGGCTTTTGTAAACCGACGCGATCTATCTGATTCGTTGTAACCGACGCAGTCTGTCTTACTCTTTGTTAACCGATGCCATCTTGTTAAGGGTGTTCATTCTTTAGCATGTTTCACAGAATGTGGAGTTGCTAATCTCTATCTGATAAGTGTTTGGCGCATCTATTGGTATTTTAATGCCGAAAAATGCGGAAATTTTTTCTTTGATACATCTGTGTTCCCACATTCCTCTGCAGTCGTGTGCGAAACATTATCTATCTTCCTTTTATCGGCATGTTCATGCTAACCATCCTTTTGTCACCAGCGCTTGATCCTGGAGTTTTACTTCAATTTCAAAATCTTCGGGGTTAAATACATAACGTGTGTTGATCCGATGCTTGTGATTGTAATGTGGTTCTCGGCATATCTATATGACACTTATCATGAGTGAAGTATGGTTAATGCTATCAATTGCATCCTCCAAATGATGGCGGTTATCTCCTGTGATTTTGAGTTATACCGTGATCATATCTTTATCATATTCAAGTATCTTTGCCATTCCGGAGTTTTCTTAAAGGCCCTATGGTGGTTTATCATCTGTTCATCATGTGGCACATCTTTTTGAACTCCATATCTGCACAATTCTCCTGGATACGAGGGAATTGCATCTTTTCGCCTCTGATAGCTTTGCTTAAGGTATGAGCTATCATCGTTTCTTATCCAAGATCTCTTTATCTTTGTAACCGGCGATCCGATCGATGATGTGAACCAGTTGGTTTTTCTTGTTCTCTTCCGAAGGACCAAACAATCTATTCTGCCAGTGCATCTCTTTCAACATGAATCCTTGCTCGTAACGTTGAGCTTTCAAAGAGCGTTGAGCCCAAAAAGTATTTCGAGCATTTGTCTGTTTCTCTCGCCTTTTGAACTTCATATTCTTGGAATATCTTGGTAAACCATGGTGGTATATCTTGATGATATGCTTGTCTATTCTATATCAATGGAAGAACATGGAAGATCAACTGTGTCTCTTTCTCTCAAGCTTCGTGAACACTGCCTGTGTGCAAAGTTCTCAAAGTGTAATTCGGACTTTTTGAAGTCGTCTATCTCGGCCACGTCCTTCTGCTAAAGACATCATTTCAATTCGGGAATCATCAAGTCAATTGTTAATTCCATCCTTCACCTACAACCAATCCGGAGTTTTTCCTTGATTCGGAAAGTTATCAGCATCGTTTCGCCAAAGTTTCCCTCAAGACAGTTAAATCTCTCTTGGTTATTCTTAGAAGGATCAGTATTTTTTTTAATCTTCCGCTCATCAAGTAACCTTTGAAACCCTCTCGTTCTATCGTCTATGCTCAATCCACCGGAGGCCATGAAGACTTTTCAGATCTTTTGTAATCCTTCTGTTCAAGTTGTTGCTATCTTTTCCTTATCTATCGAATCTTGCAGCTGTTCTCCATAATCTTCCTTCATATCTTTTCTGGTGGTTTGGATCTTTCCGACATGACGACAACATCATCATCTGTATCTATCTTTGAATCCCGCGAATCGTTTGCGTCTATCCTTGTTTTCTAATGGAGTTCCATGAGTTCTTTTGTCAAGATCTTTAGTCTGTTTTGGGAGTTGGGTTGCATGGTTTTTCTATTCATGTGCGGAGTAATGCTTTGAGTGTGGGATGGAGTAGCTACCATACCATTACTCTTATCATTCGCTCTTGTACATCGGATTGGCGGATTAATGCAATTTCACTCATTCCACGAAAGTTAGAAGTGGCCTTTATTCCTCGATACTTTTACTTCCGCCCTTGTTTTTCCGGAGTGCTTTCTCGACGAAACTAATCAATAATCTCTTGTTGGTGGTATGTCTATTCTAGATGGAGCAAAATCTTCAATTATCTGGTGGGAACAAACGCAAAGTCTTTTCTGTCCTCATCATTCTACCGGTGCTCGACATCCCCAAACAAGATGAAAGGAAACTATCCTCTTTGTTTCGTCAATTCTTTTTCTTTGGTAAAGTCAATTATGGTTGAGGCCATTAATCGCAAATCTATTCCACATTCCACTTCTTCTAAGGATTCCACCATAATCTAGCATCACCTCCGTCTCTTGAAGTTATATCCGCGCACCTCAATTCCGTGATCCTTTGGTTCTCACCGGTGCAAGAACAAGACAATCCGTAATCCTTCCGTTGTTATCGAGGAACTTTATTGTATGCAGGCAATAATGTTTTCCTCAATCTTCATTTCTTAAATCCGAGGGAAGAAACAATGCTATTGTCATAGGGGTTCACAACCTCTCCAAGCTAGCTCTTTTCTTCCGGCGAGACAAAGATTCATCCTCTCTTGTATCTGTAAATCTTTAATCTTAATGGTGTGTCGTTTCTTTCTCCCTGATACATCGTCCTTTCTATTTCTTTCACAAGTGGTTCTATTCTTTTATCATGTTTCTTGAGAAAACCGGAGCTATGTTCATCCTATCATTCTTGTCTCACGACAATCCTTCAACTTTTCTAACACTTTGTTCTCTAGCAAAACTCAAGACTCGCAGCAAGTCTAGTAGGTTTTGCAAGGTGTATTGGTCGCACCATTCCGTTGGTCATCAACTTGGGAACATGAGGATCACCTTCGTTCCGAACACCCGCCTCTCCTTGTGTTGTTTTTCTTTTTCCTAGAATCTCGGGGCGAGATTCCTGTTTAGTGGGGGAGAGTTGTAGCATCCCAATTGTCTAACAATGGTAATGCTACTTGGTCTAGTAATATAATGGCTACTTCCTATATATAATTGTTGCATCATAATTATATCATGCTCATGTCATCATGCCACCTTGCATGTGAGCATCATATAAAACCCTTTTTCTTTGGTTCTTCTCTCATATGCATTATTAACTATATTTTCCTCTTGATATTGTATTTGGTTATTGATATATTGTTTAATGCCCAAGTTGAGTTGGGGGCATATCTTTTATTCCACTCCACCATTTTTTCTTTGTCACCACCTTATAATTCCACCACCCTAATTAACCATGGACTTTTATCTTATTTTGGCATTTACTCTAGCTCATGTGGGTTGGGATGGATTCATCTATAATTTCTTTTGCTTGTCCTTTATTCCACTTCTTGGGAATGCATAAGAATAATGCCATGTTATTATTATTGTTTTCACAAAATAAAACATGGCATTTAATACTTTGCATGGGCCATGCAACTATCACCACCATGTGTTTCTCTTTTGGTTATTATTTGATTTTTAAGTGGATCATTTTCTTGAGCTCTCTTTTCCTCTAAACCCCTTTCCACCTTGATCTTGTATCTTGGCCATGTGCATCAATCCTTCTTCCTCTTTTTCTCTCACAAGTGCATGCACCCATATTTGGACATATGAGATTATTCCCTCACCACCTTTTCTTCCATCCCTACCTCCATGTCATAACCACACTTGGTGAAGCTTGATTTTAATCATGCAAAATCCTACACCATGTCCTCCCCATCTCCTCCTTACCCTAAACTATAGATGCAATCCTCATCCTACCTTAGCCATGCTAACCTACCACCTTAGATTATCCTAACCCTCTACTCTCTCTCTTTTCTCTCTAACTAGCCGAGCTCTTCTCTCTCTCTCTAAACCGGGGCATCACCCCTGACCTACCCCACCATTCCTACCCTACCTACTCTACCACCCCATCTACCCCAACCCCAACTAAAAACCCTAACTCGAGCCACCCTCTCTAACCAACCCTAGCTCACCCGAGCCTCCCTCCCTAGCTAGACCCGAGCTACCCCTATCTCCTTTGGGCAAGCCCCACCATGTCTCACCCTCACCTGCCCCCTACCCCCTTCTTTGGCTTCAAGACAAAGAGAAGAAGGAGGAAGAGAAGACCTACCCGACCACCCCCTCCTCACTTTTTGCAAAGCTACCACCACCCCATGTGCTCCCCTTTTCCTCTCTACTGCCTCACCCGCCTCAGATCTCTTCCATGAGGCGCCCAAGTCCCTCTCCCCTTCCCCTTCTTCCTCCCTAGATGACCAAGGCCACCACCTAGCAAAACCCTAGCTGCTACGGCTGCGTTCGAGTTCTACACGCCCCGGTGCTCTCCAAGCCTCGCCAGGAGCACCGACGAGGTCATCTGCTTCCCCTTCTTCACCTCGTACCAGCCCGGGGCCAAAGCCTCGCCGGAACAAGCCTGGCGCCGCCGTGCACCGCCGCAGCCCGAGCTCAACGGTCGCGAGCCCGCCGCCAGATCTCCACCATCTCCGCGCGTACGACCACGCTGGCGACACCGCGATGAGCCCCTGCATCTCCTAGACATGGTCCCCCTCTTCCTCCTGCGCCGTAGCTCCGCCGCACTCCGACGAACGCTCTGCGCGCTGCCGCATGCTGTGCGCGGGCTGTCAGCAACAGCCCCGACACCTCTGTCCCCTTCGTTCTCATCGAAGCCCGGCCAGCACAGCCACCCTCCGGAGATGCCACCTGCACGAAAGATGTAGCTCGATGTCCCCTCTACGTTTTTCATTTTGGGGTCGATGCGATTCGTCCAACGGATGCGTCGCCACCGTCGACGGAAGACGGCCAGATCCGCCGCCGGCAGAACTTTCCCGTCAGCGAGCAGCCACAGCCGATGCCCTTTTGCACTTAGCCCCCTGGCCTTTTTCCCGCCTGAACCCGCAGCCCCCCGCAGCCCCACCTGTCATTCGCCGCCGTTTTATTGTGACGCGGCCCCTCGGTTTCCTGGAAAACACCACCGCGCAGCCCTGGACCGCCCACGTGTCACGTCCCTGCTGGGCGACGCGCGTGCGAGGCCCCGCTTAGCCCGACCCCACCTGTCGGCGGTTGCGGCTAAGGGAGGTCCTGGTGAGAAAAGTTTTCGGCGCGCCTTTTCTGCTCGTTCAGCGCTGGCCCACCTGTCAGTGGCTAGGGCTGAACTCGCCTGAGTATAAAAAGTATTTTCCAACTTCTGCTTAAATAAAACATTTTCAGGAAAAGTTTAAATTCAAATTCTAATCAGATTTTAAATAACTTTCAAACTATAAATCCAAACAATACATATGATATATGTTTTTGAATCAAAAAAATGTGAGGAATTCAAATATGCTATTCAAAATAATGTTTGAACACTTTAAATTTCGAAATGATTAAAATTACAAATAAATTCCCTTTTTCTTAATAAATCAATAACTTTAAATCTATAACTCCTAATTTGACGAATAATATGTCTAAATCGATCAGCGCGATGAGCCCGTTCTATCTATGCATTCCTTCTTCTGAATTGAAGCATGCATCATGTGATTATTACAAATCAGAACTGTTTATGACAATAAAACTTGGCTAAGCAATTAATAAAATGCTTTATTCTTGTACCCCACACCTCACCTTTGCCATGTTACTTAATGCCATGTAAATTGTGCATCATTCATCATGGCATTACTTGTTTGCTTGTCGCATTTAATTCATATGCTTGTGCACTTTATTTATGTTGGCCCTTGTTTGTTTGGTTCTTCTTCGAATAGATGCCCAGCAGGAGAATTACCAGGAATCACAGGAGTACTACCCAGATCCATCTCTCGCTTCAACTGAGCTGCCAGGCAAGCACTACCACATGCTTGCATACATATAGTACCTATTGCCTCTATCTTATTCTTGCATCATTGAGTCGTGATTGCATTAAATTGTATCCCAAGTACTGCATAGCCTTTACTTTTAAACCCCACCGAAGCTTGTTCCTCCATCCCATGAGCCATTACTACAGGAGTTGTTTGAGCCATGCGAGTCGTAGAAAAGCATGTGTAGGGTATGTGACTGTCTGATGAATCATGAGGTACCTAAACAACTTAACCTAAGTAGTAATGGGTTAATTAATGAAAGAGGCACCGGTGGGCAATATCTGCTATTTGGTTTTTCGTGCTCACTTGTGTCCCGTAGGACCCCGAGTACTTGATTCCTGTTCCTTGACTATTCGCACTATCCACATCCGGGAGGCCTTATGGACCCCCCTGAGCCAGAGCTTGATTCATTATTATTTCTTGGGGCCACAAAGTAGTTTGGGGCTTTGTTACTATCATGTACTTATGCAATGCTTTACTGTTCTATTTAAGATTGTGTGTGGAGCACCTGTACTGTTTTGGATGCGGAGTGTTTTCGCGGTATCGACAAGCCCAGTCACACTTTCGGGTTCCCAGTTGTTTACAGCCATTGACGCAAACCTTGGGTCCGTCTCGGAGCCGGCTAACTTCGTTGCGGGTAGCTTAATGGGGTGCCCCCCTGAAATATTACTGAATCCTGTGATCGCTTTGTCGTGAATGCCTCGTTGGGTTTTGAGTTGGTTTTTCTGAGGTTGATCGAGCGTGTGTTGCTATTTGTGCACCCCTGCAGGGTAAATCTTTCTGAAAGCCGTGTCCGCGGTTATGGACGACTTGGAGCACAGTTTCTCGATCATAGACAAGTATAACTAAAGTACCGCTTTTAAATTGACTAAGTACTTGACTAGTAAATAGTGCAATACTCATGGAATGGTTAATAAAACTGCCAACGGATGATGGGGGTTGTTCGTCCGCTTCCTCGTTGGTAAGCGAGGAGGAGGATGGATCTGTTAATTATACTGTTATAACTGTTGTTCTTAATTCATGGACATCCGTCTATCATTGGTTAGGCGGATGGTTAGCGAGTATCTATAGACTTGTTAGGCATTATCTTTTGCTGCAATTGCGTCACCCCTAGGCTGTGTCCCCTTTAGTGGCATAAAGACTTGCTGAGTACCCCTAGGGTCTCACATGATAAATTGTTTGATTCAGATGAACAGGTGTACCCGCAAGATGGATACTGGGTGGAGGAGACAGATGATGTTGGCAACGATCACTCGGTGTAAAGATTCCGGGAACGGGGATCCGTGAGATCTATGGGCGGGATGTGTTTATTTATGAGGCATCTTATGCCGATTTGCTTTTTATCCGTACGCGGATCTTGTTTTCCGCTTTCGCCTGATACTCTGATGTTTGATGTATGAGGAGCTATCCTAAAATATTATCTCTATCTAGGATATTTGAATCTTGCCATATGGCGTTGCAATATTTCTATTTCTTTTAGATGGAATGGCTCTGAGGACTGTTGTATGTGGCTTGCATACATACTCATTTGTGTATATAGTTGATCCCTTCGCCTGCCGATTACGCCGCTCGTTCTTGGCCCGATGTTCTGAAGGTGGTTAGGATGGCCGAAAGGTCTACCGTGAGTGGCCCTAGGCCCCACCGTACTATTTTAACCACTTTCGTTCATCCAGGCATGTAACTAAGAGCGTAATTCACCGGGGTAGTTACAATACACACGTCGTTGTCCGGAACCTATGGTCCCGAAGTGACAGAAATCGGGGTAGCCGGAAGAGAAAGGCTTTGATGTGAGGATCACATGTGTTCACGGAGTGTTAATGCTTTGCTTCGGTGCTCTATTAAAAGGAGCACCTTAATTGCCAGTAGTTTCCTAGAGGCCCCGCTGCAAACGGGCTGGCAGGACAAAAGATGTTGTGCAAGTTCTCATTGCGAGCACGTATGACTATATATGGAACACATGCCTAGGATTGTCTAGTACTTGGGTGCTTTATCTTATTTATCTGCAATTGCCCTATGTTCTGATTGCTATGTGAATTGTCTTGTCCATGCAACGCCCGTCCATCCATCCCTATGCCTACCGCACTCGAATCCCAGTGTTTACTGCTTTTGTTACTACTGTTTTTGCTTTGCTACTACTGTTACTTTACTATTCCTACTACAAAACTGTTGCTACTGATAAACTATTGTGAGCAAGATTGTTTCCAGGTGCAGCTGAATTGACAACTCAGTTTTTAAGGCTGATAAGTATTCTTTGGCTCCCCTTGTGTCGAATCAATAAATTGGGTTTCACTTCCCTCGAAAATACTGCGATACACCGCCTATACTTGTGGGTCATCACTCATATAATTTGGTTCAAGCTAGCCACTAAAACAAGTAAACTATTGATCCACGATGCAAAGAAAGATGGCACGCATTACACCAGAAAGATCCACAGCTCAGTCTCAGTCTAGGGATGTAACAATGATCCTACCATACCTAAGCTAGGCCTAAACCAAATCGCCGCATGTCGCACACTATCCCAACCATATTTGGAAAGGCTGATAACTCCCACATGCTCACCTTCATTTGGCTACAGGTTGCAGCGCTTAATCTGAGGGTATTGTGTTCCGCGAAATCACCGGTACAATGTGTGCACACAGTTTTTCCTCATGAATGGGAACAATGTGCCATCAGGAGCCTTGCATCCATGTTTCTACATCAGCTTGTCAATGATCGGATAATTGAGACCGAGAAACAAAGAATTATCACCCAGGCTATTAACCTGCCTCCAAACTAAGACCATTGGATGTCTAACAGAGCTAGCATTCTATTCAAAAATGTAGACACGAGCAACAAAATATAGGTGTAGGTTTGTCCCATTTTGAGCATAGGGAATGACTTTAGGCTCTTCGCCATGGGTAATCCCCATGCCATACGTCGTAATTATGATCATCAAGTGTTCGTCGTCAGCCTATCGTGCGAGGAACCATATGCCTGGTCGATGCTTCAGAAAAGGAGATGGGATTACAAATGACATATCCTTGTTACCTGCAGCATCCGAATTGAAGACAAAAAGTGTGTTAGTGGCATACATATTCTAACACCAGAATTATTCATTATTCATGCTCACAGTCTGAATAGAAAAATCTTGACAATAATATTACTCAATAAATTAATGATATTATTAATTGCATTTCTTATTCTACTAATATGAATATTTGAATTTCTTGCATATCTTACTTTCCTAGTTGTTCTATGTTTCAACACAGGGACCACTCATTTAGTTATATTATGAAAAAATGAGGGGCTTCTTAGATCACAGGAACACATGAATGAGAAAAATAGAGGAATGTGGCAGGTTTGCAGGTGCAAATCAGAGGATTCTAAAAAACAAAAAAGTGCAGGAATAGTCATATGAATGAAACACATGAAAAATACAAGAAACATTCCTTGATCCTAGGACATTGTGTCTTAAACAGAGATTGGAATGGATGTTCAAATCCTATGGGATTGAGGCATAGGAATGTGGCATTGCCTATTTGGATCCAAGGATTTTTAAAGGAATTTTGGAGGAATTTAACCATAGGATTTTGCCCTAAGAAATCCTTGGATCAAAGGAATAATACCTCCAAAATTCATATGGATTGCACTCGTACACCCCAAAATCCCATGGGAATTTCAACATCCACTACAAATTCTTTTTTACACTCATTCACGTAGGACCGAGAAAAATTTCTTGTGTTTCATCCTAATGACTAAGGCTTGTTTTATTCAAAGGAATTTCAAACGATTTTTAATTAATGTGCATATTTCCTCTATTTTGCCATCCTATGTTTTGTATCTACAACCATGTAAAATTTCTCTATCAGGATTAGAGTGGCATGCTCACTTTTATTTTGATGAAAATACTACTAGTGCCACTTTTTATTGATATAGAGGCATGCCCATTTAAATCCTATAGGATTAGATACCTATAGGATTTTGGATCAAGTGCAGTATTTGATTGCACAGGAAAACCAAAGGAATTGTACAAAGAGGTTGGAGTAGATGGAAATTTACTCCAAAATAGAGTGCAATAGAATTATTATAGATCAAATTCCTAAGGATACAAATCCTACATAATTCCTATGAATCCCAAGGCAATCCAAAGGAAAAGACGAATGTCCTACAAAATTCCTATAAGAATCCTACAATCCGAGAAGGGACTTAAAGTAAAAAATAAATCAAGAACCATGGCTTCATTGTGTTGTGCTCACATTTGAGATGTTGTCAAATATGTTTCATATTCCGACAACGGAACAATCTTTACTAGTGCAGGGATGCTATCATACACTATATTTTTTTAAGATTTATTAGTGGTACTAATTCATTACTAGCAATGGTGCATTCATTTTCACATAAAGGGTCTGCTAATTCAGTCATATGAAAGCTAAAATATAAACAAGGTAGTTAAAGAACAACTTTACTAAATCACTCACAATGCATCATAGAACTAGAATTACCTTTTTATATGGGATCCCAGTAGTCGGTGCAGCCTTGACTTGCAACCACAAAAATGAGGCCACCATGTTCAATAGCATCATGGTACTATCGTCTTCCATCACCTGAATTGTTTGGACGTCTCCAAACTTCGTTACTACCTTCTAGGTAGGCGATTTCACTATCAAACAACGCGAGGACCTTATAGTATGCATAACGCCTAGCTTTTGTGGGCACTCTGTAGATTACGATCTTCAACAAGTCAAGACATAGATCCCACGACATGGTGTACTTTTCGGCAGCCTGGGGATTCGCCAAAATGAACTTTTGAAACATGCATGAGTATATAAATGAGTATAGGTGACTGGGGGAACCCAGCTAGCTAGTAGCATTACCTGTTATAATGTGGAGATGAGATATGCTCAATGCCAGAAGTAGACGACTATGGAAGGTCGATTACTCGATAGGTGTAGAAGTTCGCTAGGCACTAGTACCCGCTCTCGTCCATAGCGGTGAGCCTGTCGCCATTCAAGCCAACCCAGAATCTTTCGTGCATGCAGGGCAGGATGGCGGTACGCCGAGGATGGCCGGGGGGCACCACGTCGTACATCGTATCGTGGACACAATGTATCCTCAACTCGTCATAGTGCTCATCGAACCAATGAGCAGGCTGATGCATCAGTAGGAAGGGTTCACTCCAATGGTTCAAAGTCCATTTTGTACCTTTGTTGTTTCTTATACGATCGTACAACAGCTTGCAGTATGCGGCAAGCCTAATAATGCTATAAATGCCCAGGCGCTGAACGATGAGGTCGACATCATCCATGCTGAGTTGATTCCACTTGCAGTGCCCGCTATTCTTCGCATCGGCCGGATGCATGTGCGGTTGCGGTTTTCTGTAGGAGGGGGTGTTATGCAAGGAATGGATGAGAGAGAGCGTGTGTGGGAGATCATGGGCTAAGTGGGGAATAAGATGGAGTGGCAAGGAAAAAAGAAGGAGGAGATTTTTTACGTCCTAGCCCTGTCTAGTTGGCAGTTGCATCAAGGTCACCGGCTAGGCTTTTACTATAGGTTAGAGTAGCACACCACCAGTTAGTAGAAGTTTACTAATAATATCAGTGTGTAGTGTTGTCTAGTCACATCAGTTTGACTAGAGGGTTTTCTTTTTGAAGCTTACATTTCAACATATTTTCGATGGAAAATAGGAGGAAAATTTACTACTAGTACTTTCATCTTGTTCCTCTACATGCAGAAGTCGTAGTACAAGAAAAAAATATACTGGATATAATGCATGTGTTTGTGGTAATTTTGGCATGTTGCATTTGCTGATATATGTTCTTGTACAAGAGTATATAGTCTTAGACGTGTCCAGCATGGAACCGTGTAGTAAAATGAGAGACGTGTACTACGTGCTCGGTCAGTAGATACACAAGATTTTGCTCAAGTCAGGTAACGTGCATGACTTGTGTGGCTATAAACAACTGACGGGTAGGCCCAGTTTAAGTCAATCCATCGTGTCATTGATCCGCTGTTGCACCTAGAGCCGCTAGAGATATCCACGGCAGAAATTACAATTTGCAACTAGTTGCACCCGCAACTAGTTGATGCATGTCGCACTTCCAAGTATTCAAAAAATGTGAAATAAATCGTGAACATATATCATATTCTATATAGTTTGTCTGGAAATTTTCATCTCAAAATATGACATGGTCTGGCCTCCACAAAATGAATAAATGTTGTAGGCATATGACAAGCAAGATGTTGCTCGCTTAGGTTTTTCGTTTTTACACAGGTCACATTGGATCATACTATGGGACAGAATTTTGTAGACCCAAGAGATAGGACATAGCTAATGTTCCTCGTTTATTTCACATTTTTTTAGAACACGAAAATGCAACAAATAATATACCACTATATAGTGTACGAATAACTTTGAACTTTGACCGTTGGATCAAGACTAGCAAATCCCAATATTGCTAATCGATCATCTATCCATTCTATCATCTATAAGATTCTATTGATAGTCTTTAGCACAATGAATGCTATGTACAAACCTCAAAACACACTTCTCAATATTTCTAAAATCTTCTTCGTCATTTCTCTAGATCATGCATGTTGAGTATTAGGTAGCTAATAGGTTGATTTTTACATGATAGAAAGTATAAGAACAAAATATACACCTGATACTTTATAGACGTGGCTCAAAATTATAGTATTTTTATTTATTTCTTGCCACTATATAGTGTACGAACAACTTTCAAGGTTGACCTCTGGATCAAGACTGGCAAATTCCAACATATTTAACCATTGGATATTTTTTACCATTCTAGCATCTAGAAGATTCCATTGGTAGTATTTAGCACAATAAACGCTATGCAGAAATTAAACTTCAAAACACACTTCTCCATCATTCAGAATCTTCTATGTCATTCCTCTAGAGCATGTTACCTAAATTTCCGAGTACTACCTCTATTTCAAAGGCTAAGGCTTATGTTTTTTTCCAAAAGTCGGACCACGTAAAGTTTGATCAACTTTTTATGAAAAATTACAATACGAAATGCACACCCTTTGATACATCATGAAACATAGTTTCACGAGGGATCTATATAATATCTTCTTGATAGTTTTTTCTAAAAGTGATCAAATTTTCCATAGCTTGGCTTTTCAAACATACAAAAAAGAGTTAAGCTTTCGAATGGAGGTAGTATTTGATAGCTAAAAGTAAAAGTTGAGTTATGCATGACATAAAGTACGAGAACCAAATATACACCAGATACTTTATGGATATGATGTGGCTTAAAATTATAATTATCTTTTGATCTTTACCAATTATAATTTTATATAGATATGACATGTCATAATTCTATTATCTGAGTCTCGCATGCAGGGCACATGCAACTTATGCTAGTACTAGTAAGTTGCACGTGTCCTGCACGTGAGACTCAAATAATAGATGTATCACATATCATCACTATATAAAATTATAATAGGTAAACTTAAAAAAATTGATCACCATCTATAAAGTATGGGAGTATTTAGTTCTTGTACTTTGTATCATGTAGAAGTCAACGTTTATTAGTTATCTAACACTTGAAAATTGCGGTAACATGGTCCAGAGAAACAACGGAGAAGATTCTTGAATCATGGAGAAGTGTGTTTTAACGTTTGTGCATATCGTTTATTGTGATAAAGACTATCAGCAATAGAATCTTCTAGATGCTAGAATATAAAAGAAGATCCAATGGTTGAAAATGTTGGAATTCACGAGTCTTGGTCCAACTGTCTATATTCAAAGCTATCCGTACATTATATAGTGGTAAGATAAGTTAAAGGGGTGTAGGCACAACAAGTCGCGAAATATTTGACATGCACGATGGAAACTATGGCTTGCGTACAAAATAAGTTTGATCAAATTGCGGGCCTTTCCCTTACATTGCGGCAAAATGAGTGTTAGAATACAACCATAGGTAGACCCAAACATCCGACCGGCCGATAAGCCTAATTTGATGGCAATTTGATAAGAGGTAGTGTCACCAGCCTTGAAATACATTGTTTTCCTAGGATTTGAATAATTCTTGGATCCGCCACTGAGTACAATAAATTAACAACTGATGCCATACGATATAAATTAGGCAAAGGAAATACTACACCCAAAAGGAAATAGTTCAAGGTACACAAATCCCTATTCCATATGATCACTATGTTCAACCCCTCTTCCTTGAACTGTTAATTATGCCGGTTCCAATTCTTCACGGTGGCCAAGCTTGGGACGAGCCACAGTAGAGTTTGCCGCCAATTCCAGCGAATGTTGGTTGATAAACCAACAGCAACGTCTTTAGCATTCATACTGAAGCGGCATATTTCAGGATGAGGAATAAATCCACTGAGGCTAACTACATGTGGCAAGGTGTATACACTCCTTGACCCATAAGTTGTCTTCTGATGGGCCGCTGGTTTCAATTTTTCCTTCAATTTCCTATCCTTATTTTTGATTTCTTTTTGTCGTAGAAATTACCGTCCAATCTCTGACCTTGGATGAGGACAAAAAGACTGATCCATTGTCGGATGTTGTGGGTACCTTGGAGGAGAATAGTGTACGTGGGAGGAACCTTCTGATCCGTTCACGACGGGCCTTCAAGAGCCTTATCGCTAAAGTTTTTGCGGACATGGAAGTTCCTACTAATCTTAACGATCTTGTTGCCAACTTCAATGCCGACCCCAATCCTCTGACGGGCTACAACACGACCTAGTCAAAAAGTAGCGATGAGACTTCAATGGCCCTCGCAATGGCGCTAGGTGAGAAAGTCGACTGGAAGAAGGTTAGCTCCTTCCTTCTAGTCACCCGTGATGGCAAGGAAGTTGACCTGACCCTGTTTATTAAGAGGTCCAAGAAATATCCACAGCTTCTTCTAGAAATAGGTGCAGGTCAGGAGATGCCTATTGCCAATCCTTCGACCAGAGCTCCTTCTGGTAGTACTGATCTAGTCGGTAGTCCGTCGGTTGATGCTCCATTGGCTAGCGCCACACTCTCAGCCTAGAAATCTGCCTTGTAGTCTAGCTTTTGTGTCTATTTGTGATTTTGTTCCTATTGTAATGAACTTGATGATCTGCTCTTCACTATTCTGTGGGTTGGAGAACAATCTTGGCATGTATATATAATATTTCTATTGCGTCTATTTCTTTGTACTTGATCTGCATGTTCTGCTGAAAACCCTGCTTTTCCATCTATTCTATCAGATAACTGTTGACCGGACTGTTCGTTCACAAACCCCTCAAGCTTCTGGTGTGCATCCGTCATCTTTTGAAAAAGTCGCACCCGAAGGTGCTATCGTCCGCATCATGGATCCACCGTTGTATGCCGAGAAAATTGAGAAAATAAAACGGCTGGAGAGCAATCATCGGACCATGGAGGCGATGGTAGATGTATCCCAGTCAAAGATGCATAATTTTTTTATTGTGAAGCATACCTTTTGGAGGACATTTCCAGGGCGAGCGAGAAAATGCTCTGTAAGATTTTCGCAGAGCTCCTGAATCTTGCTATTTATTGACCGAAATTACATCTTGCTCTTTCTAGGCATACGATTATGTGAGAGGGAGGAAACTCAGTGTCTTCAGAATCGAATGAACGCATTGATAGCGGCTTCTGAAGGTACCAATAGTGATTTTTGGATTGACCATCATCGTGCATATATGGTTTTTCTACAATATCGTGTGTCCGAGGTGGGGGATGATGACCCACAAGTATAGGGGGTGTATCGCAGTATTTTCGATAAGTAAGAGTGTCGAACCCAACGAGGAGCAAAAGGTACTGGCTAGTGGTATGGATCAGGAATTCTATGCATATACTTAGCAAACATATTTTTAGGGTTTTTTGATAATGCAAGTAAATAAAGTACGAGTAAATAAAAGACAATAAGAATAAATGTAGGAAGTGGCCCAATCCTTTATGCAGCAAAGGACAAGCCGGTTGTATTACTTAAGATGACCAAACATTCTCGAGGACACATGGGAAGACTGTCAAGTGCTTTCGCTTCATATAGTTGATTAATCTTCTTTAGCTTGCTAAGTGTTGTATGGGTGAACCTGTGCTAATGTACCAACCTTCCTAGGACTAATACATACTTGTGATTATACCCCTTGCAAACATCCGTAAGTACAAGAAAGTAATTAAGGTAGAAACCTAACAACACCTTTAAACTCTAAGACCCTGACGTCCCTTGTGCAATGGTTTCCTAACGGGGGTTCAGGTTTCTGTCACTCCGGCAACCCCTACGATTAGTAGCCAAATATACAATGCATTCCCCTAGACCCATATAGGTGAAGTGTCATGTAGTCGACGTTCACATGACACCACTAGAAGAAGTACACTGCAACTTAATTAACAAACCATTGAATCTTTCTCAACACAATTCCACTACTAACAACATGACTTCTCCCATGTCCTTAAGAACCAAACGAACTACTCACAAGACATCATATGGATCGTGATCAGAGATGGAATAATGATATATAACAATCTGAACATAAACAATAATTCAATGGTTCACTCAATAGTATCAACTATAAAGAGTAATCAACACCGAGAAAGTTTCCACTAAGAACTATGCAAGATTCAACCCAATTGTTATAGCGAGATGATGGTGGTGCTGATGGTGATGATGATGATGATTATGATCCCGATGAAGTCCAGCTTGATGGTGGTGTTGCTGGCGACGATCTCCCCTCTCCGCGAAGGAATTCCCCCGGCAGAAATCTGTCTGCCGGAGAGATCTTTCTCTCTCAGTGTTTTCTGCCCCGTAGAGGCGGCGGAATCTTTCTATGGTCACTCCTCGAGTCTTAGGGTTTCGGGAGGATAATATACGCCAGAGGGGAGAGCTAGAGGTGGGCCAGGGCGGCCACACCACCTAGTGGCACGACCTCGGCTTGCCCGCGCCAGGGGGTGGTGTGGGCCCCCTGTGGCCCATCTCCACTCCTCCTTCTGGCTTCCTTCGTCTTCTGGAAAAATAGGATTTTCCGTATATTTTTCCAGATTTTCTGATCTTCGTGAATTTCGCCTCCAAACAGCACCTTTTCCATCAGAATCTTGACTGCAACGGTCCATGCTCCAAAAGTCGTCAACCATGCAAAAACAGATGAAATTACATAAGTATCATCTCTTAATATGAAATATATCAATGAATAACAGTGAATTATGATATAGAATAGTGATGCAAAATGGACGTATCAACTCCCCCCAAGCTTAGACTTCGCTTGTCCCCAAGCGAAACTGATCTCAATAAACATGACCTCAGGTTTATGGAGTAAAGGGTCGATAAAAGAATACGGACAAGAAGCATCACATTCATCAATACATAGATCATAATAGAAGAAAAACCCACTATTATATAACTTAACTTGCAATAAGTAAAGGAAACACAATAAAGATACATAAAGTGAGTCATAATTGGTAATGGCAAACTTAGCTTTTAGTCGAAGAATAGTTCACAAATAACTAGTTTTCAATGATAGCTTTCAAAGTAGCAGTCACCAAGATAAGAGCAATGTGCAAAACAAGGAACATAAGAAACATGATTGAATAAATCATCATATGAATGAATGAAACACAACAACTCAAAAAATCTTGCTGAGATAGAAGGGAATAGGTTTACTGACTCAACTAAAAAGTAAAAGAAAGGCCCTTTGTAGAGGGAAGCAGGGATTTCAAGTTTCATAAAGAGCTCCCAGAAATTATGATACTTATTAGTTTTTAGCTCTCATTGCCCCTATCCTAGGCATCTTTAGGTGATTAAGGTGAAAGTTATCAAATATGAGGACATGCTTGACAAGTTGTAAATTGAGAATCTCATGTCCCTTGAATACGAGGGCCGCTCCTCATGCTACTCAAGTTTAGTCACCAGTAAGTACTTGTCATCGTAAGCACATGTGTATCATGGAGAACCGCCAACGGGGTACCCCTTGCCCGATGATACGGAAGAATCCCCATATCAAAATGACAAGACAAGCAGACAACAAGCATCTCAGCAATCTTCTTATTTACCATGGGAATATGGTGCTTTTTTCTCTCTCTCCTCATTTCATGATCTCTTTTTCTCTTTTTTCTCAATATCGGACTCTTTTTTTATAAGAAGAATGCTTCATAGATGCTCGTTATGGTTACGCTGCAGGTTTCCACCATGTCAGCATGGATTAGACCAGTGGCCCAGGTGTTTCTCTAACACACATGCATAGCTCCATGGACTTACAAGCTCTCCTTTCATTTCACACCGACGACATCCATAGACAAAAGAACATGATATCAACTAGGTACAAAGTACCAGTGCAATGTTGAAAGCGTTCCCCATGACAACATGGTTCTGCTAATTCTAAAATTACAAAGCGCAAGCATATACACAACATAGATGGGCACAATGGGTCAAGTTTATTAAGTGCAAGAAAATAAAGTGTGCCATCAAGTTCGTCGTGAGAGCTTTAATCACTAATTTTCACATAACAAGTTTAATTTGGAAGGTAGATAAAAACATGAATTTACTTGGAATAGAAATAATGCTAATAGGTAGGTATGGTGGACGCAAATGGCATAGGTTTTGGTTTAAGGATTGGATGCACGAGAAGAATTCCCTCTCAGTACAGGTTTTTGGCTAGCAAGGCTGGGTAGCAAGTATAAGAGTTGAAGGAAACAAACAAACATACAAGTGATAAAAAAAACATGCAATCTTCCTTGGAAGCACAAAAGATCTTAGCTAGAGAATACTAAACTTATGAGAAAATCAAGAAAGAAAGATGATGAAATTATTTTTCTTTAGAGTACTTTTATCTTTTCATTCAACTCTCAAAAATAGTGTTGCTATTGACCAAGCCAGGTTTGCCAAAACCAACTAAATTAACTCAATTATACCAAAGTGATACCAATACTAACAACAAGATCAATCATATAACCACGAATTGAAAACTAATATAAGATATGCAAAAGAGTAAATGATAGAACTTCTCATTAATATTCCATAACGGCAACTCACACCAAGGGATACATATCTAACGAGAGAGGGGACACTTCCATAATGCAAACCATCCTACATGATAACTCCTCTATTCATGATATGACTCTACTAAAAAGGTAAAAAGATAGAAGATAGTGATGTGATACCGCGGCACTCCCCCAAGCTTGGAACAAACCAAGGGGATGCCAAACCTGATGACGAATTACTCCTTCGGTGGTGGTGGTATCCTCTCAATGAGCTCTTTGGTCAGTTTCCCCAAGTCCTCAATCTCGAAGGTGAGAGTGTGAATCAACCTTGAATTTTCCTTGATGCGGCTCATGATCGTGTCGGACTCCGGCTCCCGACTGTGATTTTTCCCCCATCTACCTCCTTGAAGTCTTCTTTTCCTGCATGGCTAGAACGAGGCAAATCCCAATTAGAGTGTAGTTTCTCCTTGGGTATATTCTGGTATTGATGCTCATGGATAAGGGTATGGAAAGGATTCTTTGTGCGTGGAGGAAGTGACCATGGATCTGAACAGGGACGAGGAGGCTTCCCTCCAATTGATGAAATCTTGGCAGGGTTTGCCACCACTCCAATGCTTGCAATGGTAGTGCCGGTGTGCTTTGCCTCCTCTTCATCTTCACTCTTGATCTCCTTCTCCTACCTGGGGTCTTGGAGATCTTCCTCCATAGGCTACTTTCCTTTATCCTTGGCAGACACCATTGTACTTCTAAGCTTTCAAGAATAGTTCCTGGCAAAAATAGATCGAAACGAAAACACGACGAGAACACGATATACGAACCTCGAGGGATCCGGGGGATTATATATTACAAAGTTTCATAATAAAAGGAAGGTACTGGGAGAAAACGGGTCAAAGACGGAGTCCGGGGTGGCCTCACCACCTGGTGGTGCGGCCAGGGGTGGGCCTGCGCCACAGGGTGGTGTGAGCCACCCTGGCTCCGTTTCCGTCCCTCTTTCGCTTCATAACTTTCCTTATTGGCTAAAAACTGCAAAAATATAATTTGACAAATCTTTTGCGGAACTTTTCTTACAGAACTGTTACCTATTCGAAAATGGACTCTGCAGGTCTCTAAAGTTGGCATTTAGTAGATTCTTCCGGAGTTACCACTTGAATATCATCAATATCTTCATCTTCATACACATATTACTTGAGTCATGAAACCTTTCTCTTTCTTTTGATACCATTTTCTCCATTAACCTGGAAATTTCTTTCACACAAAACTTCACACAGTTCTCATTAGCAACGTTAGTATAAGTGAAGTGATAAAACTTTTTGAGCTCAATTTCAACTGAAAACCATCAAAACATAAGCTACTGTAGCAACTCCTTCTGAAAATCCAAAAAGAATTCAAAAAGGAAATCGAATAAAGAAGCAAATGCAAGAGTGGCAAAATCTGTCAAAACAGACCAGCAGGTAAAGATCATTTTTTTTCAAAAATATTATGTTGCGGAAATAAAAAAGTGCAAAACTAACGAAAGTTACGTAACAACCTGGGGCAGAAGCACAAAAAATAACAGCTCAATCCGACAGACAGAGATCTCTCACGAATTTTTACGATGAAGCACAAAAATCTGTTTTGGGACAGCAACTTCCCCAAATATTACTTCTCTCTCATTAGAGGTTGATCTTGACACAAAAACCAAACAAAACGGATAAGGAGAGGTTATTACCGAAGTAAAACTTCCAAGACTCAAATAAACAAACACAAACTGAAAGCAAAAATAAACTGGGTTGTCTCCCAAAAAGCTCTTTCTTTATAGCCATTAAGATGGGCATGATAATTATGAAGATGCTCACATGGGAATATGAACTGAAGTGAAAGAGAGCATTAAGAAGCAAAAAATACACACGTTTAAGTCTAACCCACTTACTATGCAAGGGAATTTTGTAAACAAACAAGTTGTTGAAATCAGAGGCTACTAGCATAGGAAGGAAAAATAAATGCAACATATAAAGTTTCAGCACAAAACAAGGAAACTTGATATTGTTGGGATACATAAGAACACTTTTCCCTCTCTCATAGTAACTTTCAGTATCATGCATAAACTTAAGAATATAACTATCACAAGGACCATCGTAATAATGATCACTTATTCTAACAGAAAACATAGGAATACTAGCTCTCATAACACTACTTTGTGAAATAATATTAGAGGTATCCTTATAAAGGATAGTGTGTCCCTCTTCTACATATTTGGTGACAAAATCTTTCACATTTGCTATTATAGGTTCATCAACCATTTGTTTATCAGGCTCAACAGCTTTATTTGTACTTTCATTAACCATACTAGCTATCATAGAATGTTCCTTTATCTTAACTGGGAAAGGCATTTTCTCAATATAAGGTTCAGGTAAAACATGATTAGTAGTATAAACTTCAGTATTTCTTGCAGGAACACTCTTAGGAACATCTTTATAAGGTTCTTGATACTTATTCCTTCTTTTTAGGCACTTCAATGTAGGAAGCAAAAGCCTTAAAATAAGAAGCAATAGCTTGAGAGTCTAGACCATAAGCATTTTTTATATTTTGAAAGTCATCATTTCCCATAAAAGATTCAATGCATTCATAATCATAATTTATACCTGACTTTCTTCCTTTGTCATTCTCCCATGCTTCAGCATTATCTTGAATACGGTCCAGAAGATCCCATTTAGCTTCTTTTTCCATGCGAGTGAATGATCCAGCACAAGAAGCATCCAATAAATCTTTATCATGTAGAGGGAGCCTTGCATAAAAGTTATTGATAATAATATTGTTTGCGAGCTCATGAATGGGACATTTGAGCATTAGTAACTTCAATCTCCCCCAAGCTTGAGTTGTACTCTCTCCATCAAGAGGCCAAAAGTTGTATATTTGATTCCGATCTTTATAAATCTCACTAGGAGGATAAAACTTTGAATAAAAGAGAGGTACTATTTCCTCCCATTCAAGAGCTTGACCATTCTTCAGCAGCTTATACCATTCCTCAGCTCTTCCTTTTAGTGATAATGAGAATAACTTCTTCTTAACTTGATCTGTAGTAATACCTACACACTTGAACAACCCGCATAATTCGTGTATAAAGAGCAAATGATCACTGTGATGGGAAGTTCCATGCCCAACATTGTAGTTATCCATAACACGATCAATAATTCTTGTAGGTATTTTAAAAGCATCATTCTCAGCAGATGGTGGTTCATCCACTACCTTAGCAGTGGTAGTAGCATTACCAAATAAGAAACTCAGCGAATTATCCATAACGAAAATAAAGCAACTAATAGAAGTAAACAATACTCACAGTAGAAGTTTCCTTTACCAGTTCCACTCTCCAATAGCGCTTCACTCCCCGACAACGGCGCTAGAAAATAGTCTTGATGACCCACAAGTATAGGGGGTGTATCGCAGTATTTTCGATAAGTAAGAGTGTCAAACCCAACGAGGAGCAGAAGGTGCTGGCTAGTGGTATGGATCATGAATTCTCTGCAAATACTTAGCAAACGGATTTTTAGGGGTTTTTGATAATGCAAGTAAATAAAGTACGAGTAAATAAAAGACAATAAGAATAAATGTAGCAAGTGGCCCAATCCTTTATGCAGCAAAGGACAAGCCGGTTATATTACTTAAGATAACCAAACGTTCTCGAGGACACATGGGAAGACTGTCAAGTGATTTCGCTTCATATAGTTGATTAATCTTCTTTAGCTTGCTAAGTGTTGTATGGGTGAACCTATGCTAATGTACCGACCTTCCTAGGACTAATACATACTTGTGATTATACCCCTTACAAACATCCGTAAGTACAAGAAAGTAATTAAGGTAGAAACCTAACCACAGGTTAAACTCTAAGACCTCGACGTCCCTTGTGCAATGGTTTCCTAACGGGGGTTCAGGTTTCTGTCACTCCGGCAACCCCTACGATTAGTAGCCAAATACACAATGCATTCCCCTTGGCCCATATAGGTGAAGTGTCATGTACTCGACGTTCACATGACACCACTAGAAGAAGTACACCACAACTTAATTAACAAACCGCTGAATCTTTCTCAACACAATTCCACTACTAACAACATGACTTCTCCCATGTCCTCAAGTACAAAACGACCTACTCACAAGACATCATATGTATCATGATCAGAGATAGAATAATGATGTATAACAATCTGAACATAAACAATAATTAAATGGTTCACTCAATAGCATCAACTATGAAGAGTAATCAACACCGAGAAATTTTCCCCTAAGAACTATGCAAGATTCAACCCAATTGTTATAGCGAGATGATGGTGGTGATGATGGCGATGATGGTGCTGATGGTGATGATCGTGATGATGATGATCCCAATGAAGTCCAGCTTGATGGTGGTGTTGATGGCGATAATCTCCCCTCTCCGGGAAGGAATTCCTCCGGCAGAAATCTGTCTGCCGGAGAGATCTTTCTCTCTCGGTGCTTTCCGCCCCGCAGAGGCGGCGGAATCTTTCTGTGGTCGCTCCCCGAGTCTTAGGGTTTCGGGAGGATAATATATGCCAAAGGGGAGAGCCAGAGGTGGGCCAGGGCGGCCACACCACCTGGTGGCGCGGCCTAGGCTTGCCCGCACCAGGGCGGTGGTGTGGGCCCCCTGTGGCCCATCTCCACTCCTCCTTCTGGATTCCTTCGTCTTCTGGAAAAATAGGATTTTTCATATATTTTCCTGAATTTTCTGATCTTCGCGAATTTCGCCTCCAAACTGCAGTGGTCCTTGCTCCAAAAGTCATCAACCATGCAAAAACAGATGAAATTACATAAGTATCATCTCTTAATATGAAATATATCAATGAATAACAGTGAATTATGATATAGAATAGTGATGCAAAATGGACGTATCAGGGGAGTTTGTCAAGTGTTGTCGCTAGTCGCTGGCCATTGTATATAATGTCATGTTTCCTTAGGATCCTTATTCTTAGAGTCTTGACGATTAGATGGTGGAGTTTTGGCAAGGCGAGAGGATTTATCGATTCGTGAAGTTGCAACTTGCACCGGGCGCGAAGCTTGCACTTTCTTGGGTGCACGTTACCATCCTATGCTGGACTTGGATGCTATATCGCGGGGATTGGCTCCTCCCCCTAGAGGTGGGATGATCAATATGGAGCCCCATTATGCGGTTGCTCGTAGGCCTGCCATCAGAATCGTATGAAGGTGCTTGGAAGAAGACGAATAATTTTTCCTTAATTTTGAAGTGTGACTGACTTTATTGCCCTACAAAACAAACATGTAGATTATGTAAATTTTCATTCCATAATTGGTAAATATAAGTTGTTCCTATGTTTTTGTATTCTGAGGATGGCTTGGAGCGAAACTATTTTTATGTGAGGCCCTTTCGTTTGTCTCCCTGGGGCCGGTCAGCTATTCGGGTCAAAGCGTGTTGTGTTTTTGGTCGACGAAGATGAAAATCTTAGCATGCTTTATTTGGAAAGGCCCCCGAGTATCAGGTGAATGCTTTTATTTGAATGATCAGTGGTGTAGCCCCAAAATATCAGATTTGAAGAATAAAATAGATTGAAAAGATCGAGACTTAGTTTCAGGAACTTATCTCTTTATTTATTGTCGAACACGGGAGGTACATATTTTGGCGTACTCGCTTGGCCGTTGGCCTTATTGAATGTAAAGTGCAGAAAAGTAAAATCCTAAGTGCAGAAAACGCCGCAGCTACACAATGTTTCCCGGGTTGGTGTGCTTGTCGTCGTCTTCGAGTGCTTCTGAGGAGTTATACTTGTTGATCTGAGGGGGCTCATGAATTGCTTCGACTAGAGGACGGCTTCAGCACCGTGGACCAGAGGGAAGGGATGCTTCTTGTGTGGGGTTACATGTGGTTGAGAAGTTGATGCATACACGTAGTTTTGTGTTGCTTGTGTGATCTCTTTGACAGACCACGAGTTTGCGAGGCGATGGAGCTTCTGTCAAATGGCCCTGCGTTTAGGTTCCTCAAGATGTCGGAGCAGTCGTATGTTCAACTTGGCATCCGAATACAATTTAAGTGCATGCCCGTCGTGTTCCTGGGGTATTCCTGGCATGTCGGCTGGTACCCACGCAGAAATTTCCCACTTCATGCTCATGGGGGAACCCGACGAGCGCGCCTTCCTATGCCGGACCAATATTGGTGGCCAAATAGGTTATCTTCTTAGAGTGTGTAGGGTAGACCTAATTTTCTCTTACAGTGTCTAAAGTTTGGTCGATCGTAACCTGACCTTCTGGTAGAGGCTTCATGTCTACTATTTTCAGCTGGGCGAACTTTGTTTCCATCCCGAAAGATTCAGAGATTTTGTTGAATTCTTGGTCGCAGTTATCGGAGCGGGTGAAACTGCCTTTCACGGTTATGAGTCCATTGGGTGCTGACATCTTTAGTACCAAATATGCATAGTGAGGTACTGCCATGAATCTCGCAAAAGTTGGGTGCCCCAGGATCGCGTGGTACTGTGATGGCCAATCCATGACTTCAAACTCAAGCTTTTCACGCCTGAAATTATTCCTTGATCCAAAGACAACATCGTGATAAACTTTGCCTAAAGGAATATCGAATTTTCCTGGGACTATGTTGTGGAAAGTCGTGTCCATTGGTGCCAGGTTTTCCAAGGACCAATTCATTGCCTATAGGGTTTTAGCATAGATTAGGTTGATGCTCCTTCCTGGGTCTAAGAAAAACTTGCTCATGTCGAACCCGCCAATTTGGGCTTCTACTATTAAAGCCGAATGACCTGGTCGTGGGACTCAAAGTGGGTGATTAGCCCTATTGAATGTAATTTCTTGCTATGACTAGTGGAGATATTTGGGTGTAGGTGGTGGCGTTGTTACCGCCATGTTGACTTGTCGTGTGATCAACCTCTAGATCATGTTGGACGGATGCCCTTTTTGGATCATTGACATTGTGCCCTTGGACCTCAGATACTCGTCCTCCTGTTTTCTGTTTGTTGTGGGTTGAGGTTGCCCTGTTGGCGTCTGTACTGGTGGTGGTGGTGCGCTAAGAGCTAGGGTTCCAAGTGTGTTGGCGTACCCTCGGTTTGCTGCTTCGGTTGCCTTTGCATTACATAATTACTACATCTTTTGGAACGTGTGGAAATCCTTCATGAGATGGTTCGATCGCCTCATGCATGTTGAGTCGACGTAGAAGTGCATATTGCAGGGTCCTTTCAGCATCTGCATTGGAGACATTGGGGGCTCCCGGGCTCTTGGCTGGTACCACTTTGCTGATTGGCTTCCACTAGCATCATCTCTGTTGTTGCGGTATCCGACGTTAAGATCGTCGTTTCTTCCATTGTCCTCTCTGAAAAGCTAGCCGCAGCATAGCTTGGCCTACCGTACCATTCGTTGTTGCGCCTTCTCCTATCATTATTGCGCATGTCCTGATCTTCCTCGGGTGAGCGCCCTTGCTTGTTGTGTACTGTGTCTTCACCATTGGCCCAGTGATTTTCCATGTCGATCAGCTGTGAAATTATTTTGGGTTTCACTTGTCCCATCTCCTCAATGAATTCTCTTCGACAAAGGCCATCGTTGAAGGTGTCAATCGCCCTTTCATCAGATATAGCTACGGTTGAGTTTTTGATGATGTTCTACCACTAGATAAATGCTTATTGGTTCTCCAGATTTCTATTTGCATGCTCATATTGTTCCAAGGATGCGGGTCGCTTGAACGTGGATGTAAATTTTTGGATGAACTTGTCTTCGAGTTCGTTCCAACTACTGATGGATTCTTCAGGTAGCTTCTTGAGCCATGACCGGGTGGCGCTTCTTAGGTCTAATTGCAAACTCTGCATTCTGGTAGCCTTGGAGCCACCCTGTAGTTTGATGGTTGCTAGGTAATCTTCCAGCCAAGCTTCGGGTTCCTAGAGACTGTCGTACTTTTGGCAGTGATGAGGAAGTTTGAAATCCTTGGGTACTGGGGTCTTACGAACCCGCTAGGTAAAGCAACTTGCCCCGCATAATTCGTACTCATTCTCGCTTTCGCCATCGTAGTATCTTTGGCTATTGCGCTCTTGTCTAGATCTATCGACCATGCACTTTGTAATGTCGTTTCTTGCATCGTCTCGTGGTTCGGAGTTCGGAAAGTATACCCGATGTGGCAACCATGATCGTCGGGTCTGTCCCACATGTCAAGGGATGCTACAACGACATGGTGATTTGTCAGGTTGCCGTGTGATTCCTTGTTCTCCCTGTGTGAGGGATGCTCCCACCATACCGAGGTTTATGAGAGCGGAGCGATGGAGAACCACCCATGGTTCGTCGGGTGCAGGTTGAGTTGTGAGTAGGTTAGGCTGGGCGGTGACAATCGTGGCTTGCACTGTTTTTGCTTTGATGTGTCCTGACATGAAGGACAGGTCCAGATCTCAAGTCAGCTCATTCCTCTCGGCTTCTGAAATATTCTGTAGTCGTGAGGTTCCTCTTCTTGGTGCGCCTCCAGTTACACTACCAGATTCGTGGGTAGATATTAGTTGCGCCCTCCGCATGCTAGATTCGTTGGCTAATATTTTTATTTCATCGAGTTGCCTCTGCATCCTGAGCAAATCCCTCTTCTTGTGGTGGAGCAAGTACTGGTAAGCCATCAGATCCTCGTGAGTGGCTTCCGCTGTCATTGGGACTGCACCCAAAACTGCATCCCTTTCTCTTTTCCATGTTTCCGTTGATAGCCAAAGAGTTAGTTGTTCGCCATTGCATGTTCCTTCTCTCCCTTGTGTGACACGATTTTTGGGTATATCTCCTTCATTTCCATGGTTTCCTGCATCATCACTCGATAGAATATCATTGGGATCGAGGATCAGGTTAGTGTTGGAGTCGCGTGGTGTTGATGGTTCACCGATAATCACGCACACTTGGTGATGCATCATGTATGAGCTACCGCTGTCGTCATCGGATCCGTAGGAGACACTGTTTGAGAAACTAGTGAAATCCCAAGGGTTCTATTCTGGGTAAGCTTCGGCCATCTTGATTCCAAATTTGATGCTTTCGTTGCTTTCATCGGATTTGATGTTTTCCAGACTAGAGACATGTGGTAGCGTTAGCTGGGAGTCTGACCCAAAGGAGAGACTGTCGTATAGATTGGCCAGATCCCCCAGATCTGCATAGTTTTCAGAATTCTCTTCGTTGTTTACCGGTTGGGGTGCAGCTTCTTCAGATGAGCTGAAAAAAGATGCAGGTATCGTTGTAGGTGCTGATGTGACAACCGATGGACCCGAATAGATCGGGGACGATAGGCAAAGATTCTCGGGTTCCTCTATGCAAAAGTGGAAGCTCCCGATGATGAGACCAGATCCACTGTTGAAGTTGGCGGGAACCAAAATAGGAGTGGGCGGGCGTAGTTCTGTTGTTTTCGGATTGCTACTTGGTGAAAGGGGGGCCCGAATCCATGACTCCAACGTTCAGATTTCCACAAACGGCGCCAATTGATGAGGTGTAACCTTGGCAATGCCCATGGTTACGGACTTATGGTTTCATGGAAAAGAGAACGATGGGGATTTTACCGGCTGATTAGACAAAGAAGGGAGTCGAAGTCATCTGATTGTTTATTGACAATATGGTTACAGATTGCTCAAGGCTTTCGATGCCTCTCCGTTGGCTCCTCCCAGCCTTTATATAATATTCTAGGTCCCGAAGCCATATACGGATAGGTTATAAGTTACAACTACAATACTAATACAATGTCAGTTTCTACTTCTTCCTTATTTACCAAGGCATGTTTTAAATCCGTCGGATGCTTTTTGGACCTTCCTTTATTATTTATGGGCTTCACATGCCATGGGCCTTTATGCAACCAGGGTAACTAATCGTAGGAACTCAATTAGTCATACCCATGTTAGGGGATGATCAACATGGAACCCTATTATGTGGTTGCTTGTAAGCCTACAATTAGGATAATTCGTAGATATCTTGATGAAGACAAATATTTTTTTCCTTAATTTCTCAGTGTAGGGTGCTCCTGAAAAAGAAACATGTAACTATGTAAAACTTTGTTTTACTCTTGATATAGTATATTTTGTTTCAATGTGTTTGTTTGATGTGTAGTTTCCTTATGTGAGACCCTTTCGTTTGCCTGACACCCTAGGGCCGAGTCAGCTACTTAGGTCAAAGCATTGTGTTTGATGGCGAAGCCGAAGATTTTGTGGCGCTCTATTGACGAAGCCCTCGAGTATCAGGTGTATACTTTTATTCGGATGAGTGTTGATTGATCCCCGAGTATCGGGTAAAAATTTAAAATAACAGGAAAGAGACTGAGGTTGAGTTTCGGGAACTTAGCTTTATTTATCGTCGAATATGGAGGTACATGTTTTGGCATAATCGCTTGGCCGTTGGTCTTATTGGAAGTAAAGTACGAAGTCTTTGGCTAAAAAGCCTGGTCGTAGGCCTTATTGAATGTAAATTGTAGAAAGTAAAGTCCTATGCGTAGAAATGTCATAGCTGCACAACGTCCCATGGGTTGGAGTACTTGACTCCAGTCTTCTTGTCTTGGAGCCCATATGCTCCACCAGGGATTACTTATGTGACAATGTAGGGTCCTTCCCATGGCGACTCTAGCTTGCGATGGCCATCTTGTTTGAGGCAAAGAACTAGGTCCCCTACGACGAAGGACCTAGGACGCAGTCAACGGTTGTGGTAGTTGCACAGGTTCTGCTAGTATACGGTTGCTCTTTGTAGAGCAATGTCTCAAGCTTTGTCGAGTGCGTCAACGTCATCTTCGAGTGCTTCCCTGGAGGCCGTCGTACTTGACGACGCTAGGGGAATCATGAGTTACTTCTACTAGAAGGACAACTTTAGTGTCGTGGACCAGAAAGAAGGGTGTTTCTTGCGTGGCATTGTTAGGGGTGGTGTGTAGGCTCCATAGGAAGGAGGGTAACTCGTCTACCCAAGCGCCTTTTGCTCTGTCGAGTGGTACTAGAAAATTTTTCTTGATTCCATTGGTTACGATACCATTGGCCTTTTCCACCTACCCATTGGTTTGCGGGTGGGCGACCAAAGCATAGCTCACTTTGATGCCCATCTCCGAGTAGTAGTCCTTGAACTCATTAGAAGTGAAATTAGTTCCATTGTCGGTGATGATGCTATGTGGCACCCCGAAGCGGAACACTATCAATTTGATGAAGTTCACAACCGAAGTTTCATCTTGGATGGTGACAGGTGCTGCTTCAATCCACTTTGTAAATTTGTCGACTGCAACTAGCAGAAAGACGTGTCCTCCATGCAAAGTTTTGTGGAGTTTGCCCACCATGTTGACTCTCCACTGGGCGAACGGTCAAGCCAAAGGTATGGGGGCTAGTTCTGCCGCAGGTGCATTGGGTTTTATTGCAAAACACTGGCACACACATTTGTACGATATCCTTTGCATCTTGAACTGCCGTGAGCCAGTAAAATCCTGCCCGCATGGCTTTGGCCGCAATGACTCGGTTGTTGGCGTGATGGCCGCATATTCTTTTATGTATGTCCTTGAGGATGCGCTTCCCTTCTTCGGGTGTGACGCATCACTGCAGTACGCATGAAATGCTTCTCTTGGAGAGTTCTTCGACGATTCTGAAGGCTTTGAACCGGCGGGTGATCTGTCGTGCTCGACTGTGTCCTTGGGGAGTTATTCTCTCATCATGTATGCTACATACGGATGCATCCATGTGGGCTCTATCATCATGATTTCTTCGGGTTCTACTTCATCGTCGGGGGCATCTGCTTCGCTCCCCGATGCCGATGCAGCCCTCAAGTCACCTTTCGGCTTGACCTTCTTGTACTTCTTGGCTGCTACATCTTCAGGGGCATTTTTAGCTTTGATGGAGTGATTAGTTATTTCCTTCTAGAAAACTCTGGGTGGCATGGGCAGGCAAAGGGACCTGAAGTTCACTAGATTGTCGGCTTCTTCATTGCTTTCTCTGCCTATGTGGGATACTTTGCACCCGTAAAACTAGGCCTCCATGATATTGTACATGTCACGTTATGCGATCATGTTATCGCTGATGGCGTCGCACTTGTTCATTGCTTATTGTGCAACAAGGTTCGAATCACCAGATATCTTGAGGCGAGTTGCGCTACAGGCTTTATCCATACGCATACCATGCAACAGAGCCTCATATTCAGATTCATTATTTTATGCGTTCGGGAAGCTCATCCGAAGTATGTAGTGTATTTTATCGCCTTGTGGTGACACCAGTATTACGCCGTCTCCTGCTCCTTCTATTCTCTTGGAACCATCGAAGTACATTGTTCACGCGCTGGAGAGGTTTGGGGGACCCGCACATTGGAGTTCTGTCCACTCGGTAATGAAGTCATGAAAAACATGAGACTTGATTGTTTTTCGCTTCTCATACATGATGTATCGAGGGGATTGATACATTGCAAATGTATCTATAATTTTTGATGCTCCATGCTTAGTTTTATCCACTTTCTTGTGTTTTGTCCACACTTTGGAGTACTTTTCATATGATTTCTTGGACTAACCTATTAACAAGAGCCACAATGCCAGCTGCTTGTTTTCTGCTGTTTTTGGTTCTAGGAAAGTCAGAAAATGAATATTTTCGGAATTGGTCGGGACAAAAGCCAAAGTGCCTATTTTTCCAGAAGACTCCAGGAGCCAGAATACGAGACGGAGAAGAGCCAAGGGGTGGCCACACCACCTGGTGGCGCGGGCCAGGCCAGGCCGCGCCAGGGGGTGGTGTGGGCCCCCTAGGAACCCCCTCGGTCTCGCTCTTCGCCTATAAGAAGCCTTCTGACCTAAAAACTTCGGGGGGTTCGACGTTTTTCCACGAAAAGTTCCGCTGCGCCACCGCCACCGAAGGGGAGATTTGGGGGACAAAAAGTCTCTGTTCCGGCACCCTGCTGGGACGGGGAAGGTCCCCCGGAGCCATCTCCATCGATCCCCACCATCATCTTCATCGACCATCCATGTTTTCCCCATCTATGAGTGAGTAATCCTCCGCTATAGGCTATGGGGATGGTAGGGATTGGATGAGATCGTTCATGTAATGGCATCAGATTGTTAGGGCATAGTGCCTAGTATCTCTTATTAGTGCTTTATGACTTTGTTGCAACTTTGTTGTGCTTAATGCTTGTCACTAGGGCCCGAGTGCCATGATTTCAGATCTGAACATGTTATTGATTCATTATGATAGTATTGTTTCTGGTCTTATCTACAAGTTGTGTACACACGTCGTTGTCCGGAACCTATGACCCCGAAGTGACAGAAATCGGGATAACCGGAAGGGAAAGGCTTTGATGTGAGGATCACATGTGTTCACGGAGTGTTAATGCTTTGCTCCGGTGCTCTATTAAAAGGAGCACCTTAATTGCCAGTAGTTCCCTAGAGGCCCCGCTGCAAACGGGCTGGCAGGACAAAAGATGTTGTGCAAGTTCTCATTGCAAGCACATATGACTATATATGGAACACATGCCTAGGATTGTCTAGTACTTAGGTGCTTTATCTTATTTATCTGCAATTGCCCTATGTTCTGATTGCTATGTGAATTGTCTTGTCCATGCAACGCCCGTCCATCCATCCCTATGCCTACCGCACTCGAATCCCACTGTTTACTGCTTTTGTTACTACTGTCTTTGCTTTGCTACTGATGTTACTTTACTATTCCTACTACAAAACTATTTCTACTGATAAACTGCTGTGAGCAAGATTGTTTACAGGTGCAGCTGAATTGACAACTCAGTTGTTAAGGCTTATAAATATTCTTTGGCTCCCCTTGTGTCGAATCAACAAATTGGGTTTCACTTCCCTCAAAAATACTACGATACACCCCCTATACTTGTGGGTCATCAGGGATAGCCCAATGCCACAAAGAGAGACACGCCTTGTGGCTTATGGATTGTTGATTATGCTGGAGAGGGGGCCCTCGTTGACCACCACTATCGGGTGATCTGAGAAGTAGTGACGTAGCTTGCGCGTTGTCATGAAGACTCTATACGCGAGTTTTTGGTAGTGCGGGTTCCTTTGTTTTGATGGAGAGAGGACCTCGCCGAGGTTGTAGTCTATCCTTTGGACGCCATGGGTTTTCCTTGTTCTGGTCGCTCGACGACCAAACTGTGTTGACCATCTGATTGGTGGCGGCGGTGTAGAGCAGCAGAGGATCTTTCTCTTTTGGCGATATGACGATAGGGGATGTTGAAAGTTTTTTATTGAGGGCTTCAAAGGCTCGCTGGGCTTCATCGATCCACTCAATTTTTTCCGATTTCTTCTTGAGAGCGTAAAACGGAAGTGCTTTTTCACCCAATCGAGCGATGAATTGACTCAGTGCCGTGACGTATCTAGGTAGCTGATGTATGCCATGAAGATTCATCGATTTCTTCCTTGTGAGGATCACCTGTATTTTCTCAGGGTTTGCCTCTATTCCTCTTGCAGATACGAGGTACCCGAGGAGTTGCCCTGCGAAGACTCCAAATGAGCACTTTGTCGGGCTGAGATTCATGCGGTATCTATCGACATTATCAAATGTTTCGCGGAGATCATCGACAAAGGTTGACTCCTGCCTTGTCATAACTATGACGTTGTCAATGTAGACTTTAACGTTTGTTCCGATTTGGCTTCCAAGGCAGTTTTGCATCATCTGCTGGTACGTAGCATCCATGTTTTTTTAGCCCAAAGGGCATTGTAGTGTAGCAGAATACACCATAAGGCGTGATAAATGATGTTTTATCTTGATCCTCCTTCATCCGAATCTGGTGGTATCTGGAATATGCATCCATAAAGGAAAGATGCTCACATCCGGCGGTTGCATCAATAATTTCATTGATTCGCGGGAGCGGTAAGTGATTCTTTGGGAAGTGTTTGTTCAGCGCGGTGAAGTCGATGCACATGCGTAGTTCTTTCATGTTGTTCTTTTGGACGCACACTGGGCTGGCGAGCCATTTTGCTTTCTTGATCTCCTTGATAAACTTGGCATCTGTGAGGCGATGGAGCTCTCATTCAATGGCCTTGTGCTTAGGTTCCGGCAAAATAGCGAAGTGATTGCTTCATAGGTTTGGCGTCAAGATATAATTTGAGTACGTGCTCAGCGAGTTCCCTGAGAATTCCTGGCATATCAGCTGGTACCCATGCAAAAATCTCCCAACGCTCATGGAGAAACTCGATGAGCACGCTTTCCTATGCAGGACCAAGCTTGGAAGCCACAAATGTTGTCTTCTTCGGGTCTGTAGGGTGAACCTGGATTTCTCTAGTGTCCTTTGTAGTATCAGAAGCTTGGTCAGGTGTGACACGTGCCTTCAGCAGGGGCTCTGTGTCCGTTGAGATCTTTAGCTGCGCAAACTCCGTTTTCCTCCCGAAAGATTCAGAGATTTTGTTCAACTCTCGGTCGTAGTTGTCGCAGCGGGTGAAGCTTCCTCTCACGGTTATAATTCCGTTGGGTGCTGGCATCTTCATTACTAAGTATGAGTAATGTGGTACTGCCATGAATCGTGTGAAAGCTGTGAGTCTCAGGATCACGTGGTACTGTGATGGCCAATCCATGACTTCAAACTCGAGCTTCTCGTGCCTGAAATTGTCCCACCATCCGAAGACAACATCAAGATATATTTTACCTAAAGGAATTTCGTCTTTACCTAGGACTATGCCATGGAAGGATGTTTTTTTTGTGCTAGGTTTGTCAAGGAATGGTTCATTGCCCGCAAAGTTTTGGCGTAGATGAGGTTGATGTTGCTTCCTGTGTCCATGAAAACCTTGCTCATGTAGAATCCACCGATTTGGGCCTCAACTATCAAAGTCGAATGACCTGGTTGCGGGACTCGAAGCGGGTGATCGGCCCTGCTGAATATTATTTCTTTCTCTGACCAGTGGAGATATTTGGGTGTAGGTGGTGGTGCCATTACTGCCATATTAACTTGTCGTGTGATCAACTTCTGGATTATATTGGCGGAATACCCCTTTTGGATCATTGACATTGCTTCCCTAGACCTCAAGTACTCATCCTCCCGGTTTCTGTTTGGCGTAGGTTGCGGCTGACCTATTGGCGGTGGCCCAGGTGGTGGTGATGGTGCAGCGAGAGCTAGATTTCCTAGTGTCGTGGAATATCCTTGGTTTGCTGCGTCGGTTACCTTGGTGTTACAGACTGCCTACATCCCCAGGAACGTGTGGCAATCTTTCATGAGGTGAGTCGAGTGCCCCTTCCCTCGGAGTTGACATAAAAGTGCATATTGCACGGTCCCTCAAGCATTTGCATTAGAGACATTGGGGGATCCCGAGCCATTGGCCAGTATTGCTGGGTTATCCTGGTCCCTCCGGCATCATCTCTATTACTACGGTACCGGCCACTGCAATTTTTGTTTCTTTGGTTGTCCTCTCTGGTGAAGCCAGCTGCGACATAACTTGGCCCACTGTACCCATCGTTGCTTCACCTTCTCCTGTTATCATTATTGTGCCCCTCTCTCTCTCTTCCTTGGGTGAGCGTCCCTGCTTGTTGTTCACTGCATCTTCGCCGTCTGCCCAACGGTTGGACATGTTCATCAGCTGAGAAATTGTCTTGGGTTTGACTTGTCCCAACTCCTCAATAAATCTTTTTCAGCGAAGGCCATCATTGAAAGCATCAATCACCCTCTCATCCGACATAGTTTCGGCTGAGTTCTTGATGATACTCCATCTCTGGAGGAATACTCGTATTGACTCCCCTGGCTTCTTCTTGCATGCTCGCAGCCGCTCGATGGACGCAGGACGCTTAAATGTAGATGTGAAATTTCGGACAAACTTTTCCTCGAGGTCGCTCCAGCTGCTGATGGATTCTTCGGATAACTGTCTAAGCCATGATCGAGCGCCTCCGCTCAGGTGCAGCTGCAGGCTTTGCATGGGTTTATGGGTCATCTGTGTTCGTGGTTGAGAGAATCAAACTAAAGAAGATGACAATGCAAACATGGGTAGTACCGAGATACAACTTTCAAGTAACCAACTCCCCTTGCATATATGCGTTTATCTAATTGTTGGCAAGTTGCTTAACTCTATTTTTCCTTTCTGCAGTATGGTCTGACATGGGATAGAGAATCGATCAACGACTTAATCGAAAAGGAAATATTAGATGCTGATGTAAGAGGGGTTAAAGTGCTCCGTCTAGGACTACTGAATCAGGTAACTAATCCTTAGTTCTAATACTCATATTGCAGATTCTAATACTCATGTTGCAGACATGAGCAGTGATATGTCAGCATGGTGAAGATGGGAGAAGCCTAACAGAACCTAGAACAAAACCAAATAGTACAAAGAACTGCAGAGCGATATATACTCTCATTGCTTGATAGTTTCTCTCCATTCATATAAATGGAGATTAGTACTTTGTATCTTAACCAATTGATGATGAGTGATTCTTTTTTTCTTCCTTCAGGCAAAACAGCTGAATGGAAATGGTGAACTGTTTAGACAAAAGTATCCAAAATTGGGAGTCCGAATTATTGATGGAAGTGGATTAACAACTGGACTAAAAAGCATCCCTTCCGATGCAAAGCAAGTTTTTCTTCATACAGGGGCTTCCAAGATAGGCTGTGCCGTTGCTATGACATTATGTGGCAGGGGCATCCAGGTTATTTTTTTAGATAATAGGCCTACGGCCCGACGTTAAATTAATAACGCCAGCAATAGGGAAAGGATGCAAGATGCTGCACACAGTTTACACACAACATTACACACACTCACACAAGATCGGCCTACCAAAGAGGCTGCCACCGGAAGCGGGGAACCAAGGACACAGAACCTACGGAGACTAAGCCGGGAGGGTGAGCATTTGCCGGATGGGCAAAGATGTTGGGCCAAAGCTCACCCTAGAGCTTGGGCACGCCAGCCAACTCTGCACACCGTCGAGACTACTACACCGACGCGGGCATCGCCACCCGGAGCCGAGCACCATCGGCCACGCACTGCCGCCGACAAGAACTGAGGAGAGAGCCCTGCAGAGACAACGCCGAGGGTGTGGAACAATGAGCAAGCCGGTCTGAAGCACGCAGAGCGAAGATCCACCGCCGAAGCGCCGCAACTCCGACACACCACCTCTAGGGAGCCGCGCGCCGTGAGCTCCAAGATGGTGTCTTCAAGAAGAGTACGACGCTAGAACACCGCCACCGCCCGATCCTAGAACCTGAGGTTTTCACCTGGAGCACAGAGACTGACAGGATAAAGCCACCACGACGCCTTTAGAAAGGTGACGACGTCCGTGGACGTCGCCGCCGCGGCCCCGTGGGGAAAGGTTTCCCCTTGGCATGATCTCGCTACCAGCACAACCACCGCACGCAACTCGCCGGCCACCACCCGTCCTCACGGCCGTGGTCACCAGCCAGCATCCGAGTCTTTGGCTAGCCCGCCAACCAACAAGACTCCCGCCTTCCAGGGCGCCTCCCCGGCGTCCCAACGATGAAAAACGGAGAACAAGCGGAATCGAGGGCCTAAGAAACTTCGTATGATACGAGTCTAGGGCCTAAGAAACTTCGTATGAAAGACACATTAGGAGGGTCAGATCCCAATACTATCGAGAGGGTATCTCCTTTGTGCCTAACAATCGAGTATAGAGCTGGGTATTGTTCACGAAGAGAAGTTTGGCCAGGCCATTTATCTTCCCAGAACCTAACCTGTGATCCATCCTTAATATTGAAGACACCAAAGCGGAAGAAATGTTTTTTGGACGCCATTAGTCCAGCCCAAAAATGAATCACCGGGTTTCCAAACCACTTGAGACACAGCTTTGGAGCCAACATATTTCCTCCAAAGAATGGTTTGTCAAACACCATCTTCTGATAGAAGTTTGAAAAGCCATTTACCAAGAAGCGCGGTGTTTTTGACTTGCAAATCATGTATGTCCAGTCCACCATATTCTTTTGGTCGGTAAAGCGCATTCCATCTAGTCAGTCGATATTTCTTTTTTTCACTATCCCCTTGCCAAAAGAATCTTGATCGGAAATAATCCACTTTCTTCAAGACACATTTCGGCAATTGGAAAAACGAGATCATATACAATACCATGTTGGTGAGTACTGAGTTTATGAGGACCAGTCTTCCACCAAGGGATAGCAATTTACCTTTCCAACTATTAAGGCGATTTTGGAGTCTTTCCTCAACGATTTTCCATTCAGCAATCGTGAGACGCTGATAGTGGATCGGTATTCCCAGATAATTGATTGGAAATTGCCCCTGACTACAGCCGAAAAGTTCAGCATATAGGTGGGACTCGTTACGAGCCTCGCCAAAACAATACAAATCACTTTTATGGAAGTTAATTTTCAATCCAGAGAGTTGCTCAAACACTGATAGTATTAACTTCAGATTCTTCGCATTCTCCAAGTCGTGTTCTATAAATAAGATTGTATCGTCTGCGTATTGAAGAATGGATAGACCACCATCAACCAGATGAGGAACCAATCCTTCAATTTGGCCATCGGCCTTAGCTCTCTCGATGAGGATAGCCAACATATCAGCCACTATGTTAAATAGTATAGGCGATAGTGGATCTCCTTGTCTTAGACATTTTTTCGTCTGGAAGTATTTGCCAGTGTCATCATTAACATTGATGGCCACGCTACCACCAGCCACAAAAGACCGTACGAGAGCACACCACTCCTCAGAAAAACCTTTCATGCGGAGTGTTTGCTGAAGGAAAGACCAATTAACTTTATCAGCCTTCTCAAAGTCAATTTTGAACAATACACCATTCAACTTCTTTGAGTGTAGTTCATGAATTGTTTCATGCAAGATTACTACCCCATCTAGGATATTCCTTCCTTGCATGAAAGCAGTTTGAGATGGGCTTACAACATGGTCAGCGACCGAATTTAGTCTAATCGTAGCAACTTTGGTGAAAATTTTAAAACTAACGTTAAGAAGGCAGATTGGACGATATTGTTGTATCCGTTCTGCGTTGTTAACCTTAGGAAGTAAAATTATGTTGCCAAAATTGAGTCTAAAAAGGTCAAGCTGCCCGGCATGTAGGAACACAAACAAGTGCATGAGGTCCTCTTTGATAACTTTCCAGAATTTTTGGTAGAATTCCGCCGGAAAGCCATCCGGTCCTGGTGCCCTGTTATGTTCCATCTGAAAAACTGCTTTCTTAACCTCATCCTCCGTATACGGAGCAGTTAGAAAGTTGTTTTCCAGAACAAAAACCTGAGGAATATCCGCCGTTTGGGACTCATCCAGCGAGAAAGAGTTCTCTGGTGGTGTCCCAAACAAAGATTTATAATAACTAGTAATATACGATTTAAGTTGCTCCTGCCCCTCAATCATACCTTCATCCTGGATAAGAGAGTGAATAAGTTTATTCTTATGCTTGTCATTAGCCACAACATGGAAGTATCTTGTGTTCGCATCTCCTTCCAGAATAAATTTTGCTTTAGAGCATTGATACCATTTGAGTTCCTCCTCACGGAGCAGTCTGGCAATTTCTGCATTTGATTGGTTTTTAAGCTCAATCTCTTGTGCAGTTAAGAGCCTGGCTTCCGCAGAAGCCTCTAAATCATTAATAATAGATGAAAGGCGTATTTTCTCTTTTTTAAGGATACCAGCAGTATGTCTGGCCCAACCACGAAGGAATTTGCGTAACGCACGAATTTGTTATTCCATCGTTGTAAAGGTGTATGACCACTAACAGGTTTCCCCTAAATAGCCTTCACCAGATCAGGAAAACCCTCACGTTCCATCCATCCAAGTTCAAATTTGAAGCTATGTTTGGATTTCCGTGGTGGTGTTCCAACAGACAATAAAATAGGAGCATGATCCGATAAAGCCGCAATACGTTCTAGGGCCCGAACAGTTACCGTAGGGAATTTATCTTCCCATTCGGTATCCATAAGCACCCTATCCAATTTTTCATATGCAGGCTCAGGAAGACTATTGGCCCAAGTGAACTGTCTTCCAATCATTGTAGCCTCTCGTAAATCCAAGCTTTCTATGACAGCATTGAACATGAAAGACCAATGATCATCGAAACGACCCTGGCTTTTTTCGTGAGGGAATCTGAGCAAGTTGAAATCTCCACCTATGAGAATAGGATACGGATTGTCCTTAGTCAGATTGACCAACTCTCGTAAAAAGTCCGCTTTAAAAACCTCCTGGGCAGCCCCGTATACAGCGACTAGAGACCATAAAAAATCATCAACCTTGTTACGGATATGGAGTTTAATAAAAAAATATCCAACCGAACTGGCCAAGACTTCCATAGTCTCATTTCAGACGCCTAATAGGATTCCCCCGGATCGACCCCGCGGCGGACGTGATACCCACGTGAACTCCACTCCACCAGAAAGGCGATTGAGTTGAGTTTGTGAGAAATCACGTCTACCAGTCTCAGAAATACCCAAGAAATCCAAATTGTGATCTCTCACGCAATCGGCAAAGAACAAATACTTAGCCAAGTCACGAAGACCGCTGCTATTTGAGAACATGCCATTCATTGAGAAACAATGGGAGATTTGGATACCTGAGACCTTTTACGAGATTTATGGCCCTTCGATTTTTGACCAGAAGCTGTAAGCTCAAATAATGAACCCAACTCTGTCTCATCAAAGCCCACCTATGATACTTCACCAACTAAGTGAGAGAGGAGTTGACCATCTACTGTGGCATGCAACTCCTCCTCCTCAATCGGTGAAGGATCAGGAACAAAATGAGTCTTAGGAGTAACCGTTAAACGGTCAACCTCCATTTGTCTCAACACAGAAGTAGAAAAAGAAACATCCTTAACAGATCTACCCATACTAACTCCAACACTAGCCATTTTTTCAGCGATAGACGAATTGGAGAAAGATAGGAAGGACTTTGACGAATTCATTATACCTTGCGTGTCGAGGTTCTTCTCAGCCTTCCTTTGCATGGCCTTGACCATCGAGTCCTCATCCATAGCCGAAGCCCCAGAAGCATCAATACCATGCCTAGCACTCCTCCTCGCGGCATGTCCCGGCTGCCCCTCTTGGGCTGCCAGACCACGCCCAACGTCCGCCAGCCCTCTAGAAGCATCGCCATGCATCAGCACGGCATGGGTCGTCGAAGACCCAGGCTCCCTGCTTAGCCCAAGGCCGCCTGCTTGGATCGATGGGGGGCCACCAGGCACGTCCAGGACAACAGACGGCAAAAACGAAGAAACATCGTGATCGACTAGCCCCTCCTGGGCCAGTCTCCACGACGGAGAACCCGGCTCCCCGCTCAACCCAAGGCCACATGCCTAGATCAACGAGGAACCAGTCTGCGTGACCCGTGGTAAAGTCGGCGAGAGCGGAGTAGCACCGCGGTCGACCGGCCCCACCTGGGCCAGTCTCCACGCCGCGGACTCGTGGTCCAGCACCTGAAGCACCGGCTCCAGCACAGGTCCCTCCCGACAAGGAACAGATCGACCCAACACATTGGGCCTACAACGAGCAGGGGACATCGACCGCTGAGAATTCCGAGCCCCAGCAGCAGCTGCCCGCAAAGCAGCATGCAGTTGAGAAGGAGAGACCCGAGGAGAAGTCACTGGAGAAGCAACACCACGAAGAGGAGAGCCTATCGAAAGCGACTCAAGAATTTCCTTTCCACGCGGCGTAGAAGGATTGGGGTTAAAAGGAGTGACCGCGATCAAAGGTGCAGAACCCTGTGAAAGCTGAGCCCGCCGGATTGAAAACGATGGTACCGAGTCCCCCTGACCAGGCTGGGCCGAAGAAGAGCCATCCCCAGTATCATGTAAACCACCGGTCGAATCAGACATATCCATAGCATCGTCGGGGCCCTTCCCATTTGTATCATCATCATGGTCCTCATCCCTCTTCCGCCATAGGAAAGGAACAAACTCTGGCTCTAGAGCATAACCTGCAGGCTCCAAACGGAAACGAAGCTCATAGGCCTTGAGTTGGACCACAACATCCGTCTTAAGATAATGACCCAAGGCGTCACTCAGCTGCGAGAAAACCGAGGTGTCAGTCATTGCAACCAGGATCCAAACAACTCCACGTCATCTCAAACTGAACAAGTCAACATCCTAAGTGAGCCCCATGAGCCCATCGACAGCCCACAGACCCCAGAAGGACCGCAAACAATGAGGAACCCCCTCAACGTGCAACCAGACCTGCTTGAGCTCAAACTTGTGGGGCACCTCCATCGCACGTAAAACATAGAAAGCCAATTGAGAATTGCCCTGAGGCACAGACACCTGAATCCCATCCACCCTGTCGAGATCCTCAAAAGACGGGAAACTCACAAGGAAGGCAGCCTCTCCATGCGGCAAAGCCTCCCACTTCCACTGATCATGCACCGGGCATCTCCTGGCAATCTGACGTTGAACACCATTCGCAGTCACCATTTGTCCAGAAACACTCACCAGAGCTATGGGAGACTGAGACGTCCCTAGATGATCACGAACCCCAATATCAGGAATCTGAGAGAACAAGGTCCTTTCATTGCCAATACCGGCCATGTAAGGAGTAGGACGCGGCTGCTTGAGAACAGGGCATCTCAAAGTAGGGTGAGTGGAGTTATCACAAATATAACAATAGTGAACAACCTTGCAATCCTTAGTCGCATGAGTATTGACCGCGCACTTCTAGCAACGAACAACCTTCAGATTCTTCTTACCCACCGAAGTAGCTGGTGCAATAGTACCAACCTCCGGAGCGGCAGCCACTAGCACAGCGGTATCAACGGTCCCCTGCACACCATACTGGTAGGTCTCCTGTTGGCCCGAAGCCTGGAAGGGAGCCCCCGCTGCCACAACAGGGTACCCATACTGTCCAACAGACTGTTGATGAAACTGTGGCGGGTACTGAACAGACTGCGAAACCACCTGCTGATCCACCTGAGGCTTCTTCTTTTTGTTCTTCCGTTTCGGCACAGTTGCACCCACAACTCCGACTCCAACATTAAACGGCTGGGGCGTCGCAGCATTCGGGTACATCCCTTGCTAGGGAGCTCCAGCATTTGGCTGACCTCAAAACGGTGGCTGTAACGGCAACTGTCCAAACGGTGTCATGAAAAGCGGCGGCACTCCCATCCCCTACTGGAAGGCTCTCGGCGGTGGCATCCCCGGCGGTCCGGAGAACGGCGGCAGCCCGTTGCTGAACTGACCAAGCTGCTGCTGCATCGGGGCAGGAGGCCTAGCCCCAAAAGCGGCAGAGTTAGGAGGCCCGCCCGCCGGCACGGGCGCAGCAGGCCGCATTGGCGCATGCACCGGGGCACGAGGAGCCTGCGCCCCATGCGCAGAAGCAGCACCAGAAGGAGCCGGCATCCTAGCCGTGGTCGCCACCGCTGGCAGAGGCCCGCTAGGGCGGCTCAGGGCGCCAGCAATTTAAAATGGAGGGAGGATTTCACTTCCCCGGCCTCTACACCAACTAGGGATGCACACAACCATTAAACATGAGTATCAGAATTTTTAAACTTAGTTAAACACCAAGCCTGGTCCTCAAGATAAATTGCATAAGTACCAAGATAACCTGGTCCTCAAATATAAATAAAACCCTAAATTCGCATCCATGGGGATTTGAATCTAGGTGTTGGGTTTGTACATGGTCGAATCCCTAATTCTTCTATGTATTCCCTGTTACAGAGATGGCCAAGCTAGCCTTGGAAGTGTCTCCGCGACATCCCCTTGTCGAGCTTCTTCAGTGGTCAGAACTCAGAACTTCAGAAGCGATGTGCCTTCTCACTGTGTTGGGACTTGGGACGGCATGCTCTTCACCTCATCCATGGCGATGCGCACGGTGCGGAAGGGGTTGTCGTGTGGTAAGTCGCCATTGTAGATGACCTCGAAGTAGCCGTCCTCCCTGTCGGAGACGACGCGGGCGCTGAGCCAGAGGACGAGGCAGTGTCCCCCCCCCACCCGCGCGTCCGCACGCGCACCGTCGATCCCCTCTTGATAGACCCGGAGGCGGGTGGCGGCGGGAGAAGTGGTGGCGTTGTTTCTGATATCGATGCCGAGAACGATTTCTTGTTGGCCACTCTGGCTGGCGCGTGCGGGATCGGTGCCGATGACTTCTTGCTCTTGCTCGTCGCTTCGTCAGGTTTTTGCGGCATCTGCAGGGAGGCATGGATGGGCTCTTGGTGGCTGCTCCGGCTAGCTCGTGCAGGACCGGCGCGGGAAACATCTGGATTCCCCTGTTTTTTGGCGAAAGGGATCCCCGCGGGTTGGCCCTTTGGGGCAGTGTATCTCTTTGGAGCTTCCCCCAGCTGCAGGTAGGCGATTGCATGGGCCCAACGTGCTAAGGTAAAACATGTTCAAGAAGGTGGAAATAATACTAAATACTTTCACTTAATTGGGAAAAAAAGATTTTCCAATTAGAACAGGATGAAGGAACCATTGTTGGAGAGAACAATTTGAAGGTCTATATTACTGAATATTATAAAAAACTTTTTGGTGAACCGGAACATAATAATTTTACTTGAATTGAAGAACGGACAGATGACATTCCTCAACTTACAGCGGAAGAAAATGCTATTCTTACTGTTGATTTCACTGAGAAGGAAGTTTTTGAGGCTATCTCTCAGATGGAACATAATAAAGCTCCGGGACCAGATGGGTTACCTGCTGAGTTTTATCAGACTTTTTGGGATGTTATCAAAATAGATTTAATGGCCCTTTTCGATCAGATGAAACAAGGAGAATTGCCTCTTTTTAAATTGAACTTTGGGGTGATCACATTACTTCCAAAAAAAAGAAAATGTTGTCCAAATACAACAGTACAGACCAATTTGTTTACTAAATGTTAGTTTCAAAATATTCACAAAGGTAGCTACTAATCGCATTACTAAGTTGGCTTATAAGGTGATTAGACCTACTCAAACTGCATTTATGCCAGGACGACATATCCTTGAAGGGATTGTTGTTCTGCACGAGACTATCCATGAATTAAATCGAAAGAAACTGGATGGTGTGATTTTCAAAATTGATTTTGAAAAGGCGTATGATAAGGTGAAGTGGTCTTTCTTGCAACAAGTGCTACGCATGAAGGGTTTTGATCCACAATGGTGCGAATGGATCAAACAATTTGTGCAAGGCGGTAGTGTGGGAATAAGGGTTAATGATGATATTGGCCATTATTTCCAAACAAGAAAAGGTTTGAGGCAAGGGGATCCTTTGTCTCCAATTCTTTTTAACATTGTTGCTGACATGCTTGCCATTATCATTGCTCGTGCAAAAGATGATGGCCAAGTTGGAAGCCTTGTACCACATTTGGTGGATGGTGGGGTTTCTATTCTTCAATATGCGGATGATACCATACTTTTTATGGAGCATGATTTAGAAAAGGCTGTTAATATGAAGCTAATTCTCTCCACATTTGAACAGTTGTCTGGCTTAAAAATTAATTTCCACAAGAGTGAAATCTTCTGTTTTGGTAAAGCTAAAGAGAGGGAATCGGAGTATAGGCGGATTTTTGGCTGCGAGGTTGGTTCTCTTCCTTTTCGGTATCTTGGAGTACCTATCCATTATAGAAAATTAAAGAATTCAGAATGGAATCCCGTGGAAAGCCGTTTTATATCCAAGCTAGGGTGCTGGCAAGGGAAAATGCTATCTTATGGGGATCGACTGGTTCTGATTAACTCGGTTTTGACAAGCCTACCGATGTTTATGCTATCTTTCTTAGAAATACCTAAGGGTGTTAGAAAACGCCTAGATTTTTTTAGGTCTAGATTTTTTTGGCAAAGTACTGATACTAAGAAGAAGTATAGGCTGTCAAAGTGGAATATTGTGTGTCGCCCAAAAGATCGTGGGGGCTAGGCATCGAAGTTCTTGAGATCAAGAATAAGTGTTTACTTAGCAAATGGCTTTTTAAACTACTAACAGAGGATGGAATGTGGCAACAATTATTACATAACAAATACCTCCATGATAAAACTTTATCTCAAGTTGAAGGAAAACCTACAGATTCTCCCTTTTGGAAAGGCCTTGTGCGAGTGAAGGAAATGTTCTTTGCTAATGGCTTTTTTAAAATAGGAAATGGTGAAAATGTTCTCTTTTGGGAGGATATTTGGTTGGGTCATATATCATTAGCACAACAATATTCCTCGTTATATAATATTGTTCAAAGGAAAAACGTCCTAGTGGCTATCGTCCTTTCTCAGACACCTCTTAATATTGCTTTTAGAAGAACTTTGACCGGTAATAAATGGACAAGATGGTTACATTTATGCCAACGTCTAATGATGGTTCATCTTACAGATCACCATGATCATTTTGTTTGGAAATTAATTACCATAGGAATGTTTACTGTCAAGTCGATGTATTTAGACCAAATGAATGGTCATACAAGATTCTTACATAAGTACTTGTGGAAGCTAAAAGTTCCTCTAAAAATCAAAATATTCATGTGGTTCCTTAAGAACAAAGTGTTGTTAACTAAAGACAACTTGGCTAAGCGCAAATGGAATGGATGTCAGAAATGTTGTTTTTGCGATTCGGTGGAGTCTATAAAACATTTATTTATTTCATGTCATTTTGCTCGTATTATTTGGAGAATTATTTACTTTACTTATAATATACCGCCACCATCAAATATTACAAATATGTTTGGAAATTGGCTGAATGGGGTTGATAAGAACAACAAAGCTAGATTGCACATTGGAGTATCTGCTTTATGTTGGTCTATATGGACGTCCAGAAATAACATTGTCTTTAACAAAAAACGGGCACTAAATTTTTGCAGGTTATTCGATTGGCGGCGCATTGGATCCAACTATGGTCTTTCTTACTTCCAGTGGATCAGCGGGAGCCGATGGATACTGGATGCAACCGGTTGCTGACGGTTGCTCAGGACCTCTATTTCCAGACCACTGGGTGGCGGCACACTAGTAGACTATCGGATGGATAACTTCTTGTTGTTTATTATTTTAGATGATTGATATATGTATCGACTCTATCTCATCAATGAGTGTAAGACTATGATACATTTCAAATAAAATAATAAAAGGGCTATGTGCATCAGTTGATGCAGAGGCCGGGACATAGCCCCGTTTTCAAAAAAAAGGTAGACGATTGCAGGCGCGCGCGGCCCCGACAGCGACGGGTGCTTGATGGCCGCCCCGGCTGACTCTTGCGGGATCGACGCTGGCTTGTTCTTGATGTCTGATGCTGCGTTGGGGATCGACGACGGCGCACAGGATTTCTTCATGATCCGTCCCTTGGCCACGGCTGCGAACTTCCTGCACCGATCGATCTCGTGGTGGCTCTCGCCCAGGACGGCGGACGGGCGCTTAGACATGAGCGCGGGCATGGCGATTGATTTGGCGAAGAGGAAGGAGAGGAGGAGTGGATGGATTGTGCTGACCCGAGGGCTGGTCGCTAGGGCTATATCGTTCGAGCCCAGGCATGGCCGGCGGAGGGGATGGTCGTCGAGCCCGAGTTGGAGTCGGGAGCGGGAAGCGTAGGAACCAAGCACAGTGAATCCACCGCGTAATCAGATGAATTTCTGAAGATTGGGATTGGACGTTGCTGACCGCCTTGGACTGACTCTCGCGTGACTGAAAAGCATCCATTGCGTCGGAATTGGTAATACGACGAAGCCGCGTCCGAGACGAGGTAGGAGAACTTCCACCACCTATAAAACTTCGCGCCTTGGTCTGGCCGTGGCCTCATTGACACACTTGTTCAAGGAACCACCATGGGAATTATGACGGTGCAGTCAGCCAACGTGCGCAGACTCCGCCGCGGGCTAGAGAGCCGGAGGAGGGCTGCCGTCTTGCAGGGCAGAGAGGGCGCCAAGAACCAGTCCCCGACGCCGCCGCGCTTCCTGACCATGGTGTCGCCCGGGCCACGCCGAGACGCCGGCGACGATGCCCGCCGGAAGCGCGCGCGGACGCTGACCGGTCACTCGCTGGCGCCCGCTGCCTCCAGTTTCAGCAACGACGCAGCAGTAGCACCAGCTCCGCGCCGCCTCGGCGGTGCCGAAGCCGGCCTGGAGCGCGCACGGACGGACTCGTGGGCACCCTCTGTCTCCCGTTCGCGCCACGACGCTGCACCAGCACCAGCCGTAGCGGTCAGCAAGAAACCATCCAGGCAGCAGGCACCGCCACGCCGCTCGTCCGAGTCCATCAAGAGAGGTGATCAGGTGCTCGTCCGCACCCCGGTGGGGAACCTGCCCACGGGGCAGGTCCTCGTCCTCTGGCTCGGCGCCGTTGCTGTCTCCGCCAACGAGGACGGGTACCTCCGGGTTGTCTACAACGGCAAGTTCCCGCTCGACGATCCCTACCGCACCGTGCGCGTCGCTGCGGAGAACGTTAAGAAGATGCCGCCTGCCAACAGCTCGTCCGACGGGTCCACCGTAACCACAGCAGCGTCACACAAACCGTGACGGCCGGAAGTTCTCCACTTCTCCGGCGCCCATGCTGAAGACACGCGCTCTCTCAGGAGTCAGGAGGAGGCCCGGAGCAGCTCAGTCGCCATTGTGATTACTACTAGTGCTTAATGCTAAATGTTGCATTTTAGTTCCTCTTTCTTACTCTTTGTCGCAATTTATTTTCGGTGAATCATACTCTTGTTTATGGTATATGTGCTTCTTGCAGAACCTATGTACCGAGTTTTTCATTTTGAAAGCATAGTCCCCCTCGTGGGCGATGTTTCATATCAAATGCATCAAATTAACTGTATGTTAAAACGGTACTAGTTTGGAAGAAAAAAAAACTCTTGGCAATTTTTTTAGTACACAGACACCGTATGGATTCAATTTCATACGCGTAAAATTAAAAAACTCACAACTCTTAAACCGGATGCCCGTACTGTGATTCGTTTTCACTGTTGGTTTTTCTAAACATTTGTACATGTTTTAACCTAAGAAAAATTGAAAATTAACTTAGTGTCGTGTACAAAGTTGGTTATAATATTTTTTCTGTATATTTTGTAGCCAACTTAATTTCTAAGATACGTTGGTAAGTTGATTTCTCAGGTAGACAACTTTGTACCAATAAAAATACAACTTCATGACAAACATGGAGCAACTTAGACGATGTGGTACACAACTTCATGACAATGGTACGAAAGTTCACAACCGTGATGCTAGTCGACTTAGTACTGCCGACATTATTGTGACGCCGCTGCCGCCTAGCTGCGGTGGCCATTGGCCCGACACCTCCCACGGTGGTAGCCTCCGCCCTGATGCCATCATCAGCAGCAACTCGAGTAGGCGACCGCCGGCGGTGAACAAGGAGACCCGCACCACATAACGGGTCACGGTCCATCCGATATCCATGGTGGCAACATAACTTGTACATGTGTGGAACAAAAACATTCAACATACAAACTTTGCTTGTTCCAGGTATAACCGAGTTGTAAATGGATGCAACTAGGATTATAAAAAGCAACTTGCTAATAGTGGCATTTTAGTTCGAGCCATACCCTCACAAAGTTGTATTTGATGCTGGCAATAGTTGTTGTCACTCCTTGAAATAGGTTGCTTCTACTCTGATGTAGAGCAAGGTAACTTCACAGATGGGATATGCAATTTAGTAAAAAAGGGTACGCAATTTAGCGATAGTGAGTATGCAACTTAGTCGTAGTGGATATACGACTTAGCACATATGCCAAGCAACAATTTGGTCTCTACAAACATGATTTAGCAATAGTTGCTGCCACTTTGAAGTAGATATATGCAACTTCACATATGGGGTATACAATTTAGCACCAGAGCTATACAACTTAGTATACATATGAAGCAACACTTTACTATCTACAAACACGAGTTAGCAAATGTCTCGGAGAACAATTTGTTGTGTACATACTACAACTTAGCTTATATGTGAAACCAATAATACTGCAGCTAAAAATACAACTTAGCACACGTCATATATAATTTCGTACCCCTATTTGCTAAATTGCATATTCCATCTGTGAAGTTATCTTGCTCTACACTATTTTGTACCCATGTTCATCTCGCAAATATGTTTTGCAAACTAAACAAAGACAAACACGCAACTAAGTATGCTCCATCTATATGTTGTAGTATATGTTGAACGATGGATGCAACTTAACCCTAATGGGTATACAACCTAGCAAATAGTGGTATGCAGTTTAGTACTAGTGGGTACAATTTAACTCGCGTGTGAAGCAATATTTTACTATCTACAAACACGACTTAGCAAATACATGAGAGAGCAATTCATTGTGTGCAAAAAACAACTTAACTCAATAGTGCATCCAATAACACCGAACAAAATACAACTTAACACATGCGGATGTGGCCGGTGGGACGAGCCACGACATGAGGCACAACACAAACTGAAAGTGAACCGTCTCTTTACCGGGTGATCATGGACACAATCAGTTGTTGACGCACGTCCATCGCGGTGGACCCCCCCCCCTCACGGAGAAGCCTTATCCCCTCCTTCCTCCCCCTCTCGCTAATTTCTCTCTACCAACGAGCCACCACCCGAGAGGGCGTCGGCGACACCGCCGCGACCGTTAGGGAGCTACGATGGACAAGGCATTGTCGAGGATGGAGCGAGCCGTTGGCGAGCAATAAAATTAACTTGGGGTGCAGGTGCGCCGACGAGGAGACCATCCAGGTGGCAGCGGAGCTTAGAGGGAGGGCTAGGGCGGTGGAGGACCGGTGGAGGTGGAGCTTCGAGTAGGTCGGGGCGGCATGGCAGTCGCGGGAGCGCCGTCGGCCGCGGGTGAAATGGATCGTATGGGCACCTAGAGGGGGTGAATAGGTGCTACACCAATTTTTAATTCTTTTTCAATTTTAGGCTTAGCACAAAGGTAAATTCTCTAGATAAACTAATGTGTGGAATTTCCCTATATGCAAACCTATCTACTAGCGAGTAAAGAGCAAGTGGAAGAGGAGCGATTGCACCGAAGTGAAGCACGCGGAGACACAGGATTTGTTTGACCGCAGTTCCTTCCTTGTTAAGGGAAGTACGTCTGCGTTGGAGGGGTGGGCGGTACTAACACCACCACGCCACAAAAGGCCTCACCCTGTTCTCCGATGGATCTCACCACAACAGGCCTGATCCACCTTCCACTTAGGTACCCTTCGAGGCGGGCACCGGCGCCTTTACACAACTAGCGGGGCAACAACTCCACAACAACTTGGAGGCTCCCAAAATGACAACAAGCTGCCACAAGAACAAAGTTGTCAAATACAATAACAAGATCTAGGTATTAACAAGAATACTAGATCAGGGATTTCTCCAAGTGAATGGAGAGGAGTTGAAGCGCTTGATTCTTGATATTGATGATGAACTTCTCCTCCTTCAATTCCACCAAAGATCAAGACCTTCGGGTGGTTGAAGTGGGAGATCGAGATTTAGAGCTCTTGCACAAGGTCTGGTCAAATTCGAGTGAATCAAGAAGTCTGGACGTTGGGGAAGAAGGGGTACTTATACCCCCTTCCAAAAACCAGCCGTTGCACACTTTGGGGGCCGGATTATCCGGCCCAAGTGAGGGCCGGATTATCCGGTCTGGGAAAACACCACCCCAGTCCCGGAATATCCGGCAGAAAATCCGCCCCCTCACAGTGAGACGCGCTGATCTTGCCCTTGATCAACTTCTGGGGGCCGGATTATCCGGTCCTATGCGAAGGCCGGATTATCCGGCCTGGGGAAGAAAAACCGCCCCAGTTCGGATTTTCCGGGAGAAAATCCGACCGGATACCGAGCGACGCGCCTTGGCTCCTTCTGCTCGAAAACTGGGGGCCGAATTATCCAGCCCTTGCGAAACCCGGATTATCCGGCCTAGGGAGGAAAAACCGCCCCAGTTCAGATTTTCCGGGAGAAAATCCGACTAGACACAGAGCGACGCGCCTAGGCTTCCTTGAGAGATGAGGTAGGCCGGATTATCCGGCCCTTGGAGGGGCGGATTATCCGCCCCCCCTCAAAACTTCCTGCACACTTAGCACACGTGAAAAGCCTCCATAGTATTGTTATCTAACACGCAAAACAAAAGAAAACATGAAATGTTCTTTCAATCTCCCCCTTTTTGGTGTTAGATGACAATACCAGGATTTGCAGGAGAAGGACACGAGACAAACAGAGATAACTATGAAAAAGGACTCCCCCTCAATGTGTGCATAATAGAGTTTTGCATTGGAATACAAATGCACACAAATAGGTGAATCTATTCCATAGACATAAGGGCAGAAGCACATACCACCGAAGTAGAGAATAGGCATCCTTGAAAAAAATCACAATTATTATTGGATAACCATTATGAGCGCGCGCCTTCCGTGATAAACCTCCAGCAATAGGATATGAATAGATATAGCCATGAGCATAATCCATGATATGAAGTCCATAGGTATCATCCAGACAACCACATAAAGTCTCAATCACAAAACACAAACCACGAATTTAAAAGTTCAACGCTAAATGGGCATAAGCAAGAAATAACGAATAAAAAAGTGCAAGTGCTTATGCCCAACCCATGCAAATCCACGGACAACCTAATAGAACTACTTCTCCCCCTTTGGCATCGAGACACCAAAAAAGGGAGAAGAGCGATGCTAGCGCCCCACGGGATCACTCATCATAGTCCTCGTCCTCGTCCTCGTCTGCATGCTCTTCCTCATCCTCATCCTCAAGTTCCTCAGTGTCACCTTCCTCATCATCAGCATCAGCAGCAGGCGCGGAGGGGAACAAGTGACGCTCCAGCTCACCATAGTTCAGCTCGGAGGAAGAGTTCCACCGAGCATACGGAGTGGGAGGAGTAGGAGCCGGAGGAGCACCCGAAGCACCAGACACGTGGTGGAGAATGAGCTGCTGGGAGTGAGCCAACTCATGGCGCTGCCTGTATGCCTCGTACTGACCCTTGCGCGTGTCCACGCCCATGCAGAGAATGTGACGCTAGAACCAGTTCAGCTGCTTGATCTCACGGGCCACGGGAGGCACTGGGGGCCTGCGAGCATCCCTCATGAGGCCCTCAGGAGCAGAGGAGGGGTGAGCAGTCTTCCGAACCTTGTTGTAAATTTTCTTGGCCTTGTGCACCGAGTCAATATGGAACTCCTCGGCAGGAAGCAGGTGGCAGATGAGCATCAACATCATAATGTATGGCGCATAGGGAATGGACAGACGGTTGAACATAGCATCACATAGCTCATGGTAGATGAAGTCCATGACATCCAGCTTATACTTCACTAACTCGTCCTCGCAGGAGGCAACCTCATGAGAAAATTGAAGTAGCTGAACAAGGTGACCACGGATGCTGTCATTGTTGCCCCCACTCGGTGAAATAGAGTCACGGAAGAGACCCACCAAGGCAGCATAGATGGGAGCAAGACCAGCCACAGTACCGATAATTCTATTGTCCACAGTACACGGAGAGAGAGTTGCATCCTTGTTGGGCTTCAACTGAGTGATGATGCGATGACCACTGGCTCTATCCCTGCTGTGGAAGGAGTACCCCAGAACCTCAGCAAACACATGAAAATCAGCAGTCATTGGCCTATCATGAGTCATCCACTTCATAGTGCGACGCTCATCCCCACAAATCACCAAAGTGGAGAAGAACTGCTTCACCACCTCAGAGTCAAAGGAGCACTGGAGAGACATGAGATGGTGCAGCCCCATCCTCTCAGCCACATACATCGCATCCACAAGATGCGCCTTCTCCAAGGCATCAGCAAGAACCAGAGGGTGCATAGGCCTAATGTTCAGCCTGGCATAGATGTCTTCATAAATCCCCTTCTGTTCGGCACACCAAAAGCGGGTATCCCCCAGCTCAACATCACGAGGCAGCTCAGCAAACAAGTCACGGTGACGGATGGCGGAAAAGGAGACTGCATCCAAAGCCCTGTAGTTGATCTTGGGCTCCTTGCCCTTCCTCTTGGACACGCCCTTCCTAGTCCTCTTGGATTGTTCAGCCATGCGCCTTTCTTTGTTCTACCTTCTCCTCAATTCAACTTCGTCCACTAGATTACCTTGCCCGTCATCCCGAAAGTACTTGGCGCGAGGACGGTGAGAGTAGGTCTTGGAAACACCGGAACCACCTGTGAGGAGAATAAGGGCGATAGCAAATGGGATAAGCATACACACAAGTCCAGGAGAGAGCATGGAAAAAGTAGTCAAAAAGTTCATAGGACAAAACTACTCAATACATACACCAGAGTAAAAATGAAGCAGACTTGAATCTGTCAGGCCGGATTATCCGCCCCTAGGCGGATAATCCGGCCCTGGCAGAAATTTTCGATTTCACTAAGAATGCATGTGAAAAAAGTAGATCGGGCCTAGAAACTGTAAGACTACGAGTTCTATGTGAAAACACATCCTTCTAGACAACGTTCCTCCCAACAAGATACACATCTAGCCAAAGATGGGGAGAGAGGGAGTTACCCTCACTCATTGGAGGAAGAACGTGGAGGAGAAGGTACCAGGAGGCGCGGAGAAGAAGATCCGGGGAGGCCCGGAAAATCCGGTGGCCGGAGAGGCTCCGGGGAGGGTGAGGGGCGGCAGGCGGCGGCTAGGGAGAAGGAGAGGGCTGAGGGAGAAGTGATGCTCGATATGAGCCCTTCCCCCCGAGTCCTTCCCTTTAAGATCGAATCCGCCAGGGCCGGATTATCCGGCCAATACTTGGGCCGAATTATCCGACCTAAATTCTGGAATTCTGTTGTACACAGAACCAGGCCCGCGCGTCCCTAAACAACACCCTCACAAGGTGTACAAAGGACTTGTGTGCAAGAATAGATGGCTTAGGGGTAGGGAAGTCTTAGGATTAAGAAAGCCAAACTGAGATGGTACTAGACACTCAAAATTGCAAAATCCAAATCAAATAAAGGCCAAGATTGAGTGTGATTCCCATAAGAACATGAGAGAGCAAATAACATCCAAAAAGATCCAATTCTCCACAAGGGAGAGGGCGGTGGATGAAGCCACCTTGTTGGAGTGTATGGTGTGACACCGCGAAGATATATCTTGGGTTCACGACCAATACTCATCAATAAGCTCACATATCACAACATGATATTAAGAGACATGATATGACTTGTTATTGGCATTATGGGGGAGGGATATCCCAATGAGTTAGGACCACAGTCCCCCTATATCCATGCCCACACCTAGACCAAACAAGGATTGAGATGTACGAGTGAGTGCATGGGTAATCAAGACAAACTCCCAGATTCAATGATATTTAGCTCATTCCTCAAATAGCAGAATCTTGCTTCATCAAGTGGCTTGATATCCGCCAGTTGGTTCTTCGTGCTCACAAAAGATAGATCAATATCGCCTCGAGCAACATGGTCACGAATAAAATGATTCCGAATCTCAATATGCTTCGTCCTTGTGGGCTGAACTGGATTGTACGCAATTTTGATAGCACTTTCATTATCACATAAAAGAGGCACTTTGTCACAATTGACACCGTATTCCTTTAAAGTTTGACTCATCCACAATAATTGAGTACAAGCGCTGGCAGCAGCAACATATTCATCTTCGGCGGTGGAGAGAGATATACAATTCTGCTTCTTGGAGGACCAACATACAAGAGATCTTCCCAAGAATTGACAAGCTCCAGAAGTGGATTTCCGATCATCCTTATCACCAGCCCAATCTGAGTCAGTATAACCACATAAAGAGAAATTAGAGCCCTTGGGATACCAGAGACCAAAGTTGGGGGAATGGACCAAATATCGAAAGATCCTCTTGACCGCCACTAAGTGGCTTTCTTTAGGAGCTGCTTGATACCTTGCACACACTCCCACACTCAACACAATATCGGGTCTAGATGCGCAGAGGTAAAGAAGAGAGCCGATCATGGACCGGTATACCTTTTGGTCCACATCTTTACCGTGAGGGTTGAGTTCGAGATGACACTTTGTTTGCATCGGAGTAGCGACACCATTTAGATCTGTCATCTTGAATCTCTTGAGCATGTCTTGGATGTACTTTGCTTGATTAATAAATGTTCCTTCTCTAAGTTGCTTGATCTCGAATCCAAGAAAGAACCGTAATTCCCCCATCATAGACATCTCAAACCTGTCAGTCATAAGCTTTGAAAATTCATCGTTAAAAGCTTTGTTAGTAGAACCAAAAATGATATCGTCTACATATAGTTGGCATACGAAGAGCTCCCTCTTAACCTTCTTAGTAAAAAGAGTGGGGTCGATTTGCCCAACTTCGAAGCCACGATCTAACAAAAGCTCTTTAAGGTGCTCATACCACGCACGTGGGGCTTGTTTAAGGCCATAGAGTGCCTTATCGAGTTTGTAGACATGGTTCGGAAAGTTAGGATCCTCAAACCCCGGGGGTTGCTTTACGTATACCAACTCATGTAGAGGACCGTTAAGGAAGGCACTCTTGACGTCCATTTGCTGCAACTTAAAATTGTTATGAGCAGCATAAGCAAGAAGGATACGGATGGACTCAAGGCGAGCCACGGGAGCATAGGTCTCGCCGAAGTCGATGCCCTCAACTTGGGAGTAACCTTGTGCCACAAGTCTTGCCTTGTTCCTCAGAATAATGCCATTCTCATCTTGCTTGTTCTTGAAAATCCACTTGGTGCCGATAACATTGTGGCACTCTTTGGGTTTCTCCACTAGTTTCCAGACTTTGTTGCACTCAAAATTATTCAATTCTTCATGCATAGCAACAACCCAGTCTGGGTCTTCAAGAGCTTCAAAGACTTTCTTAGGTTCCACCATGGAGATATGAGCTTGATGCTCACCAAAACTGGCCAATTCTCTTCTTGTAGACACCCTTCATCGAAGATCACCAACAACCTTGTCGAGAGTGTGACCCCTCAACTCAAGGTTACGATCAGCCCGAGCCTTGCGACGAAGTTCAATAAGTTTGTTGTCTCTTGGTGGAGGGGATTCATCACTTGAGTCTTCATTGGAAGCATTTTCTCCGCCTTGATCAGTAACTGGAACATCAGTAGCAGGTGATGGAGAAGCATGCCCTTGAGGTGGATCCGAAGCCGTAACAGGAGGCTACAGAACTGGAGAGTCAGGGCCAGATAATCCGGCCGATGGAGAGGCCGGATAATCCGGCCTGGGAGTACTTGCACCAGCTTCATCAGGAGGCCTGGGACTTGCTTGAACTGGTGAGGGGCCGGATAATCTGGGGCTAACCGGAAAATCCGGCCTGGAGCTTGCGTTGAAATCTTCTCCAGCAGGAGCAACTTGGTCAGCTCTAGCGGAAGTGGCCGGATAATCCGGTATCCGCCGGAAAATCCATCCTGGAGCTTTCTGGAGCAACTTGACCTTCAGCAGTTGATGGAGATGGTGTAGAAGTTGCCCCCGTGGTTGGAGCATGTTGCATATGTGTAGATGAGGGCTCTATATGAGTAGAGCATTGTCCTTCCCGGTCCGCCACAAGGGGTTCCTCAATGGGGCGGAAGAATTCCACGCCCATTCTTCTTATGGCATCTTGGGGTATTTCAACATCTGCATCACAAACACCAACTTGCTCCGCACGGGAACCGTCATTTTCTTCGAACACCACACTACAAGATTCTACAACAGTTCCGGAGAGCTTATTGTAGACTCTATAAGTGTGGGATTCGGCACCATAACCAACAAAAATACCTTCTAGAGCCTTAGACTCAAACTTAGATAAACGAACTCCTTTAATAAGAAAGAAACACTTACACCCGAATACCCGAAAGTATGAGATGTTTGGCTTGTTACCGGTAAGTATTTCATACGGAGTCTTGTCCAAAATCTTGCGGAGGTATAAGCAGTTGGATGAGTGACAAGCAGTAGAGATTGCTTCAGCCCAGAAATTATATGGAGATTTGAATTCAGCCAACATTGATCTCTCCATATCCATAAGAGTTCGATTCTTCCTCTCGGCTACACCATTTTGTTGAGGGGTGTACGCAGCGGAATATTGATGTCTTATTCCCTATTCACTTAGCAATTCATTTAAGATGTAGTTCTTAAACTCCGAGCCGTTATCACTCCTTATAGCCAGAATGGGGACGTTGTGTTGACGTTGAACCTCGTTGGCGAAGTCGATGACAGTTTGTTGAGTTTCACTCTTCAACTTGAAGAAATAAAACCAAGTGTATCTTGAGTAATCATCAACAATCACTAGACAATACTTCTTCCCACCGAGGCTTGCATGAGATGGAGGTCCGAAAAGGTCCACATGAAGGAGCTCCAAAATCCTTTTTGAAGAGATAATAGTTTTCCTCCGATGAGGAGAATCATGCATTTTCCCTTCAACACATGCCCTGCAAACACGATCTTTGGCAAAAGAGACATTTTCTTTTAGTCCAAGAATGTGGCCACCCTTGTAGAGACTTTGCAAAGTTCTCATATTGACGTGGGCTAGTCGGCAATGCCATAGCCAACCCGCGTCAGCCTTTCCGAAAAGACACATCGGACCTGTAGTGGTTTTCCCCGAAAAGTCCACCACGTACAGGTTGTTTTCGACATATCCCACGAAAGCGACTTTTAGAGACTTGCTCCACAAGAGTACCACCAAATCAGCATCAATGTAAACTGCAAAGCCCATCTTACCAAAGGCACGAACTAAAAGTAAGTTATACCCGAGGGTCTCAACAAGCATGACGTCCACGAGAGAGATATCGTGAGCCACCACAACTTTGCCGAGACCCAATACCTCAGATTTTGACTTGTCACCATAGGAGACGGTAATGTGATCAAGGTTTGGCTGCATCTCCGTGATGATCTCCTTGTTTCCGGTCATATGACTCGTACAACCGTTATCGAGTACCCATTTAGAACCACCGGAAGCATATCCCTGCAAGAAAATTACTTCTTGGTTTTAGGTACCCATTTTTCAATGGGTCCTCTCATGTTAGTAACAAGGGTCTTGGGAACCCAAATAGACCAAGGAATGTAACAATCATAAGGCCCTACATAACTAGCATAAACATCACCATAAGAATCACAATATAGTTCGAAGTTAGGATTGTTGATCCCTGCAAAACCATCATAGTTAATCTTGTCATTGGTAATGTTGCTAGTCTTCGATTGAGCAGTCTTGTTCTTCTTCTTCTTGTTGTTTTTCTTGCTCTTTATCTTGGGTATGTAACCAAGACCTTCTTTACTGTTGTTTGTCCTTTGCCTGCTCAGTATCTCATCAACAACCCCTTTACCTTTGTGTTGAGAACTCCTTGCAATATCTTCTTTTCCAAAGGATGAAGAGGAGGTACTTGGCACATCATACCATTTCAATCGAGTTTGGAGCTGGTCATGAGACTCATTTAGAGTAGAAAGATCACTCTTCAATGCCTTGTGAGCACTTTCAAGATCATCAAACTTCTCCAAAAGTCTAGCATGAACAGCCCCAAAATCAATCTTTTCTTTCTTTAGTTTCTTTACCTTGGCAAGAGCATGGTCACGTTCTTTAATGAGCTGAGCTACAGCTTCTTCTTGTGACTCCTCTAGGGATTCGAGTCTTTCTTCCAAAGAAACTCGAGTTTCCTCTTCCTCTTGCAAGGCATTCTTCAAAGAGGCTATCTCCAAGGCATCCTCTCTTTTAATTCTGCCCTTTTCTTCAAGGAGATCTTCGGCTTGAGCAAGTTGACTCATAAGAACATCAAAATGGAGTTTGTGCTCACCTTGTAGGTTAGTGAAAAAAGTGTCCAAGGCAATAACTTCTTCTTTCATTTCAAGACTATCATGATCATCCATATCCAAAATTATGTTAGTCTTAGGAAATGAGGAGTTAGAAGTTGATACCTCAGATCCTCTTGCAATTAGACAAGTGGCGTTGTTGTTGATGGCGTTCTCGTTCGGCGAGTCGAAGAGAGAGGAGGGAGTCGATGTGGTGGCTATAGCAGCCACTTCGCGGGAACTATCATCATCCTCTTCATCTTCACTTGTGGAGGAGTATTCCTCTTGAGCTACAAGGACCATCTTGGGTTGCTTCTTGAAAGGGCCATTCTTCTTAGCAAACGGCTTCTTCTTCGGAGCTTTGGATTTCTCTTTGAGAATGAGCCTACCACCATTGTCTTCTCTACTTTGATAAGGATACTCGGCAACAAAGTGCAGTCTATCTCCCAGTTGAAGCAAGTTCTCAATCTTGGGCCACTTTCTCTTCTTCCATTTGATCCATTCTTACGCTCAAGTTCAGACTTGGCTTTGGCAGGGTCCTTCCAAAAGTTCCTTGCTAGAATGCCATGTACTCGCCATGAGCATGTTTGACCTCATCGGGGAAGTCCATGGATACCCTCTCAAAAACTCCTTCATCGTCCTCTTGCTCAACAACATTGGCTTTGAGAGCCACATTGACACCCTTTTGCATTCCAATGGCCCGAGCACGGGCATCTTCAGCATTCTTTGTCGCCACTTTGAATGACGCCATTTCTTGCATGACTTCATTGGATGTCATTTGATGATAGTTGTGTCTACCTTGCAAGCTCTTCAAATCCGTCGGTTCGAAAGGCATTAAGGCACTCACATACTTTCTTTTTATCCATGCATCATCAATGTGAGTGGCCCCATGCTTCCGAAATGTTGTTGCGATGCCCTTGAGTCTTCTATACATGTCCTCATGGTTTTCACCATCCAACATGTAGAATCCCTCAGCTTCGTTACTAAGGGCATCATACCGGTTTCTTCTCATGCTTTCATTTCCAACAAAGAGGTCCGTAAGAGCATCCCACGCCTCTTTAGCTGTGTTGAGATGTTCAATGTGTGGCATGTCCTTGGGACCCACACCCAGCTGTATCATGTGGAGAGCAGTGGCATTCAACTGGCTATCCACAACTTCCCTTCTTGTTAGATTGGTTTGATCTCCAATATGAAGACCTTCTTCAATAATCCTCCACAATTCAATAGAGGATCTGCAAACATGAGATTTCATTAGAAATTGCCATTGGTTAAAAGAAGATGAAGTGAGCTTGGGTGGATCACCCCTATTGTTTATATGAGGATGAGGGATAGGTGGGTCGGGGGAATATATGTGGCGAACCTCACTATATTCCTCCTTACCACTTCCCTTTTCGGAGGTGGAGCCATTTAGTTTTTCACCTTCCACATCATCGTCCTTGGATCCGGTGTTACCCTTATCCTTAGATGATGGTGTGGGAGCCTCAGAGGAGGATGGAGATGGGGCTATGGATGATGTAAGGCGAGCAATCATTTGATTCATCTCCTCCATCTTGGCCTCAAAGGATTTCAACAAGGTTGTTTACAACGACTTGAGATCATCCATTGTGACCTTATCCACAGCCTCATTTCCATCATCCCTGGTACCCATACTACTCTTAGGCGGTTAAGCCCGAATTAAGAGCCGGGGCTCTGATACCAATTGAAATGGATCGTATGGGCACCTAGAGGGGGGTGAATAGGTGCTACACCAATTTTTAATTCTTTTTCAATTTTAGGCTTAGCACAAAGGTAAATTCTCTAGATAAACTAATGTGTGGAATTTCCCTATATGCAAACCTATCTACTAGCGAGTAAAGAGCGAGTGGAAGAGGAGTGATTGAACCGAAGTGAAGCACGCGGAGACATAGGATTTGTTTGACCGCAGTTCCTTCCTTGTTAAGGGAAGTACGTCTGCGTTGGAGGGGTGGGCGGTACTAAGACCACCACGCCACAAAAGGCCTCACCCTGTTCTCCGATGGATCTCGCCACAACAGGCCTGATCCACCTTCCACTATAGGTACCCTTCGAGGTGGGCACCGGCGCCTTTACACAACTAGCGGGGCAACAACTCCACAACAACTTGGAGGCTCCCAAAATGACAACAAGCTGCCACAAGAACAAAGTTGTCAAATACAATAACAAGATCTAGGTATTAACAAGAATACTAGATCAGGGATTTCTCCAAGTGAATGGAGAGGAGTTGAAGCGCTTGATTCTTGATGTTGATGATGAACTTCTCGTCCTTCAATTCCACCAAAGATCAAGACCTTCGGGTGGTTGAAGTGGGAGATCGAGATTTAGAGCTCTTGCACAAGGTCTGGTCAAATTCGAGTGAATCAAGAAGTCTGGACGTTGGGGAAGAAGGGGTACTTATACCCCCTTCCAAAAACCAGCCGTTGCACACTTTGGGGGCCAGATTATCCGGCCCAAGTGAGGGCCGGATTATCCGGTCTGGGGAAACACCACCCCAGACCCGGAATATCCGGCAGAAAATCCGCCCCCTCACAGTGAGATGCGCCGAGCTTGCCCTTGATCAACTTCTGGGGGCCAGATTATCCGGTCCTATGCGAAGGCCGGATTATCCGGCCTGGGGAAGAAAAACCGCCCCAGTTCGGATTTTCCGGGAGAAAATCCGACCGGATACCAAGCGACACGCCTTGGCTCCTTCTGCTCGAAAACTGGGGGCCGGATTATCCGGCCCTTGCGAAACCCGGATTATCCGGCCTGGGGAGGAAACACCGCCCCAGTTCGGATTTTCCGGGAGAAAATCTGACTGGACACAGAGCGACGCGCCTAGGCTTCCTTGAGAGATGAGGTAGGCCGGATTATCCGGCCCTTGGAGGGGCGGATTATCCACCCCCCTCAAAACTTCCTGCACACTTAGCACACATGAAAAACCTCCATAGTATTGTTATCTAACACGCAAAACAAAGAAAAACATGAAATGTTCTTTCAGCGGGAGGCGGTGACAGGCGGCTCGGTCTATGGTGGCGGCGAGGAAGGACCGAATCTGGAGTCTAGAGGTGGCAGGAGGCCCGGCCAGTGGCGATGGCCTGGGAGGACCGAGTCTCGAGTCCGGCGGTGGCATATCTTCTTCTTCATCTCACACTTCCGATAGCTAAATGACACCTCATGGGTTGTCAGAAAAACGACCATGCCCACGGGTAACCATAAATTAGCATTGTCCAACTAAAAGAAGCTATGAAGCTATCTGCCATAGGCCATACGTGTAGATGTAATGTAATACATCATTCCTATGTGCCATTATGCCATAGACCAGAAAGAGATTGATTGTCTCAGTGGCCATGTGAAGGCAGCCAGTATAAGATAAGATAGCCGTAAGAAAACTAGTACTAGTAGAAGGCAGCATATGACAGAGCTCCACCGCATCCATGGCAGTCGACCACGACCTCAACGCCCCTGTCGCCTCGTCTCCCCCAGCATCCCATCCCCTCCCTACTCTCCCTCTCCCCCAGCGTGATCTCCAGCTCCGACCGAAGCCGGTCGAGCTCTGTCCTGACTCTTCCTGGTCCGCCTCCCTAGCCAGTAGCCACCCATCAATCGGACCCCCTCTTTCTGCCTTCGGTCGTGAACGGCGGGGGCACTTGCGAGGCTGGCATAGGGAGTAGCAGTGGGGAACAACTAGGACGCCAGCGAAGATGGTGAAAGGCGCGGAGACGGAGAACCGCCGGGTAGGGAGGTGGACTTGTCCGGAGGCTAACTAGATCAACTCGATCAGACGGTCCTCGTGCGAGTGCTCGGACAAGCTAACAGGCACCTGGATGTTTTTTAGCAATTGGATTTAGCAATTGGGATATTTTTGGGATTTTTCTAAAAGGGAAACAGAGCCTTCGGCTCAGGGTGTAAGTGGACACGCCCACGGACGACCCACCAAGTGACCGCGCATGCCCTTTAAACTAATCGGGACACTGCTAATGACCCGTACAATACGTTCGGTGTTTAGCGGCCGACCGTTTGCCCATTTATTCAGCCTCGCACGAAAAGTCAAGATGGATATGTCAGGGTCGCTCTCCATCGTGTTGGGCCTCATGGCGCAAGCACCTGCAGGCACCAGTGCGGTGGCTGCTGCAGCGGATCCCCACGACGGCGGACAGGAGGATCGTGAGGACCAACGAGTGGCTGCGCGCGAGAGTGGATGAGATCGTGGCGCGCCGAGAGCGGGACGGGCACAAAAGAAGGGAGCAAAGGGACTTCCTGTCGGCGCTGCTTAACGCCCGGGATGGTGGCGACAAGATGAGGGAGCTACTGACACCGGAGTAGGGTGCGCTCACCTACGAGCACCCCCTTGCCGGCTCGGCCACCAAGGCCTTCAAGATCTCCTCCGCCGCGTACCTCGTCTCCGGCAACCCCGACGTTGAGGCCAAGCTGCTCGCCGAGGTCGACCGCTCTGTCTCTTCTTGCGGCTGTTCTTTCGCCCGAATTCGCTGCCGCCCTGCGGCTCCCCATGGACCTCGCCGGTCTGCGGCCGGCTCCCCTCAGACCTCGCATAACCCGTGCGGCTCCCAATCCCAACGAACGTCGCCAGACGTGAGCGAATCGCCAAGAACCTTCGCGGTTGACGGCTGCTCCTCACAGATCTGGCAGAGTAGGGAGTGACAGGACGCTGAATTTTTTCCTGGCTATGCCCACATGGAACCTCGACACGGCGTGGCGGCGGTAGCGGACCAGCCGTGAGTGTCTATGCATTTTTTCTGCTACTCATGGGTGTTCACTAAACATAAATAGATGGAATGGACTGGCGGCACCGTGGGCAGCCCGTGACCACTTACAGGTTGAGCCCTGGCCTCTGCATGGAGCGATGCTGCCGTTATTCATTATTAAACATCAAAGTCTGGCAAAAACCATTACACGGATCATAAAAACCAAAACCACCAATACAACACCACCAAGCATGACGATAGCAACAGTCTGTCGCCGGCTCCCTGACGAGACCCGGTAAACACCCAACCACGACATGCAATCCAGGAGGCCAGATCCGTCCAACATATCCTCGAAGCGGCACTAATGCATTCGCTTCAGATGTCGCCATCTCCGCTATCTTCCGCCTACCCATTTTCAGTGTGTAGATCGATGCGCAGACTCTCGTCACACTAGCCACCGACACCGCCACAGTGTCAAGTAGCACAACCTTCATGCGCGCATTCCCCTAAGCATGTTGAGATCGCCGCTGGTACACCGCAACACCATGCCGCAAAGTGCCACCACGACTCAACTTGAAGTCTCTGAAGAATTTGGCATGACTCGGCATAGCACTTTTTGGACAGGCGTGACTTGACACCTTTGTCGAAGCTTTGTGAAAGACGAAGCCGCCCACCTCTTGCCTCTATCATCCAGCGATGCTCCACGAACGATGTTCCCAAGAGAGAACGTGACACTACAGTGCTGCCATGATCTGATCCAGTAGACCAGAGCCTAGGGTTTCCCCTGGAGCAGCATAAGTGGGTCGATAGTAGTTACACGACGATGCGTTCATCAAGGTAACGGTGCAGAACACCACCATCGCCTTCCAAGACCGAAGTCGTCTCGATTTTCACAAGCAACTATGTCTCCTCAACTCGCAACTAGGACTAGATGTTGGATCTCGAAATCCTCCAACCTAGCCTCAGGCCAACCACCTCTAAAGGATGAGATGACCACCACCTCTAAGCCCAGGAACACGTCCCAGGGGACCTCGTGATGAGGAGCAAGACCAAGAGCACCTCTGCGAGACTCCACTTCAGAAGATGACAGGATCAGAATGTTTGTGAGGGTTTGACGAAAGTAACCCGTTGAGTATGTGCCTAGCATGTGTCCTGCCACCTAGCGCGCCATCTTTGGATGTAGGTCATGTTAGAATCGTGACAAGCAAAATAACGAAGAATGGAAAAAGAAATCGCAGCAAGGGAACATAGATTTAACGTGGAAAAACCTCTTCAACAAAGAGAGGAAAAAACCACGGGCGCCAACCAGCAAAACTTCACTATAACGGGGAGAGTTTACACAATGCCAGGATTTCACAGATGCAACCTATCCCAGCCGATGGTTTACAAGAGGTATATATAACGGTGGTAACCTAGGTCTTCAACGATCCATACCGCGGGCCAAACCTCCGGCCACGGGCCCTCGCTCCACTTCATCAGAAGTTAGCCTATTGAATTTGGATCATACTTCAACAGGTCCACCTCGCTACTCCCGGTCCCGTTGGCCGCCATCACTGTCAGGATGCAACCAAGATAGGCCGTTGCTGCGATCTCAGCGCTCCGACGTGAGGGAGACCGCCGTCGCCGTGTTGCCTTGGCTTTATCATCGATGGTCGCAGCTGAAGGGAGAGGAAGGCAGGGGGTAGACTCGAGTGGGAGGAGGCAGGGCGCCCCTGTGCACGCACAGTGGCACCGCACGGTGTGCAGGTGTGTTAGGGATAGGACTGCCGCCGGTGCCGGCCTAGGAAGTCCGGCAATCAACAACACTGTCGTGAGTACTTCCCGTGCGCCTCAACTCCTCCTTCGCCACACCTGCCAAATCCAGCAACGCCGCCTCCGCCATCTGTTGCGCGTCTTTCATGCTGGTTGCAGGCACTACACCCGCTCAATCTCCATCTCACAGGTGGGTAAGCTGAGCGTGAGGTGGCGTGTGAGGAGGAGGTCGCCGAATTTGAGGGGGAAGGAGGAGGAGGCCGCCGAATTTGAGGAGGAAGGAGGAAGAGGCGCTGGATTTGGGTGGAGCATGCGACATGAATAGTCAGATTTCAGTGGACAGGGAGGAGGGGAGTGGGGACGGGGACACCGTTTTTCGGTCGAGGAGGTGATGGGAACAAGGACAGGGAGGCCAAACTCGATGGAGAGGAGGGGGCGGCGGTGGGGAGGAGTGGAACGGCGACGCGACTGGAACGACGATGGGGAGGGGAATGATGGAGTCAACGAATAGATAGGGGGTTATTTAAACTTGCCTATGTGTCTTAAACCACTATCCACATGTCCTAAACCACTAGCAAAACTGCTCATATCTCCTTGGGGGTAATTTGTCTGGTATTGCATAGTTAGGGGGGTTAAATGACCCAGTTCATACATAGGGGGGCTATCGGTCGAAACCCAATATATAAGGGGGTGATCTGGACTTCTTTCTAAGCTGGGCCCGTTGGAAGCACGAGACAGAATGTCCTCCACGATCAATTAATCAACCAAAGGCAGCCAGAAATGCACTTAATGTCAAAAAAAAAAAGCCAGAAATGCACTCTCGTTCATATTACTAGTCTCTATAAGTTATAATCAACCCCATGGCGTTGGTGTTGTTGTTTAGTTTTCGTCTGGTTTTTGGCTAATTAACTAGACACCTTCTTAATTAATTAATTTTCTTTGTCCAAAAAATACATAAACTGTAGTTTAAAAATATTTTGCTTCCAGAAACGTCCTGATCATGTATACGTGCGAGTGAACATCAGTCATCACAAAGCATGTCAATCCGTTTCATTTTCATGTGAATGTCATACAGACAGAACACGCCTCCGACAACTTTAGACAGCTGATATAATTAAAATGCTCCAGACTTTAATGTTAGAACATGGAAAACTATCCATACTCCCCATCAAGAAAAGGGGAGTCATAAACCGGCTACCAAAAAGTTGCTGCTTGCAAACAAGCTTGGTAGGATAACACTTGAAGAGGCAATCCAGATATGCAGGTGACGAACATTTCTGCTAGGCAGAGCAAAATATGACCTATTGAAACAAAACCATGAAGACGACCTGCAGATGCTGTTATCTCAAATCTCCTTTTCGGCTTATCCCTTGACCGGTACTCATGGACCGTAACACCAGGGCTCTCGAATTAGATCCTGTAGCAGCATACCAACATTTGTGGTCAGCTGATGTTATTTAATGGCAAATCGTATCACTAGAATATCAGATGAAAAATGGATCTTGTTGAAATTTTTCATTTTTATTTAACGGACATAAAATATTAACAAAAAAACGGATGAAAATTCCCTTTTTCATGATTTAGAAGTTTCTAGACATTGTTTCAAAAAATGAGATGTTGGGGAGGGTATGTTATATATATGTTTCAAGATATATGGACATCATATGATTTGGTTGCTTTCAATTGTTACAACCATATCAGAGAACATCATATGGACATAACCATGCAAATTTCCATTAAAAAATGTCAATACCAAGAAACTTCTATGTTGAGGGATACAGATGAGCAAAGGGAATATGCTAGTTCTTATGCTAAAGTTGATCACACTTTTACTCTATTAGCCCCCATTTGCATAGACAAAAGACAATAAATCAAAAGAAATTTAAGAGAAGTAACCATACATGCCCTGTCTTCCAATGCACTGGAATAGGGTAGGGATTAGGAAAACACTACAACTACACTCTTAGTTCCCTCAATGGACATCATATATTCTAAAACTGAGAATCTTGAGGATGACTGTTTAGCAAAAAGGAGGGAACAATAGAGAAGGTTGATAAATCAGCAACAGTAACTATTAAGTAACCAAGAAAAGGCTCGAAGCACCTACTTGAGAATTTTTTTGTGTCCCGGCATCGTTTGCTTTCACAAAGACATTTGAATGCCTTGATAGGGTGGTTCACATCGCCAAAATCCATACCATAGTCCTGTGGTCAAGACGTGCATAAAACAAAATTATGCATTTTGACATATATGACGTAAGGTAGGCAATAGTATAGGCAAGAAGATTTCACTACACAGATAAATGACCAGATCTTGGCAAACTTATTGATTGATCTGAAATGATACAATCCGATGTAAAGTCCAAAAGTCTAAAACAGAAAATCACTTAGGATGGTAGAAACTGGTTAACCCGTATCTTGTAGTGCTCGGATTCACAGCATAATAATGCAGCAAAATGGAGCTTAAAAGTAATAATTGATTAACTGCATGAAGTACCAGTGTGTGGGCGACCTACCCATGTCAGTTCTTCAAAACGCTTTATTTTCCTTTTGGTGAAAAAAGCTATCTGAACAAAACAAATGAATAAATAAATAATCTTCAAATATTTCAAATTGCAGTGACACACAAACAGCAATAGCTAGAGTTGCATACATACATGGTAGTAGTGGTGGTCGGGTGTCTCAATTTCAACAGGTACTTCAATTACGTTGGCATCGTTACACCTGCAACATACAATGAAATAATAAGTCAACAAATTCACAAGAAAAAAACATAGCAAGTCAATAAGTCAAAAGTATTGATTCAGCATAGTACAGAAACAGCATTTTTTCTTCTCTCACACTTCCTCTGGATGTGTTATTAGCTAGCTTCAAAACAGAGTAGCATCACTTGTCCATCTCTATCGAAGTGTGGACATAAGCAATAATGCTACCCCGCTACTAGTTTACAAGGATTTATGAAGAGAATACTGGATGGTGATAACACAAAAGCATGATTTAAGAATTTTTTAACTTCTACAGGCACATAAACCTGGGTTGAACCCCCAAACCCCACAGGTAGCCATTAGCAGCTGTATTTTTTTATAAATTTGATATTTCCATGTTTTTTTTGGGGGGGGGGGGGGGGGGGGTGATTTTCTATTGACCTTTTAAGGGGTGGGGGGTTCTGTGATTTCTTTCTTGAGTAAGCAATTTTACAGCTTTAACTCCAAACGACATGTATTGCTTTGTCCAATTGTACACAAATAGCCCCAAACTACCAGTCTCAATCCTAAAGTGCATCTGGTCCTCGATGGAAAAGAAAACCAGTAACTAATGGGAACCCAAAACATCATGTATTATAGAGAACTGATAAGTAACAACTGCATGACGAAATATTGTAATAATTATTACCTATGGTTTATAAACCTTGCCACGTTCCCATAGAAGGTAGCATCTAGACAAAGAGCAGTGTCATCCTCCAGAAGATCTTCAGTTACACGATCAGCATTAAGATACACAGGGTAGGTGTGTCTAGCCTTTGCCGTCTCTTGAATATTTCGTTCATACAACTCATTGTTAGTTAATATTTCACCAGCATACTCACAAATAAACGCGCCACGAGGAATTTCCTCAGCAGCTCGCAGTCCCCACCCTTTTCCCTCGGGGGTTAAGAATACCTAAAATGACGATACATTCATTAGGCTGGCATAGTGGGAGTATCATAACTAGTATCATGCATGCCATGTTGGCAAAAATCTGATGTGGCACAACAATTAATGAAGAAAGTGATGGTTAGAGTATCATAGGGAGATACCGTATCATAGCACGTAAAACTAGAAATCCTAATGCAAATAAATTTTATACACAATTTTACATTGAGATTCTACAAATCATAAATATAATACTACTATGATACTACCATATGATACCATGCAGTATAGAGATAGTATCATACACTAGTATCATATGCATGATACTAGTAGTATGATACTACCACTATGATCAGCCTTAGATAAGAAAACATGTATGGTTGTGCAGTTTAATGTCCTGAGGACACGAGCATGCACAGAATGCACTGCATCACAAGAAAAACATTCTGCAGTTACCATCATACTCGATTAGTAGATTATACTATTACACAAGGTAAAAAATGGGATTCTAGGTTGGATCAACATTGCCACAGTTATTAAGGGAAATTAGGAGAGGGGGGGGGGGGGGGGGCTCAACATTTCCAAATTAATCCAAGGAAAAATATAAAAATCTGTACAATTTATCTGGATGGTGTAGATTAATCATGTATGCATTAAACTGTTGAAATCTTATAACAAATACAACTATATTCTGAATCATAAGCATTAAAACTGCAATACAACCATAACTGTACTTTTAATATATGCATATGTAGCTGCACAATTGCACAGGAATAGTAAGTTCCATCTATTTGCCAACTGGTACTGAGTAACCACTACGTCATCTTTGGTGCCAAAGGGTTACTGAGAGCTTAGATCGGTACATATGTCTTACCTGCAGAGGTCGAGTGATACCTCTCTGCACAATACGGTTTCCGCAATTTCTGGCACAACCGCACTTGCTCCAGCATTCCTTAATAAACTTTTTTTGTTTCTGTGGTTCTTGAACCATGGCGACACAAGAATCCAGAAATACTTCTGTTAGTAGTCCGTCGCTTGTATACGCGAACTCGCCTCCAGTTTCTGTTGCACATGCACAAGGGAGTTGTTTGGCTAAACAGTCGCCAAAGCAGCCTGAGCAGCAACTTTCATCTCCTATTCTAGCAAGCGAAATATTGATCTGTGCCTTCTGGAACGCAATATTGCATGGTATGTAGTGAAAGTGAGGAGGCAGAATTTCATTGCTACTTCCACTAATTACGGGAATACTCACATGTTCTTCACCCTTTGTTATGTCATTGACATCATGAGCTGGTCCTTTGTAAGCTGGAGGATTTTGAAGATAAATAAATTCTGAAGTAATTAGAAGTTATTAGAGATTAATCCAAGATTACAAGGCAATAAAATAATATTAACAGGGAAGCAACAATAATATGATGCAATCTTTGCAGGGAATACATGAATATCTCTGGAGCAGTTGTAGTACATATGTTGTTATCTCTAGAAGAGTTATGGCATTGCTTTATCAATTCAGACCTCACAACTGTACAGTTTCTATGCCAGTATGCCATATGTGCTACATACACCAAAGGTTTTAGACAAACTGGTCAACAGTGCAAACCAAAACTAGTGATGCGTTGAGGAAATAACACTGAAATCAGAGACTGACTTTTCAGTATATTTTTAACACATCAAGTTGTGGTGTCATTTTGTATATTAAGGAGTGCGTCGCAGTGGCGCAAGTAAAACACAGACCTCAAAAACTAAGAACAAAGAACTGGCAAACAAGAGCCTTTATTATCTATCTAAGCCCAAAAAAGAACTAAAAACAAGAGCAGACCAAGAAGCAATAATACATAAACTAGAAATGGTCACAGCTCTGCTTCGTCAAAAGATGGGCTCGATCAACTCCTGGCATCTCAGGATTACAACATCAAACATGCATTGAGTAGTCACCAAATTTTCCACAAGGTTAGAATGTTCGTGGAGTGTATGACTCTATGTGCACCAGCTATAAAATTTATGACCTCTGATTTGTATCACACTAAAAATTATATTAAGTTAGTAACTTGTGGTCAATTTACTACTCCCTCCGATCCATAATAAGTGTCGGATCGGAGGGAGTAATATCTTTTAGGAGGCAAATTTGGGTAGACCATAGACAACTGCTAAATACTGAAAGTTTTACATTCCGCAAGCAGTTTATATTTGGAAACCATAAAAAACTATCAAAATCAAGGCATCCAGATACGAAAAATATTTATTTTCTATATGTATAGAGGAATTTCATATAAAATGTGGGAGTTAACCAAGAGAAATTACCTCTCTGATGGCTGGAACCTTGAACTAGTGGGCCCATAACTGCCAGTGGGGTCTCGAAAGTAGGAAGGTCTTGACCTTGGAGTGATAAAGCAAGAGTATTTTCATCTGTTATCTTAAGCTTCTTGTTACAGTGCTTCATCTGTACTTTGGGATCTGGCTCGTCGAATATAGCATCGGTTAGAACCCGAAAATCATCAGCTTCTATATGCTCCCAATTGTTATCATACACCTTTAGTAGATCCATCAGCACTCGTGAAACAGTTTTTGTTTCAATTCCAATAGCATGCAGACATGAGACAGCAGCATCAAATCTTTCCTTGCAAACATTTGAAGATGTCATCCTGCATGCAATGGAAGAAATCAGCATAGGCATAGCACTTTTCCCAAAATTAAACAAATCTCAGCAATATCTGAAGAGAGAGACAACCTATTCACGTTATACTTCCCTTGTGAAGCTGTGCATATGCAGATAAACATGGTATTGACATTATTTATTATGAAGAAACATTTTGGACCGACAGCACAAAATGTATTGCCCTAAACTTAGGAGCAATTTGTGTGTACTAGTGTAGTTGAGACTCAGTTAGAACCTCTAATGGTCATGCGAAGATTGGATGAATTAGACAACATCAACATAGAAGGCATATAAAATTGCAACCGTTATCTAAATTCCATACACACATTGAGAACCAAAAAGACAAATCATATTGTGGATAGTACTCTAGACCTACTATTCATACTAAATTTGTTCAAATTTTGCATCGCCATTAGAGATGTTCATTGTGACTTTAGTGCACTTATTACTAGTAGGCCTCGTATGGCTAGTGCACTAACATATAATCCGCAAGTTGTAAACTTTCAAGTAGAATCTAAGACAGAGCATCCGGCCGTATTATCATGACCACAGAAGCCCACAAGCTCAAAACGCTGAAGCACATAACCAAGCACCCACAACAGGAACTAACTCCCCAGACTCCCTGACTGAGCACAAATAAATCAATGAAGACGTGACAATCTGCAAAAATTGGACCCAAAAAATCATCATGAAACCTGCATTCCGCACCACAACAGAGACAACACACACATACCTTCTGGACTTCGGTACAAAACCAGCGAACGAATTCAAAGCTGAGGATCTGGACAGCCACGCCTCCTCCCAAAGGTTCCCCAGCGGCGAAAAACTCCGAACTATCAGCAACGATCCATACAACAATGCTGGAAGGCCTGGCAAAACAACTTATCACTACCACAGCATTGTTAACACCAAATGCAGCAAGCATGCAAATCCAGGTCCCACCATGCAGCTGACATGGGAAAGCGAATAACCTGACGCAAATCAAGCCATATTTTGGACCGACAGCACTAGATGTATTCCCCTGAACTTGGACCAATTTGTGTGTACTGGTGTAGTGGAGACTCAGTTAGAACCTCTAGTGGTCGTGGTAAGTTTGAATAAATTAAACAACATCAACACAAAAGGCATATAAATTGCAAATATTATCCAAATTCCATACACACATTGAGAACAAAAAAAGACAAATCATATTGTGGATTGTACTCCAGACCTACTATTCACACTAAAATTTGTTGAAAATTTGCATCGCCATTAGATATGTTAATTTGTGACTTCTGTGCCCTTATTACTAGTAGGCCTTGAATGGCTGGTCAACTAACACACCATACGGAAGTTGCAAACTTTCAAGCAAAATAAAGCAGAGCATAAAAAAAAACATTGACCCCAGGGAATGATCCCTCGCGGGCCATACGTTGTTAGGTAGATGAGACCTCTCCAGCAGTAGATTATACGCGTTTGGATAACACACCAAGCAATTCGGTCCCCATAGGGAATCGAACCCGGGTGGACTGGCTGCGCACTCGCAAGTCTTGCCACCAAGGCTGCGCAAGCCTTGCCACCAAACAGAGCATAAACAAGAACCCACAACACGAATTACCTCTCCAGAATCCGATTAAGGACAAGCAAAACAACGAGTACATGACATTCCGCAAAAAATGGAACAAAAAAAACCCATCATAGAACTCGCATTCTGCACACCCCAACGGAGACGAACCCGCGCATACCTCGTCGTCGTCGGTACAAAACCAGCGAAAGAACTCGGAGCAGAGGATCTGGACGACCGCGCCTCCTCCCAATGTTCCCCAACGGCGAAGCGGCTCGAAACCCCGAACTATCAGCACGAAGGCGGAACAGAGCGCGTCAGAATCCGCAGAAATAGGCCGGAAGAAGAAAAAAAGGAAAGCAAAAAAACCCCATTCAGCGCACACCTCCTACGCCGACCGCCCAGGAAGACGAAGCAGAGGCACGGGGAAGCGCCCGAGGCCTCCTCCGAACGCTGCGTAGGCGCGGTCGCCGCCGGTGATCGCCGCCGGCCTAGGGTTTCGGGGCGGTTGGGGCTTGGCGTTGGGGTTTTGGAGAGGCGTTACGGCGTTGTTGGGGCTTTTGATCGCGGCGCGTGGAGAACAGGCTGGTGGAGCTTACAAGACGAGACACAGGGGAGAACAGAGACCAGGATGCCAGATGGCCACACGGAGGAGGCGTGCGTGTGGAAGTCTAGGCGACCAGAATTGGGGAGAGATTGGTAGTGTTTCGATGCGCAGGCGTCTCCGCCGGTTCCGCTGCCCCCGTGCGTGTCACTTTTTGCTGATAGCCCCCCTTGTTCTGTTGAGAGGTGATCTTGCAAAGCCAGCCATGCTTTAATTAAATCACTCAGCATTTCTTCATTACGAAATAATTAGTCACATATAGTAAGATACAGAGTGTTTGTTGCTGTCTTCAAATTAAAATTCTCGTAATTATGGTTTTCTGAGTGACATGAGTATGATTATTCGGATGTCATTATTCGCTATCCTATATTGATAAAAGGCCTACGATCCATGAAGATTCCAGATAACCGTCCAAGGAAGCAACCGACAAAACTTTGATTGTATTAGGAAAGAAACCATGAACCGATATTATGTTGGTATTGTAATCACGCGTGTATGAAACCTATCCGCATACAGCTTTGAGATCCGACCTATTATATATATGACGGGAGAAGCCCAAGCAAGGGTACCGAAATTCAGAAGACAACTTGTAATAGTGTGTTTTTCCCAATATTCAGGCGACTTTGTCTTTATCGTTTTCCTGACATCTGACGATCTCTTTTCTGCGAAACCCCAAGTCCATCATCATGGGCATTGCCGAGGTCACCCCTCGTCAATTGGCGCCGTCTGTGGGAAAATTGAAGTCTGGAAGCACGGATTCGGCGGAACGCTCTCCACCAAGCATCAACTCGACAAAAGCAGATCCATGCTCGCCCACCTGTAAAGCTACGCCGAAAGAAGTACACGAACCTTCCATCGGATCCTCAACGGAAGTCGAAGCACAGATCGAAGAAGGCAATGAAAGCAGGCAAATCGAGACGAATCTGGGGGATCTTGATGGTCTCTATGACAATCTCTCCTTCGGATCAGACCCACCGTTCACACCACCACGTGAAGCAAGCCGAGCCAATTTAGAACCCGAAGAAAGCAGTGAAATCATCAACTTTGGAATTCGAATGATGGAAATCTATCCATAACAAAAACTGATGGACTTCACTGGTTCATCCGACAGTGTCTCCATCGGTGAAAACAACGACGTTACCAGTCCGTACGCTACTCAACACCAAGTATGCGTGATCATCGGAGATGCCACGACCCAGCAAGACTCCAACGGTAACCCAATTCTTAATCCCGATAATATTCTTTCAAGCCATAATGCAGGAAGTAATGACAACGAAGGAAGTCGAGGAAACGGGGGAGACCCAACAGTCAACCAGGAAATCGGGAAGAAGAACAACCATGTGAAGATGAGAGGCGAACCCTTAGCCTACCAGCCAGTGCATGGAAAAGGCGAGAGCAGCAATCTCGGGTGTAGTCCCAATGACAACAGACGCCACTCACGAAGATCTATTGGCATACCAGTATCTGCTACATCGCAAAAGAGAGACCTCCTCAGGATGCAGAGGCAACTCGACGAAAGGAAAAGGGTAGCTGACGAATCTAGCTTACGACGGGCGCATCTAAGCTCCACCCGAGGATCAAGAAGCATAACAAGAGGAGCATCGCCAAGAAGGGGAACATCTAGATTACGAGGGGAACATCTAGATTTCACTGAGGGGAACACGGAGCCAGAAGACAAGACGAAGAAGGTCCTCTAGGGGGCCACACCCCCTGGCCGCGCGGCCTGGCTTGGCCCGTGCCTGGGGGGTGCAGCCGCCTCGGGTACCCCCTCGGCCTCCCTTTCGCCTATAAGAAACCTCTGATATAGAAACCCTAAGGGCCCAATCAAATTCCAAGAAAGAGTCTGCAGCTGTCGCCATCTCCATCCCTAGATCGGGAGGGATCTGAAGCTCTTTCCGGCACCCAGCCGGAGGGGAGAATTCACCCTAGAGGCCTTCTTCATCACCATGCCTACCTCCGGTGTGATGTATGAGTAGTTCATCTCTGGACTACGGGTCCATGTAGTAGCTAGATGGTTGGTTCTTCTCCTTTGTGCTATCAAATTTAGATCTTGTGAGCTTCGTTCATGATCAAGATCATCTATTTTTAAGCTTACATGTTGTGTTTACGGGGATCTGATGGATATTGAGATGCTATTTCAGATTGATTATTGATCTACCATGTCTTTGTTATTTGTGATCTTGCATGCTTTCTGTTGTTAGTAACTATCTTGGCCAAGTAGATGCTAGCAACTCCAAGAGGGAGTATTTATGCTCGATAGTGGGTTCATGCCTCTAGGAATCTGGGGAAGTGACAGAAATTTCTAACGTACTAGATGTGTTGTTGCTACTAGGGAGAAAACATCAATCCTTTGTTCATAGAACAATTGTATTGTTTACTTTACACACTTTGCTTAATGCAATTATCTGTTGCTTGCAACTTAATACTGGAGCGGGTTCGGATGATAACCTGAAGGTGGATTATTAGTCATAGATGCAGTTGGATTACGGTCTATGTATAATGTTGTAATGCCCAATCAAATCTCAAAGTAGTCAACATGATTAGTATATGCATGTATGATTTCTCGATGTTTGTCAATTACCCCACTGTAATTTGTTCACCCAACATGTCATCTATCTTAAGGAGAAACACCACTAGTGAACTATGGACGTCAGTCCGTTCTTTTACCATCAATCTACAACTATTTACTGTTTTCTGTTTACTTTCTGCAAGCTATTACTATCTTCCACACAATACAATTCATCCTTTGTTTCAGCAAAACCGGTGAGATTGACAACCTCACTGTAAGTTGGGGGCAAAGTTCTGTGGTTGTGTTGTGCAGAATTCCAAGTTGGAAACAACACCTTGGAGGTGTTTCTTACTCCTACTGGTCGATAACCTTGGTTTCATAACTGAGGGAAAACTTGCTGTTGTGCTCATCATACCTTCCTCTTGGGTTTCCCAACGATCTCGAATATATTTTGGGCCATCAAGCTCTTTTTTGGCACCGTTGCCGGGGAGTCAAGGACATCTTCACAAGGGGAGTTCCTCATAACCAATTTCTTTACTTTGTTTATTTGTTTTGTTTATTTTATTTCTGCTTTGTTTGCTTGTTTCTTTATCAAAAACACAAAAAATTTAGTTGTACTAGTTTCTTTTCTATATTAAAAACACAAAAAATGAATACTATTGAAACACTAAGTTGTGTGACTTCACTAGCACCAACAACAATGATTTCAGTGTGCACACCTATTGCTCCACCTGTTCCTGAAGCTACTTTCTTTGATATTAAACCTGTTTTGCTCAATCTTGTTATGAGAGACAATTTTCTGGAATTGGTACTGAAGATGTTGCTGCTGCTCATCTTAATAACTTTGTCGAACTTTGTGTGATGCAAAAACATAGGGATATAGATGGGGATATTATTAAGCTAAATTGTTTCCTTTCTCTTTGAGAGGAAAAGCTAAAGAATGGTTGCAATCCTAACTAGAAATAGTATTGATTCTTGGACTAAATGCAAAGATGCTTTAGTGGAAAATACTATCTCCTACTAAGATTATATCTATGAGAAGTGAAATTATGAAATTTAAACAATTTGATAATGAACATGTGCTCAAGCTTGGGAAAGAATGAAATCTTTGTAAAGAATTGTCCCACTCATTATACTGACTGCTTGGATGATTATCCAAACCTTTTATGCATGGACTGAATTATTCTTCAAGAATCTACTGGATTCTGCTGCTGGAGGTACCTTTATGACCATTACTTTGGGTGCTGCAACAAGCTTCTGGAAAATATGATGGTTAACTATTGTGAATGGCACACCGAGAGAGCTCCACAAGGTAAGAAGGTGAATTCTGTTGAGGAAACCTCCTCCTTGAGTGATAAAATTGATGTTATTGTGTCTATGCTTGTTAATGGGAAGCTCATATTGATCCAAATCATGTTCCCTTAGCCTCTTTGGTTGCTCAGAATAGCAAGTTGATGTGAACTTTATAATAAATAATAATTCAGCAACAATGCCTACATGATAATTTGGTAATAATAACTATAGGCCATATCCCCCCCAATAATGGTAATGCTTATGGAAATTCCTACAACAATAATAGGAGTGCACCCTCTGAACTTTAAGTTTTCTTAAAGATTTTATTAGTAAACAAACTACTTTTAATAAAACTATTGAGGAAAAACTCTCTAATGCTGAAAGAAATATAGCATCATTGGCTGAAGCACAATCTTCTTTGAATAAATTGGCTGCTAAACCTAAAACTATTGAAATCCCTTGCTGCTACTAATGCCATACAAGTTAGAATTGATGAAAATGTTAGACTATTAGCTGAATTGCATGCTAAGTGGGAAAGAGAAAATGAAATTACTAGAAATATCAGTATTTCTACTATCACTACCACTAATGGTGAAGCTAGTAAACCCAATGGAACCTTTTCTAATAAAAATGATGAAATCCTTCAAAATATGGAAAACAATAGCTCTACTACTTTAGATAATAATTATGATTTTGATCTTGATGGTTGCAATATTTCTTAAGTAATTATGTTCCTAGAAAAGCTTGCTAAAGTCCTAATGCTAGTGCTATGAATATGGCCTTTACAAAACACATTACTGATGCTCTCATAAAATTTAAAGAAGAAAAGATGAAACATAAAGCTTCTATTCCTATGAAACTAGAAGATGATTGGGAACCCATCATTAATATGAAAGTGAATGATTTTGATCTCAAAGCTTTATGTGATCTTGATAGTAGTGTTTCCATTATGCCTAGAAAGATTTATGAAATGCTTGATTTGCCACCATTGGAAGATTGTTATTTAAATGTCCCACTTGATAATAATGCAAAAAATAAACTCATGGGGAGTATTAATGATGTCCTTATTATGGTTAACAATGCTTATGCCCCCGTTGATTTATATGTTTTGAATGTTGAATGCAATGCTTCTTGTCCTATTATTTTAGGAAGACCTTTTCTTAGAACTGTTGGTGCCATTATTGATATGAAAGAAGGCACCATTAAATATATTTCCACTCAATAAAGGTATAGAACACTTCCCTAAGAAGAGATAGAAGATTCTTTTGCCTCTCCTATAAAAACAAAATTTGCTCTTAATGCTTCTTGTTTTGAGAGTACTTGATTCTTTTCTTGCTTCTTAGGCCTAACTTAAAGGCGTTAAAGAAAAGTAATTATTGGGAGATAACCCAAAAGTTTTAGTTGAGTCTTGGAAGTTATTACTCTATAATAAAACCGCTTCGTATCATTTTGTGTGGTTTTTGTGCCAAGAGTACCTCTAATGAGAGAGAAGTAATACTTTGGAAAGTTGCTGTCCCGAAACATTTGTATGCTTCACTGTAAAAAATCTTGAAAAATCTCTATACGTCGGTTTGAGCTGTGGTTTTTTTTGCTTCTGCCCCAGGTTATTATCCAACTTTCGTTAGTTCAATACTTTTCGATTTGAGCAACAGAAGGTTTTTGAAAAAATTGGTTTTTATACTACTGTTCTGTTTTGACAGATTTCTGCCATTATTTGCATTTGCCTCTTAATCTCTTTCTCTTTAAGTTCTTTTTGATCATTTGAACTTTTTAAAGGAAGTGCTATAGTA